>CM060407.1:38176895-38776895 GCA_030545235.1 Helianthus tuberosus | reverse complement strand
GAGTAGCACACCACCCGTCGGGGTCTTGTTAAGTCTTTATACTAAACGGTCTTGTCACTTTTATGGCGAGGGATGCTAAATACTAGTGGACACTTGGGTTTGACGTATTGCTATGCATGCTAGTTACCTTGTTTACAAATTGCCATGTGGATTCGAGATAATGCTTTTATACTTATGCTATACTTATTCAAACCTTGTGTACTCGCCTTTGCTTTTGCATTGAACTTTATTTTAAACATGTTACAGGCTGAGGATGATGATGCTATGAAACGGAGTAGCGATGATGCCTAGATACACATTTAGACATCTTAGGTTTAAATTGTTGTATCAAATTTTGTTTCGTTATGAACATGTTATTTGAATTTATATGTAATGTTGACAATTTGATTTATGAGATTAAAATGGTTGATTTAAATATTGTCACAAATAGTGTTATGAAGTCTCTTGCAATCTCGAACTAGTCTAACTCCGATGATTCCGCCATTGGTTGGGGTGTGACACCGGCGCTGTACGCGACGGGTTAAAAATCTGGAAAAGATTATAAGCTATTCGTTTTGAGTTACGGTTTTGTTTAAATACTTATAAATCTCGTATAACTAAAACATTTCATGTTTTTTATGAAACGTAGGTTACAATATGGTGCCGGAGAACGATCAAGCTCAATAAAGAACCGAACACGATCAAGATTCAAGCTTCCGCGAAATGATTCGTCGTCACATTTTTTTAAAACGGCGAATGTTTTATGAAATGTTGAATTGTGTTGTTTCTTAAAAGTTTTTAAGAAATACATATTTTGTAATGTATGTGTAAGCATAATGAAATAAATATAGTCGAAAACTATATGAAAATCATATAAATGGACTAAGGGTCTTACATTATGTTGTTTATAAATATATATTTATTTATTAGAATCCAATTGGGAATAGTGTGATTCATGTTTAATAATATAGGAATAGGAATCATTGTAATATACTAAATACTAATATTTCTGTAAGGGTGCATATAGAAAATTCAGTTTATTACTACAAAATGTTTATAGATCGATAAATCATGTATATTAGTTCAAATCTAGTAGTTGGATTCAATTGAATCATGACCTAGTGTGCTCTATTAAAAAAATAAATTGTTATGTATTTTTACAAAAAAAGCTTTGTTATGTATTTTTTATTTATTACAGAACTTATAATTCAAAAATTATATATAAGAAAGAAAAAAAATAGATTTTCAAAATGCTTACCTTTTTGGGTTATAAAATAAATTTTTAAAGCAAAAAAAATATATATACCATAAATACGTTGCATGAATTAAATAATTAATAACACTTATAATCAATTTTCATTTTTATTAAACAATTTAAAACGTTTTTACTTAAAACTTAAGTATTCCCAAATTAGTCGTAGCAGTCCCTAATCCCTATAATCCTAACATGCTTTAGACAACAATCTTGGTTCGTTAACCAATAAAACCTTATTATTTAAACATGATAGGGTAGCATTTTGGGATTCTCTCGGCGCTTACATTCTTGCAGCTTGTGTGATTTGCTTTCACCCTAAGTGAGTAGGTTTTACTTTTCCCCCTTTTGTCACTTTAACTTTTTGGGATGTTTCATGTGTCACATTTTCTATGTTTCGCATATTTTTTTAATAACATGCCAAGTTAAGTGTTATATGTGCACATTGTTTGTTTTGTACGTTGCATTACATGTTATCATTCATATGCTATATGTGTTTATCGCTTTATGTCAAGTGTTTCATAGTATCGCTTTTCGCCTTACGGGGCTTGAATCGCATCATTGTTTCGCTTTTCGCCTTTCGGGGCTTGAATCGCATCATTGTTTCGCCTTTTGGGGCTTGAATCACATCATTGTTTCATAGTTTCGCTTTTCGCGCTTTTCGCCTTTCGGGGCTTGAATCGCATCATTGTTTCTTTGCTTATGGTTTGTGATGTCATATTATATTATTTACATATGGAGTGGTTGACTTTTGAATTAATTGATTTAAGTCACCTATTACACTTAATATCGCATGTTAAATAATTTATATTAAATAAAATCAACTAAACTTTTAAAGTTAAATACAAACAAATAAGGATCAATTCACACAACTATTGTTGACCTAAATTTCTTTTACACGTGAAACAGATACACAAGGTTGATAGCTACTTGAGAAGACACATAGGATTGTGCCTTAGAATAATTAAATCAAGACTATGTTATCTTTTGTATTTTGAATATTGTATGGTTTCATTGGAACAATTATTTGGTTATGTGAGACAAATTAATATTGATGATAATAAATATTCAAACTTTAAATAATTGTCAAAGGCTATGGAACAATCATATCGTGCCCTGTGCCATATCCGCCGCGGATCGGGGTGTGACAATTAAGCCCAAAACGCATTGGTAATTTAAAAGTCATTGGATTACTTATGAACCAGTGATCTCTCCTGGCCACGACCGATGTGGGATTTACCTAAGATGTTACAATGATCCATGTTAATCTTCTCAGTAGTCAGTATCAGTTTTATTACATACATGGTTACATCTAGCTAGGTATGAACATGATTACATCCTTAAGTATAAAAAAGAGGCCTTTTACTTAAATGATATGTTGTAATCCATTCCTCTGGCACATAAACCACTTTAATCAATCATGGTTAATGACTTCATCTTGTGGCCATTGCTATATCCCCTCATAAGACTCATATATGTAACTGGGTTATGATATTTCATAGCTATATGTACGAGTCTGATAATCGATCACTAACGAGCTTTAAGCCATCAATAAGGTCTTGGGGTATACTTTAACCCTCATCGACTCCACATAGGTGCCACATTACCCACTTTTCCCTATTTCATTTTAACTCCCCTCAAGGAAATGGTTTAATCATGTTAACTCCAGCTGATCTTATTTTTAATGGTTTTTTATTTAAAAAAGAAAAAAAAAACTAATCATGTTAACTCCATCTTGTATGAAAAACTTGTATGTGTTGGTTTAACAGTAATTGTTTTCAAATCTAAAGAGAAAAAAATTTATAGTAAAAAGTATAAAACTGTTTTCAAATGTAAAGACATAAAAGAATTATATAATATATATATGTAAATATTGTTAACGAAATACGATGAATAGTAACTTTATTTTTATAGTAACTAGGGTGAAGACCCGCCCGCGTTGAGGCGCGGGTACATCGTAAACATTGAATGGATTAGTCCAAACGTTATATAATGCATTAACCATATGAAAACACACATTTCAACGTATCCAGTTGAACTCAGTGTAAACCGTATAAGCATAGTGATTGGATTAAACGTAAAGTAAATGGAATTCATATCAAACAATCATAACGTATTATATGTGACCCAACTCATACATAGAAAACGTAACGGGTATGAAGGAAAATGTGCATATGTAATCGAAATGGATTAATTAGAGCTTTCGGAAAAAAGGGAGAAAAAGAAACCATAATTTGACTCCACTCGGTTCGAAAAAAAAAACTTTACGAAACATACATAAAATAAACACGAAAACATATTATATTTGACCTGAATCATTTCCCAAAAAAATTTACGTCGAAACGTAAAACAACTTGAATTTATACCAAAACGTACATAAAAATATGCATGTAAAAATGATTTCTTTAAACGAAAACGTATTATATTTGACATGACTCGTCTATAAAAAAAAGTTTACGTCAGAATGTAGAACAAATCATATTTATACATACCCGTACATATAATATGCACGTAAAAAATAGTTTTTAAGTAAAGGAAGTATAGGGGTAAACCAAAACAAAATGTTAGTAAAAAAATTAATAGGTTAAAAACGTTCGTAAAACCATGCCAAGTAGCAACAATGCCACAACAGCATCGACTCTCAACATCGTAAAAATAAAATAGATAAAATGGTAAAAATTACACTGAATAAAAAGGAGACTAAAATCGTTGAACCACGCACACCCGTTACAGTGTCTTAATGCGAAGAAATTAACCAGAAACGTAAAACGTACAAAATAATAACTTAGTCGATCTATGACCCGCCCGTTACGGGGAAGTTTTCAAAAGGGAAAAAATGGACGCATTGCGACGGGTCTGTCAAATATGAAAAAATAGAACAAAAACGTTGAACCTCACATGCATGCTACGACATGTTAACTCGTAAAATTTAGAACGAAACGTAAAACAAAAAACTTGTGAAAGATAAAAAGTATGCCGGGACCAAAGTTGTAAATAATAAAGTGTTGTGTTAAATTACAAAAGATAAAATAGTTTGAGTTAAAAGTAAAAAATTTCAAATGGGTTAAAATGTAAAAGAAAAAACTTTAAGGATGAAAGTGAAAAATCAAGTTTTTTTTTTTTTTTTTTGAAAAAGTCCCCAAGCATAGGGTACAAGTGATGATGCACAAAAAAGTTGCTAATTTACATATGGAATAATATATAGTTTTTTTGTTTTTCTTTTATTTAATATATTATAATAGTTTATTATTATATTTACTTTTAGTAACATATTTTTTATTTTTTCCCTTTCTTAAGACCATATATTTCCTATACCATTTTTTTAATAATTCATTTTTTTTCTTTTTTTAGAACACATATTAATTCATCGATTAGTAACATATTTTTTATTTTTTCCCTTTCTTAAAAGCATATATTTCCTATTGTTATAATATTACAAAATGATTTACCATGAAGATCAAGATCTACCTCTAGATTTACCAAGCAAGTGGATGAACTCTTTGTCAAACTTATGGATAGCCTTATCTACCAAATAGTTAACCTTGTCTACCAAATAGTTAATCTTTTTGTAGTATAAATACTAGCTCAAGATAGAGGAAAAAATGCACCTCATGTATACACTATTATAAGTTATACAATTCTCTTCTTCTTTCTCTTATAACATTTATAAAGTTCTTAAATTTTTAGCACTAATCTTGTGTTAATTCTTGTTATATTATAACACATTATCAGCACGAATCGCTTATATCCTAATCAAAGAAGACTTTAAGCCCAAAGATATCCATCAGGAGCAATGTAAGCACATCATTAACTTTATAATTTACTTTGGAAAAAAAAACTAAGTACAAAAGAACATTTTAATATACATATTTCATAACTACGGGATTACTAACATTCTAACATTTAATTATTTATCTAACTTTTATTTTTATCGCAACTAACTTTTATTTATACACACACGCTCACATTTCATTTAGAGTTTACGTTTATTTATGTATACTAACATTTTTATTCTTATTATTATGCATCCTAATTTTATATCTTATAAAATAACATATCTGTAATTCATCATTTATTATAAATACATATATATATATAACCGTTATATAACGGCTATAAAATGGTAATATAACCGTTGCAAAACGGTTATAATTTACCACTATAAATCACCAATTATCAATCTCATTTTTTTCGCAACAAACACTCTTCTTCTCAAGGTTATTCAAGAAAAAATTCGAAGATGATTCTCCCGGTTTTAATATTCGCCGGCATAATATTAATATTGTTGCCAACCTTAATATATGAGCTTCCACCTCATCTTTTTGGTACTTATGTATTCATGTATTTGTTTATAACTGTACATCTGTATGTTATCTCATTTTTAATGAGTATTTAGATTTTAATATATATCTTATTTATGTTTAGCAACAAAATGACAAACATCGCAAAAATTGAATTCCCGGCTCTTAATATCACCGGAGAAAATTATATGTCGTGGACGGCACATGTTAAGCGACATCTCAAGTCAATGGGTGTTTTGGAAACGATAACGGAGTTGAATAATTGTAGCGATCAAGACAAGGCAAAAACCGATGTCTTCCTCCATAAACACATTGATGAGATGTTGCAATTTGAATATTCAAATTTTGAGGATCCATACGTTTTGTGGGAAGATTTAAAAAGCAGATTTGATAATCAAAGGTAAGTTTTACTTTCCACAGCTAGAGATGAATGGAACAATCTCAGATTCCAAGATTTTAAAAAGGTGAATGAATACACCTCTGCTTTGTTCAGGATATGCTCAACGCTCCGATTCTGTGGGCAAACTGTTACGGAGGAAGATATGTTGGAGAAAACTTTCTCCACATTTCATGCATCAAATATAAACTTGCAACAACAATATAGGTTGCAAAGGTTTCAAAGATATTCTGATATAAATTCATTTCTCCTCGTAGCAGAGAAAAACAATGAGCTACTAATGAAAAATCATCAAGCTCGTCCCACTTGATCATTAGCCATTCCAGAAGCAAATGCTGTTATTAATGATGATACTAAAGACCCTGGAAGAAAATGGGGACGAGGCTGTGGCCGTGGCCATTTTGGTAAAGGTAATGGTCGCAACTATTCCTTCAAAAGAAATAATAATTTCTGAGGTAATTCCCATGGTCGTGGACGCGGTCGTGGTCGAAATCAAAGAACCCTCAATTACCACACTCCACAAAATATCAATTCCAACCAGTATAACAAAAGGAATGAAGCTTGTAGGTCCGAAAACAATGGCACTTCTTGTTTCAGATGTGGAAGTACAAACCATTGGTCAAAGGCTTGTCGTACACCTTCACATTTATGTGAACTTTACCAAGCCTCTCTCAAAAGAAAAGAAAAGGAGATGAACCATGTGGATAATTTTAATGATATCAACGTCGAACTGAATGTCGCCGACTATACCATTGAGATGGAAATCTGAAATAAATGTTGCTAAACCATAATAATTATATGCAACAATTATGTAATTTCCTTTATTATAACTATCTTTATTATGTTTCATCAGTCTTTCTTTTCATGTAACGTTTTTAGCTAATAAATAAACTTCTTATTAAAAAAATCATAATGCCTTCGTTATACACTTATTATTATTTCTCTTTATATTTCAAGATTAAAATGAATACCATTGGAGCACATGAGCAGACAAATGATGCAGATATATGTATAGCGGATAGTGGAGCCACACACACTATACTTAAATCTAAGAAATATTTTTATGAGTTGAAACCAACAAAAGGAACCGTTGATACAATATCAGGTCCTACAAACTCGATAGAAGGAGTGAGAAAAGCTAATTTAATATTACCAAATGGTACAAAGCTCTTAATAGAGAATGCTTTATTTTCCCCAAAATCAACAAGAAACTTGTTAAGTTTCAAAAACATATATCATAACGGATATGATACTCAGTCAAGGACTGTTGATAATAAAAAATATTTGCACATCATGAGCAAAGATCATATACTGGAAAAACTGGCAATGCTCCACTCTGGTTTGCATTATACACACATTAATGTGCCTCAAGCACATATGGCAGTAAAAGAAAGTTTTTATGATCCTGAGACATTTAACTTATGGCATGACAGACTAGGCCATCCAGGATCTACAATGATGAAAATAATTATTGAAAACACACATGGACATCCACTGAAATATCAGAAGATCCCCCAATCAGATAAAATGCCTCTATGTACCTCTTGTTCACTTGGATAACTAATTACAAGGCCTTCGTCCTTAAAAGTTGACAAAGAATCACCAATGTTTCTTGAAATAATTCAAGGTGATATATGTGGACCAATTCATCCACCATGTGGACCGTTTAGATATTTCATGGTCTTGATAGACGTGTCCAGCAGATGGTCTCATGTCTCTTTATTATCAACTCGTAATGTTGCCTTTGCAAAATTTCTTGATCAAATTATCAAACTACGAGAACATTTCCCTGATTACACTGTTAAACGGGTGAGACTTGATAATGCTGGTGAATTTACATCACATGCTTTTAATGATTATTGCATGTCTGTGGGAATTGTTGTCGAACACCCTGTTGCTCATGTACACACACAAAATGGCTTAGCTGAATCATTGATCAAACGTTTACAGCTAATCGCTAGACCATTAATAATGAGAACAAAACTTCCTGTGTCGGTTTGGGGTCATACAATTTTACATGCTGGATCACTGATTCGTGTGAGACCAAGTGCAAATCATAACTACTCCCCACTACAACTTGTTTCTGGCCATGAGCCAGACATTTCCCACCTTAAAATTTTTAGGTGTGCAGTGTATGTTTCTATTGCACCACCACAACGCACAAAAATGGGACCTCAAAGAAGGTTGGGAATATATGTTAGATATGAAACAACCTCCATCATACGATATCTTGAACCTTTAACGGGTGACGTATTTAAAGCACGTTTTGATGACTGTCATTTTAAAGAGGCAATGTTCCCAGCATTAGGGGGAGAAAATAAAAAAAACGAGAAAATGATGTCTCATGGTGTGTGCCTTCATTATCTCATCTTGATCCAAGAACAAAACAATGTGAGACAGAGGTTCAAAAGATAATACACTTGCAAGACATTGCAAATAAATTGCCTGATGCTTTTACTGATACAAACAGAGTTACTAAATCTCATATACCAGCTGCTAATGCTCCAGCTCGAGTTGAGATCCCAAGTAACGCAATAGATAATAAGATAGCTCATGAATCTTAAAAACGTTTAAAACGTGGAAGGCCAATCGGTTCAAAGGATAAGAATCCTCGAAAAAGAAAAGCACTTGTAAAGGAAATTGACCACAAAGAGAATGATCTTGATAAAACAGTAAATACCGAAACCTCTCATGCGGAAGATGTTGTTGATACTAACAAAGAGATATCAATCAACTATGGTCATACACATATCATATGGAACCTATATGAAATGGAAAATATTGATGAGATATTTTCTTATTCTATAGCAAGTGACATCATGGGTGGAGATGATGATCCTGAACCAAAATCTGTCAATGATTGTCAAAATAGACATGACTGGGATAAATGGAAAGGCGCTATGCAAGCTGAATTAGATTCACTCAACAAACGAAAGGTTTTTGGGTCTATTGTTGTTACACCTAAGGCTGTAAAGCCTGTAGGGTATAAATGGGTTTTTGTATGAAAACGAAATGAGAAAAATGAGGTTACAAGATATAAAGCGAGACTTGTAGCTCAAGGTTTTTCACAGAGGCCAGGGATTGACTATGAAGAAACATATTCTCCCGTTATGGATGCAATAACCTTTAGATACTTAATCAGCTTAGCAATTTCTAAAAAGTTAGAAATGCGTCTTATGGATGTTGTTACAGCTTACTTGTATGGATCACTTGATAATGACATCTATATGAAAGTTCCTGAAGGATTTAAACTCCCTGATGCGTTAAGTTCAAAACCCAAAGAAATGTATTCGATCAAATTACAAAGATCTTTATATGGGTTGAAACAATCGGGAAGGATGTGGTACAATCGTTTGAGCGACTATTTGACAAGTAAAGGTTATACAAATAATCTTATCTGTCCATGTGTCTTTATTAAGAAGACAACATTAGGATATGTGATCATAGATGTATATGTTGATGACCTAAATATAATTGGGATGCAAAAAGAAATTCATGAAGCAATTATTCTTTTAAAGAAAGAATTTGAAATGAAAGAACTTGGAAAAACCAAATATTGTCTTGGTTTACAAATTGAACATATGAGCAATGGAATACTTGTGCATCAAACGAATTATACTGAAAAGTTGTTGAAACGTTTCAATATGGACAAAGCAAACCCTTTAAGCACTCCAATGGTCGTTAGATCACTTAATGTCGAAAATGATCCATTTCGTCCTTGTGAGGACAACGAAGAAGTTCTTAGTCCAGAAGTACCATACCTCAGTGCAATTGGAGCACTTATGTATCTTACCAATTGTATGAGACCTGACATTTCTTTTGCAGTGAACTTGTTGGCAAGATTTAGTTCAACTCCTACTAAAAGGCACTGGAATGGGATTAAACATATTTTTCGATATCTTCGAGGTACAGTTGATTTAGGCTTGTTTTATCCCAACGATTCAAAAGAAGGGTTAGTTGGTTATGCAGATGCAGGTTATTTATCTGATCCTCATAAAGCAAAATCTCAAACTGGATATGTATTTATGAACGGAGGAACTGCGATTTCATGGCGTTCTCAGAAACAAACACTTGTCGCAACATCCTCAAATCATGCTGAAGTCATTGCACTATATGAAGCTTCAAGAGAATGTGTATGGTTAAGATCTATGTCACAACACATTGTGACTTCTTGTGGGCTAGAGAAAGATCGAAGTCCAACTCCTATCTATGAAGATAATGCCGCCTGTGTCTCTCAGATGAAAGAAGGGTATATCAAAAGTGACAGAACAAAACATATACCACCAAGATTCTTTGCATATACTCGGGACCTTATTAAAGACAATCAGGTCGATTTGAGATATATCCAATCCAGTAACAACTCAGCCGATCTTTTCACAAAAGCACTACCTACAGCAACTTTCAGGAAACATGTTCATGACATTGGCATGCGTCATGTACGGAGAATGTGATTCCTTACAAATTGCAAACTTGAGGGGGAGCTATAGACTGCACTCTTTTTCCCTTAGCTAAGGTTTTTTTCCCACTGGGTTTTTCTTTAGCAAGGTTTTTAGTGAGGCAGTACATAAAGACCCCGAAGTTTGCAAAGTGTCATCCAAGGGGGAGTGTTATAATATTACAAAATGATTTACCATGAAGATCAAGATCTTCCTCTAGATTTACCAAGCAAGTGGATGAACTCTTTGTCAAACTTATGGATAGCCTTATCTACCAAATAGTTACCTTGTCTACCAAATAGTTAATCTTTTTGTAGTATAAATACTAGCTCAAGATAGAAGAAAAAATGCACCTCATGTATACACTTTTATAAGTTATAGAATTCTCTTCTTCTTTCTCTTATAACATTTCTAAAGTTCTTAAAGTTTTAGCACTAATCTTGTGTTAATTCTTGTTATATTATAACACCTATATCATTTTTTTAATAATTCATTTTTTTTTCTTTTTTAGAACATATATTAATTTATCGATTAATTTGATACTTCTTTAATAATTTACGTTTATAACTTTTTCTCTAAAAACTTAAGTACGTAGTTGTGCTTGATTTTTTCCCCGACATTCTGTTATAAATTTTGTTAAAAACGAAGTTGTACTCTAAATAAAGTATTTATTTGGTATCAAAAAACGATACGATGATAAACTAAACCATTCTAGTGGTTTGTCTTTCTAACAAAAATGCTTTATTTTCAAATCACATTTGTTTTACATTATCTTTTGCTCGGTTTCACCGCAACGCGCAACCTAAAAAAACTAGTATATAGTAAAAGAGTAAAATGCACAAATAGTCCCTATGGTTTGGTAAAATAACACCTATAGTCCCCAACTTTTGGAAATTACACCGGTGGTCCCTGTGGTTTGACAATTTGTTACTCGGATAGTCCCTGGAGTGGATGTCCGTTAGTTTTCACCGTTACCTCCATGTAAAATGAGCAAAATGCCCTTAGTATTAAATTAAAACACTAAAAGTAGATATATTAAAATTAAAGGTGGGACCCACCAACCTTCTAATTCACCTTTTAAGCCCTGTATATCTCTCTCTCACACGAACTCACCACCACCTGACTCCACCACTTACCACCAGCCGCCACCACCTGCCACTCCATAGCATCAACATCTCCGCCACTGTAACTCCCTCCTTCATCCCAGAAAAGGTCGATCAGAGAGAGAGAGAGAGGGAGAGACACAGAAAAGGTCACTCACCACCACATGACTCTGCCACTGTAACTCCCCCATTTCCGCCACTGTAACTCACTCACCACCACTGCAATTCTGCCACTGCAACTCCCTCCTCCATCAACGTTATTCGATTAAGGTACATATTGCCTCTTAAGGTTTTGAGTTGAATTTGTAGATTTAGAGCCTTTTTAGGGTTTTATTGGTTGGGTTTTGATTACGGTTGTTGATGACGGTGGTGGCAACAATAGGTGTGTTGACGGCGAAGAAAGATGATGATGGTGGTGGTTCAGATGGTGGATGTGGTGACCATGGTGGTTCAGATGGAAGCTGTTGGTGGTTGTTGTTGTGGCGGTGGTGACCGTGGTGGTGTTCTTTGACGGGTTAAGGGTTGGAGGGGTTAGGTTTAGGTGGCGGTGGTGGGTGTGGGTGGAGGTGGGTGGCTATGGTGATGTGTAACACCTTGTAAAATCATGTCCAATAATGTATCGACACGTGTCCCTAATCCTAATTATGTCAAACGTTGACTAGGAGGGACTATTATTGTCAAACAATGAAAACATTGAATATGCAAGGACTAAAGGTGTCAACATGCTTAAATAAAGCCTCTAAGTGACCTTATACAGTGTTCGTATTCTTTTAATAAGCCACTTGTTGGATAAACGAAACCGTTTGCAATAAAATTCAAAAGTTATGCATCAAAGGGTTAAAAGTGTCAACAAGTTAATTCTTACCTCTGAATGACCTTTTAACGAACCTGGAGCGTTGTGATGCTCGGTTATACCCTCGAGAATGCTTAATATGGATTATGTAAGGCTTTGGTGTCGTTAAGCGATATTACGCCCAACTTCGTGCGTTAAACGGGTTAAAAGCGCCAACGAGTGAAACTAGTGTCCTCGGGTGATCTTTTAACCGAACCGGAGTTTAGCGATATTTGTTATACTTCCATGATCATCTAAAATCTAACTTGAAGGGCCAAAAGTGCTGAATATGAAAGTTATTTCAAGATAGAAGGTTAAGGGGCCATTTATGTCAAAATTTGAAAATGTTTGGCTGAACCCGGAGGGGGTCGCGCTGCGCAACAGCTCCCTTGACCCTCGGTCGCGCGACGCGACAGCGTCACGTGTGTAGAAAATAAACAGCAGCAGCAGTTTGCAACTTGAATTGTTTTTATTTATTTTATTAGTCTTGATGAACAAGTTGTGTGTTCACCAAGCATGGAAATCTGATCTAGACACATGTTGTGATCCTATAAATACTTGGAGAACACACATGACACTTGTAATCATCCTAGTTCATCCCAAACACTATAAATAGGTGTGATCTTTCAATTCAACACTTGCATCTTCCTTTCATTTCTCTCTAGCTTGAGTTTTCCTGAAGCTTTCTGGGATTCCTGATCATAAGGAAGCCTATTCTAGTTGAAAAGATTGCTAGGACCCTTTGTAAGTGTTCCTAGCCACTAGTTTATGTTTTATACGCTTTTAAGCCAAAAGTCAAGCATCATCGTAATAACGCTTTGACTTTTAGTAAGACCTTAAAAGGTCAAGCCATTGTTCGCAACGAACATGGCTATGTGATCATAATTAGGTAGGTGTTAATCCCTAAAAATGGCACCTCCTAAGAATCATATTTGCTTGGTTAATTGACGAGTCAAAGTAATATTAATTTAAAAAGTCAACGGGTCAGTTTTTAAAATAATTACGATATGAGTCTAAAAATGTTCTAAAATATGTTTTATCACTTAAACAACTCGGTAATAATTATTAGAACATGTATAAACATGTTCGGCTCGTCAATTCCCGTTTTAGGGTCGGTTCGCAACCGAAAGTCGCGTAGTTTGACTTCTACGTTGACTTTTTGGTTCTAAACTGAATTAAACTAGTATGCTACTGATTTTAGGTTCCGTTATGATCATAATATAATGTAGTATAATCCCCTAAGGTTATATTACACGATCGGAATAGGAATATGAGTTTTATGCAAGTTTCCGTATTTATGCCATACTTTGACCTTTATGCCCTTTTTAGCAAAAATGGGGTTTTAGAAAAAAATAAGCTTGCAAATGATTTAAGTACTGATATGTTAACATGTTTAACATATTTTGATGTTTATAATCTGGTCATAAACTGAGTTTACGCATATGATCGTAAACTATGCTTTTAAAAGGACTAAAATGCCCTTTTTCATCTAAAATGAGTTTTAAACATAATTTCTTGGCAAAACTCATTATGTACTGATATGATATAATATTTGGGATTTATTGGGATGTTAGGTCAGATTGTAAACTGAGTTTAACTTCAGTTTCGTATAAAATGCAGATAAATGACGATAATGCCCTTTTGGTGCATAAAACAAGTTTTAAGCATGATATGCAAACCAAACCAAACCATTTCCTTACTGATTTTTTTATGAAAAATAAAATAATTTAACTATTCACAGCTGGTCATAACATTAGATTTCATAAATCTTCACATAAATCGTCATTTAACGACATTAACGCCGTTTAGGCGCGTAGTATGGTTTTAAACCATATTTATGAACCAAGACTTGTTACCTACTGATTTTATAAACCATTTTAAATGTTTTTTTACAGAAGGTATAAGTCATGAACTCAGAATCCCAAATAAGTTCTCAAAACTATGTGTGAAATGACCAAAATGCCCCTACGGCGCATGGTTTGGTCTTAAAGCATAAACCACACATATATTTGACATCTTACTGATATGATATCATAATTTAAACATTTTTACAGAATGTTTATGACCATGAAATCAATTTACTCGCAAGCTCCTTTTATAAGTTGTAAAATTACCAGAATGCCCTTATGAGGCATAGTTTGATTTTAAAACCTTAACGGGCATACAAGTTGATATCCTACTGATATTATAAATTGTTTAAAGTGTACTGGCATATGAAACTTGTTCATGACTCATCCGGTTACCCGTTATCACCTATACGCGTACGGTTAGGCTTACGTAACTAATTGACATAAGTTTACCAAAAAGGGGTTTAACCTTACCGTTTTGACCTCAAAATCCAGAATGTACATTGTTTACCCATATTATACAAGTCCTAGTACTTGTTCGGTTTAAACCACATTCTATTCGGTATACGCTTAATCTAGCGAACCTATTCTTAAGTATCGGGTCATATCTAAAGGAACTACCTTTGGCCCGTATACATTCTAATAGATAACAAATCTGTTCATTCCAGACTATAGTACCCCCCAGATAATCGGACTTGGGTCAATATACTTAGACTTGCGGCTTTTTGCCAAATATGGTCTTATTGATTGGAAGCTAGCAAAAGGTGAATACTCTTGACTTATTTTTTTTTTTGGGAAACGGGACTCCCCGGGTAAACATTTATTAATTTTTAAAAAAGGATTACAAACAAAGTGCATTTGTTAAGCAATGGCGACTCGCCAAAGCAACAAACCACAAAAAGAGAGAACATACAAATAAAAACAAACACAAAGAAACTAAAATTTGGAGCCTATTTTCATAAATTGCACTATTTCACCGGTATCCGACTCCACCTCAGCTTCATCTCCATCCACTTTTGTCAAACTATCATAATATTTCCTCATATTTTCGGACCATGCATTATAATCTTCAATCTTCGGGCGGGTGCTAGTTTCCACAAACTTTTTGACCGCTTCTATCTCATGCTCCCACATCCCAAGGTCCGTGTCAAAACAATCTTCTTCATCCCTTAATGTACCAAAGCTATTTTTTGTGTTTACATTTGAATTTGGTCCAAACCCAAAAACATTTTTAGAAACATCAAAAAAACCGCTACCCTTAACTGGGCCTTTAGTAACCGGCCCAGCACCTTTTAAAGGTGAGTAATGACCCATCATACCTGGGCTCTCTCGCATTGGGCCTGAAGCACCATGTGGATCCAAAACTGAGTCGGTTTTATTTTGCAGCCCATCAGTCTTCATTGGGCCCAGCATTTGATCCACGCCCGAGACTCCATGAGATGGGGCATGCTTTTGAAGCCCAATCGAACCACTAGCATTTTCTGGTAGGCCCAAATCATCAACAGCCATATGCTGAAGCCCAGCAGCTTTTTCGCTGGGCTTCCTTTGATCTTTTGAGCCCATATCAGGTTATCGAGATGAAGCAGACCTCGGCCCAGCCTGTCGTGATGGACCAGGCTCCATAATAACAGGCCCATTGCTTGTTTTTTTGGGCTGCCATATCGGGTTCTTTCCCTTGTTTTGGGCCTTTACTTCCCTTGCAACTTCTTCAAATCCATCATCTTGAATTATATTCTCCTTAACTGCCATATTATCTTTTGTTGTTTTCTGATTTTTCAAACCGGGTATAAGCCCATTATCTTTTTTATCATTGCATTTTCCATCCATATGCCCAAAAACCTCACACAAACTACAACATGGAGGTTTCCATTTGTACGCTAAATTCAAAAAATAGGACTTACCCGGGATTTCGCCACAAGTGGGAAGATTAATTTTAACTTTGTCCGGTCGCCCATTAGAAGCTTTTGCATCCACCAACACACGAGCAAAATTTAGCGGTCCTTCTTTAGTTTCACATCTCTTGAATGTGGCTTGATCGAGCATTAATGGCTTTCCAACACAACTAACCACTTGTCCTATATTACCCCCATTCCACAAACTAAGAGGCAAATCCTTTATGACTACCCAAATAGGAACCGTTTTTGGATTCGGTTTACATAAGACAACACTAGGATCCCATATTTGTAAAATAAGTGGAACATTATCCACCAACCACGGGTTTCTTTCTAGCACTTTCAACATACCATCTTCATGATCAAACTTGAAGAAAAAGTACCCATTTCTATTCATATTAATTGATTTTAATCCATACTTATGCCACATTTTTATCAAATTTTCTTTCACTACATGAAAAGGCATAACGGCCCCAATAAAGTACCCATAAAGTTGAAACACATTTGACGCACGTGACTTTTTCATAAAGTGGCCCTCAATGTTTACTTCAAAAATTCCTTCGGCATTACGTTTAGGACCAACATAAGCCAAACGTGTTTCCCCATCCACAACATCATCACCCCTAAGTACTTTTTCAAATAACTCTTGGTTCCAATATTTTGTACCCCGAAGAGGATCAATTTCCGGGACATCATCCTTAATTTGAATAACGGCTTCAAATTGTCCAAACTTCATGACATGAGGAGACAAATTATGAACCGGCCCTTGGACTATATCCGCAAATGTCACCTTCTTATGGGCCTTGGCTTGAACAGCCGGCCCATTAGCAGGTTCATTCACAACATTTAAAATAGTTGGCCCAGCTTCCTTATCTAAATTAATAACTGGCCCAGCATCAAGCTCCGAATTAGCAACACCTGCCGTAGGCAAGACTGTATTCTGATTTGGGCTCCCCCTCTCAATTGGGCTTGCACAAACAGGGCTATTGTTACACAAACCTGGAATATCTGTTGGGCTAGAATCATGCGGTTTATCATTAGAAATATTCGGTAACATATCAGGTCCCACCACTTGATTCCCTTTCATCCGCAATCGTTGATCAATTCCATCATCCAACGGCTCACAATTACTAGGGTTAATCATTGTTGATTGGACATCATGTGCAGCCGTCACCGAACATTCCATCTGCTGCATCACGCTTACGTCATCCACACAAATCCCCATATTCTTCGATACATTTTCCGATTCCCACATCATAGAATCCCGGAAATTAACCGGTGAAATTTCCTTCATAACTTCCGATTTATTTCCCACATCCGTTTCAAGTTTTGCTGCTGCTATCGAAGCATCACGTCGTAACATCCAAACTTCATATTCACTCTTTCCGGCTAATGACTCCTTCACCGGCGTCAGTAACTCCGACATGTCTGGTTTCGCCGGAATAGGAATATTCCTTTTATCATAATCCAAAATATCATATACTGAAGCTGTTTTAGAACCTTTTCTATCTGGATTCTTCATAATCAAAGGAGATGAATTCACAGATTCATCTCCAGACGCCGTAAACGATGACCCAGTAGATTCACCATCCAAACTCTCCATGTTTTCCGACGAAACAAACTTCAAACTCGCATCTTTTCCAGACGATATTTCAACCGTAGAAACCGTTGGAACAGTGGACACTGATTGACTCAACCCACAAACCTCCGGCTCTTCACTTTTCCTTTCATCCTTCTTCTCAGCATCCCCCGAAACTACTGCATTTCCACTTATCAATTTATCCCACCACGAAGTGACTTGTTCTTTAATCACATTTGCCTCCTCCCTCGTCGTAGATCTAGCATTGTGAACCTTAGGCGGCGGAGGTTTCTTTTTCTTCCCCATAACAGCCTGAAATCTTCAGATCTTCCCTAAGACACACCCGAAAAAGCAGATTAAAAGTGTTTCAGGTGATAGATGTCACCCGAAATAGAGGATGAAAGGTGTTTAGGAGGGTGGCAGACGGCGGCGGACGGAGGTATTAGGGTGGATGACGGCTAGAAAAAGTGGGAGAGAAGGGAGAGCATTTTCTCTCACACCTTAAGTGTGTGTTTAGGAAAAATCACAAATGGGACAAACTTTCTCTTGACTTATTTTAGTGTAAACTTGGGATGGTAATTATGCCTCTTGGGACGGTTATTACACAAGTAAGTCGTCTATGATTACACAAAAGTGTAGGAATACGGTTAAATTCCGTTTACTTGATAATTACTGTTATTGGGGGTTATTGATACCATGTCTGGACAACCCAATGGGATAATCAAGTATATAATTTCGTAACAAGAATAATCCCAAGATATATTTAAAAGATCACCTACGGGTTATCTATATGTATAAAACTCTTTTTCCAAAGAGTCAGTTAATTGTATTTACCAGCTTTGGCTGACGTATTTTCAAAAAGATTGAACAGCAGGTACCGAACCTTATTATAGGCTGGGATTACGGGTCGGCTAGAATGAAGGCTAAGGAATTTGCACTCCTGATGCTTAAGGCCTATGATGTCTAAAGCTCTGTTTATTTGGATCCTACCTGTGGGCATGTATCGAATGCTTGTAATACTTTTATACATTCAAGCTTTATTTTAATAATTTCAATCCAATACTTCCACTGCATATTATTATATTGTGATAACTGTTATCCAGCCGTCACGTGTGTACCCATCCGGGCCCATCGGAAATCGGGATGTGACAGGTTGGTATCAGAGCTACAGTTTGAGTGAATTAGACACTAGCTCTTAGTGTCTAATCTCAAATATCACAAAATGCAGATTCCTTTAAAAAGAAACTCTGAGTCTAGACCTGAATATAAGACTACTCTTAATCTATATAGTCGTTATTGATTTTATACCGCCAAGATGTCGCGGACTAGATGAAGAAACTATAATGGGTCACAGACTCGATGATCTCTACCATTGAGTAGCTTGAAGTTCCATATGGTGAACTACATATGTTTTGGAGACGATGACTCCGATACGAGGATGATAAACCTCGTCACCTAATGAAATATCTTTTGATAGTCTTGTGATATCCTAATATCATTTATCCAAAGTCTATCATATTTGATAGACATTCCGGTGATATATCACCAGCTGATTGAAACAACAACAATTATGGAAAGCCGTATCATGGCAAAGATATATGTGCACCTTGCACCAAAATTTCTATTCTTGATTCAAATATTCTCTCATTTTAGAGAATAAGCAGAAAAAGAAATCACTTTCTTTGATTCATGCTTAGAGCATATAATTTCGAGTCTTCAAGCTCGATTAATTCAAATTCATCTGGATATATATTATATTATATAAATTCGGCAACTCTCGCCAGCAATTCATCCAACTGCAATACGGCAATGATTTCTTTTTCATTGATTTTTAGCAACTACGAATGCCAAACTTAGTTTGATGGAAGCGCCATATGATAATTGGCAGTATCCTAGTGTGTCCCATAGATTGCTTTCATGTCTGGCCAGTATGATGGTTTAATGCATGGAACCACTAAGATCTCTCAAAAGTCATATTGTACTGATATCGGCTAATAGTAAGCATCTAATATAATTTGGCGATATTACTGCCATAAGAAGAATCATTGATTTTATGGAGCCCATTTTATGATTTTTCCTTCTATGAAGGTCACATTTATTGCTCCTACCTTATCAAACAGATCTCTCGATTGCGCAATAGACGAAGGCCAAAAAGCACGCGTTCCCACCAATGAGTGATTGAAATAGTGCAAGATGTTCGTCCAAATATGAGACGACATATCCCCATGTCTCCCGATAAAGGAGAGGGGTATATATTTAAACGTTGTACTTTATTGAGCCGTACCATATACAATGTACTTTATTGAGCTGTATTATATACGCTGTACTTTATTGAGGCGTATCCCCATGTCTCCCGATAAAGGAGAGGGGTATATATGTAAACGGTGTACTTTATTGAGCCGTATCGTATACACTGTACTATATTGAGTTGTATACCAAATCTCCAACTAAGGAGAAGTGCATAAAATTTAAAACGTCAAATGAGACGTGTCCTGGAAACTCCAACTGGGGAGAAGGACTAAAAGTGCCAACTCTATTGGGTGAAGACAATTAGTCGAAGAACCGCTAGCAATCAAGCAAATAAATCTCTCTTAAATTACTCGATCTACTAGTTCTTATGAAATTGAGACTAGTAAATAAGACCATGATAAAAGACTCTGTCTCTAATATATATTTTCCCACCATTGGTAGTGGTTGAAAAGAGTAATAGAAGTGGAAAACTGATTCCCTCACACTCATATGACCTTCAAAATCTTAAAGTGATTCTCGTCCAACTATAGGACGACACTTATCTAAGATCTCCAACAAATTTCCAAATGAGTGGAAAGGAGATAGAAATTTCATTCATCTATGCGATGCTAATCATCCCCAAATCTCCAAATGTGGAGAAAGATTTATAAACGGTGGACTTTATTGAGCTGTGTCATATACAGTGTACTTTATTGAGTTGTATCATATACACTGTACTTTATTGAGGTGTATTCCCGAATCTCCTCATAAGGAGAAAGGGTAAAAATTATAAACGGTGTACTTTATTGAGCCGTACCATATACAGTGAACTTTGTTGAGCTGTATTATATACGCTGTACTTTATTGAGGCGTATTCCCAATTATCCCAATATGGATAGGGACTTATATTTAAACGTCACTGCGACGTATTCCCAATTATCCCAATGTGGATAGGGACTTATATTTAAACATCACTGCGGCGTATTCCCAATTATCCCAATGTGGATAGGGACTTACATTTAAACGTCACTGTGACATATTCCCAAATATCCCAATACGGATAGGGACTCATATTTAAACGTCAATTGCGACACATTCCCAAATCTCCCAACACGGATAGGGACTTATATTTTCAACATCAACTGAGACGCATCTCCAAATGAGGAGAAGAGTTCATATTCAATACGTTGACTGAAACGTATTATTAAAATCTCCAACTAAATTCCCAATTGTATGGAAAGGAGAAAATCTTTGTCAACTTTGTGACGATACTCGTTCCAAATCTCCAACAATTCCCAATTATGTGGAAGGAGAGGAAACATAATACTGCTTTGTCAGTTAAAACAAAGACAGTTGTGACCTTTATGGATCCCTGTCTAAAGTGGTGGGTTATGCCCAAACCTCATAGTCTATATGATCAATGCGATCATGACTAATATCATCTGATACGATAATCATATTATTTAACATCCTTAGTGATGTTTTTGCCTACGGGCTATAGCATAATGTCCAATTGAGACATTAACATTGTGATCTTTGTGATCCCCTGTCCAAGGTGGTGAGCTATGCTCAAGCCTAATAGTCTATATGATCAATGAGATCATGACTAAAATCATCAATATGATGAATTATATTTAACATCCTTAATGATGTTTTGCCTACGGGCTATATTATATTGGCCAATTGTGACAAGATAATTGTAATCTTTTATGATTCCTTGCCCAAGGGGGTGAGCTATGCTCAAACCTCATAGTCAATATGATCAGTATGATCCTAACTAATATCATCAATATGGTGATCATCTTATTAACATCCTTAGTGATGAAGTGCCTACGGGCTATACTTTACTATAATCTCGATAAGACAATGATAGTTGTGACCTTTAGGGTCCCCTGTTCAATGTGGTGTTATACCAAACCTAATAGTCTATGTGATCAATGCGATCATGACTAATATCATCAACATGATAATCATACCTAACATCCCTAGTGATGTTCCGCCTACGAGCTATATTATATCATCCATCGAATTGCGTACGGGCCATATTATGTCGTCAATTGCGACGACAATAGTGGTCTACAACCCCTTATTCAAAGGTAATAAACTATGTTCAAACCTTAAAGCCCTTTGATCAAATGAGATCGCGGCTTATATATATATCTTAAAATGTTCTTCGTAACAAGGCTTCAGTTCCATATCTTCTATTTGTCCTCCGTGACAAGGCTTCAGTGCCATATCATTCAATGTCCTCCGTGACAAGGCCTTGTGCCATATCTTTCACAACCTTTGTGACATGCCCTCGTGCCATGTCTTGGACGTCCTTCATGACAAGCCAATGTGCTATATTTAAATGTCCTTCGTGACAAGCCAATGTGCTATAATTAAATGTCCTTCGTGACAAGCTAATATGCTATATTTAAATATCCCTTGTGACAAGCCGATGAGTAATACGGCTAAAGTCCATTACCATTTGTGGTAAGCAGGGCTAGTGAAATTGATATATAAACATATAGATCCGTAAGATCTAATGCAAATAAATTTATTTGCTATTTAGTTCTCTGATGTGCTAAAAGTGGTCTAATTAAATTAACTAAATTAAACCCTAAACTAGACTCTCTAAGTTTTAAATTTATAAACTAAGACTCTCTAAAACCTATACCACACAACCGGCAAGTGTACCGGTCAATGCAGTATAGCCTAAGTAAGTCCGGGTATCGAACCCACGAGACTCTCTATTTACGTTGACTAGACTCGACTAACTTAACTGACCTAAATGAATTACTTGTTTTTATTGTTTGGGGGGGGGGGTCTAAATATCCTAAAATTACGACTAAAATAAACTAATTAAAATAAATAACTAGAACACGACCTAAACGAGATTTAGATCAGAGGTGACGAAGCAACTACCTAGACTAGAATCCTATTTAACTAGGAATGAATTTCTATTCGAAACTAAAGTGGTATGGAACCGGGATCTCCGTGTGCTAAACCCTAAGAAATCCCTACTAAGACCTCCCGACCCTTCTCAGAAAGAAACATGTGAGACTCTACAGGGCTGTTATGACTAACGGTTGGTTAGACTTCCTCTCAGTCCTCTAACTTCTTTAAAAGTGCCTTAATCCGACAATCTACCTCTCAGCGCGAAAGTCTAAGGCAACTATGGATTTTAACTTAGTTTAATAGTAACGAATAAGATTAGGGAACTAAGACCGATTTCTCTCAAAACCTAATCCTAGCTATATATCAAACCGAGACCTATTAATAACCTCGAGCCTCTCAGCGACAAGATTAGCAGAATATCAAGTTCTAATTATCTTTTATTTACCGTTTCTAAGGTTATTGGCCAATTCACCCAAAGACTACCCGAACCCGCAAAGACGCGAACAATCAACACAAACCTATCCTATGAAAGACATTCACCAAGGTTCATGTGAAACGAATAAACAATCAATAATCAAAACTAGATACGCATATGCACTAAGTTAAAGATTCCACAATTCTTTACTTTTTAAGAAAATCCATACACAATGATAATAACCGAAAAGAAATCCAAACTTTATTAAATATTCATCTTAACCTTGGTAGTATAAAAGATCTAGCCAAGAAACATAGTCAAGAACGAAGATAATAAACAAGGTTCAAAACAAGAATTCATCGACAAAACAAAGAAAATAAGAAAACTAAAAGAGTCGGATAACAAAACCCGGTAATCTCTTATTCTCCAAATCTCCCGCTCGATCCCGATGATTCCGTACCTTCTCTCTTCTGCTCGTGCGTCCCTCCTCTCGCACGTCTGATGACGATTATGGTTGGCTAGGTTTAAAATTTAATAACAATGTTTAAAAAAAACATTCTAAAAGGCCCAAACATCAAATCTGCGCAATTCTACTGATTATATTAGTCTCATGGCCCAAAAATCCAATTCCCACGTAATCTGTTGGCTGGAGGTTTTATTTTTTCTTTTGCGGCCCATGTTCCTTTAATTCGTTTAGTAGTGTTCTCCAATAACAATCATCATAAGGCCAGGCGGGGCGGATAAAAAATAACGCGTGGAACATCAAAAATAACGCGTGGAACATCAAAAATCCCACCCCCACCTCCAAGTATAACGCGTTATATATTAACGAAAACCCGATTTCGTTATTTTTACAACACCGTGATGGTTTTTTTTGAGAGTGTAATTGTTGGTTGGGGGGAAATTGTTGGGTGTGGTGGTGAGTGATGACCACCCCCACTAAAAAAGGTTGTGAGTGATGGAAAAATGGTTGCTGACATGGCGGAACTTGATTGGTGCTTGTGAGTGATAGAATTCTATCACTAGTGACCACCCCCTCCCCCCTAAGGCAGCCTTTCGTCTAATGGGTATCATAGCAGCCCAAACTTCATGTGGCTCAACACCAATAAATTATATGAACTCAAATTATAAAACTATATATTGATGTGGCCCTAGCCCTTTCTCTCGATCCAATTATATAATTTTTGTGGCAGCCCTTTAACTTATAAAATAGAGATAGTGGCCTTGACCCACTCACAGAAAATAGCTGCAAATTTCCTCCTGTCACTGGCGCCCCACTCTGCCCAACTGGCTTGTTATTTCTATATTACTCTTTTTCGCTCCATTTTCACCAGGACCTGCCAAAACACACTATAATATAATATAATACTAAAATTAAATAAAAACAAATAAAAACTTATACAAAAATTATACAATTTACACGGGACAAATATGTGTATTTTACCCCACATCATTCTCGAAGAATTACTGATGGCTTTATTATCTTTCAGATAAGCTTATGGCGAGCCTGAGTATTGGCAAAGCAAGTAAGAAAAACGGTGGTGACAATTTAGAGCACCAGAACCCTAATGACGAAGAGAATCGTCTTCGATCCATAGTTGCCGATAAAGTCGGTAAAGCCCTGGCTGGATTTATGGCCACATTTAAAGGGCCAGAGCCATCAGTACAGAAAGAGAACTCTGTTACTAAACCCCGTTCTAATACTCATAAGACTGAAGAGTCTCAATTCTCCTCAACTAAAAGTGGGCAGAATAACAAGAGTATCAAGAAAGCTGAGTCTCATAACTCTAAGAAGGGGTGTACCTACAAATACTTTGTTTCATGTAAACCTCGTAACTTTACGGGTGAGATCGGAGCAATCGATGCTCTGAAATGGCTGGATGAAATGGAAACCGTTGTTGATATAAGCGGTTGTGCAGCCAAGGACACTTTTAAATATGTGTCACAATCCTTCAAGGAGGATGCTCTGACTTGGTGGAAGGCACTGATCCAATCCACCGGCAAGGTTAAAATGTACAACCTTAGTTAGTTAAAGTTCGTGGAACTGATCCGCGAGACTTATTGCCCACCTCACGAGGTGGAGAAAGTTGAAACTGACTTTCTAAAGCTGAAAGACCTCGAGTGTCGAGCCTATTTATCTGAATACAACTCCATATCAAGACTCGTGCCGTATTTAAATACCCCCGAGTCTAAGCGCATTGCACGGTTTCTTGGAGGGCTCGCTCCAGAAATCAAGGGGATGGTTAAATCCTCCAAACCTGCAACCTTTAGATCCGCTGTGGATCTGGCTCTATCTCTCACTCAAGATGAAATAAGAGCAAGGGCGATTAAGGCCGATGAGGATCATAAGCGAAAGCGTGATGATACCCCACGTAAAGATTTCAAAAAGGGTAAGACTGGTTCGAATTATAATCAGTCCAAGCCGAATGAGGCAAAACCCAAATGTAAAACCTGCAGGAAGCAACACTTTGGAAAATGTTTCCATGAGCAGACCAAGGGTTGTGGCATCTGTAAGGGGATGGACCACAAGTCTCATGAATGCAAAGATTTGAAAGACGCCACCTGCTATGGATGTGGCGAAAAAGGGCATATAAAGACCCGCTGCCCAAAGAGGGCGACTGATGGGAAGATCAAGGCCACTAGTGGCAAGAAAGGCAATGCTTGAGCCTTCCAATCTGCTACAGCTGAGGCAGTTCAAGACATATCGTTACGAATATGTTTTTCGTAAATGAATTAATTGCTAGAAACTTGTTTTAAATCCTGGAGCTAGTTAAAGCTTCATCTATTGTAAATTTAATAAAAACTTTAAATCTGCCTTTTCAAGGCTTGGATATTATTTATAAAAATCAAGTGGCCAACCTAGATGGTTTCACATATAAGATATCATTCGCGAATCAATTTGTCTTTGATAATCTCTTTATCTATAAATCCTGCGGGATTCGATATGTTCTTAGACATGGATTGGTAAGTTCAAAAACCAAATCCACATTGTCTGCAGTAAGAAACTTATCGAAATTAAAATCCCCATCTGGTGATATACTCACCATTCGTGGAAGATCAACATTTTGGATTGCCCAAAGAAGCTTATATGCTTAAGGTATCCAAGTGATTGTATGAATGATGTGATATCCACATGACACCAGTAGATTCTGACGAATTTAAAGTCGAAAGCTGAAGACCTTTGTGCGAATGGACATGAGAAGTCCATAGCTACCAAGGAAGCTTAATGCTTAGAATGTTCGCAAATGAGTCGAACATCGTAGACCTTTTGTGGTCTGTGTAATGAACTGGAAAAATCCCACATAGAATTGGGAAATGGTGACAATGGATCTAATCTCCCAGTTACCTAAAATAAATCGCTACCATGATGCGATGTAAATTATAATCGGAAAATCTACGAATTCGACGCTTCTTTTCAAATAAGGAAAATTCTTGAATTCCGACAAGTTAAGCTATATAAAGACAACATCGAGTCTCCTTATAGAGCACCGTTGTCTGAAGTATCGAATTATGATACTAAATATAATTTTATCTCTGGTAAAATCCTAGCATGATGCTCGGCTATTAAGCACTTGTCATGCTTCGCCATGACATTCAAACGTGAGCTTAAAGTTTAGTGAAAAAACTTGTCTATTATGGACCATGGAATTTGAAAGTTCCAAGATTACCTCGTAAACACTAAAGGGATTCCCTTTGTGGCCCAGGATACTTTTCTATGGTTGAAAGCTCCTACTATACGGAACTAACCGTATTGCTCTGAGAAAATCTCGAGGTCGAGATTTCTTTTAAGGGGGTGAGGATATAACACCTCGTAAAATCATGTCCAATAATGTATCGACACGTGTCCCTAATCCTAATTATGTCAAACGTTGACTTGGAGGGACTATTATTGCCAAAAAATGAAAACTTTGAATATGCAAGGACTAAAGGTGTCAACATGCTTAAATAAAGCCTCTGAGTGACCTTATACGGTGTTCGTATTCTTTTAATAAGCCACTTGTTGGATAAACGAAACCGTTTGCAATAAAATTCAAAAGTTGTTCATAAAAGGGTTAAAAGTGTCAACATGTTAATTCTTACCTCTGAATGACATTTTAACGAACCTAGAGCCTTGTGATGCTCGGTTATACCCTCAAGAATGCTTAATATGGATTAAGGCTTTGGTGTCGTTAAGCGATATTACGCCCAACTTCGTGCGTTAAAAGGGTTAAAAGCGCCAACGAGTGAAACTAGTGTCCTCGGGTGATCTTTTAACCGAAACGGAGTTTAGTGATATTTGTTATACTTCCATGATCATCTAAAATCTAACTTGAAGGGCCAAAAGTGCTGAATATGAAAGTTATTTCAAGATAGAAGGTTAATGGGCCATTTATGTCAAAATTTGAAAATGTTTGGCTGAACCCGGAGGGGGTCGCGCTGCGCGACAGCTCCCTTGGCCCTCAGTCGCGCGACGCGACAGCGTCACGTGTGTAGAAAATAAACAGCAGCAGCAGTTTGCAACTTGAATTGTTTTTATTTATTTTATTAGTCTTGATGAACAAGTTGTGTGTTCACCAAGCATGGAAATCTGATCTAGACACATGTTGTGATCCTATAAATACTTGGAGAACACACATGACACTTGTAATCATCCTAGTTCATCCCAAACACTATAAATAGGTGTGATCTTTCAATTCAACACTTGCACCTTCCTTTCATTTCTCTCTAGCTTGAGTTTTCCTTAAGCTTTCTGGGATTCCTGATCATAAGGAAGCCTATTCTAGTTGAAAAGATTGCTAGGACCCTTTGTAAGTGTTCCTAGCCACTAGTTTATGTTTTATAGGCCTTTAAGCCAAAACTCAAGGGTTATCATAATAACTGTCACACCCCAACCGATGGCGGAATCATCGGGGCGCGGCACTGAGCGAAACAGATTGTCCAGAAGTTTCCATAACAACTATCATCACCATTTAAGTAAACATTACGTCCCATACCGTAACATAAATAGTCAAACAAGTTATTACAGACAACATCAAAACAAATATTATGTTCCGACAACTCAGATTCAAATAAGTAGCAATTGTTTATCTGCTTCTAGAGACCCCTAATAAGTTATCTACAGACAACTATTTGTTGGGCTCTAAAGCTTTATTCTAGCTTCCATTTCCTACCACATATGCGTCCTAAGCACCTGTCACATACGTTAAAATAATGTCAATACATAAAATGTAAAGGTGAGCATACAAGTTTGATAATAGCATATAGAGTTCGAATTCGTTTACGCATAACCAGCACGTACATATAGTGAAATGAAACACGTTAGTTATCGACACGGATCCATCGATACCAATGACTGCGGGTTGACTACCCGAGGCAGTTCGCAATACACGATTACCACTGTAATCCATGCAAGTAAAAGATCCTTAACAACCCCCGTGTGAACGGGTGCTGAGTCCAAACTATAGTACTATCGTTGCTAAGGCAGGTAGACAGCATTCCATGTGTAAACATAACAAACAAGCATTCATAAGCCACGTATAACATGCATTAATGGTTAAGCGTTAAAATTGCTTGAGTAGTGTGATAGATGTAGTTTGAATAGTTGTAACGTATGTAACACCCAAAAGTGCTAAAGCAAAAAGGGTTCGAGTATATTCACAGCGATAGTGGATTGAAGAGAGCGCTTTAAAGCGAGTACGGTTAGCCTGAATAGATTTGATAACGTAACGGTAAGTGATGCGTAAAACAGTACAGGTGAGAGTGGGCTGAATGACCGACCGTGCGGTTCAGTCATTCGTGCGTAGAAGTCATCCGTGCGCATGACCTATCCGTGCGGATGGTGATGCGTGCGGATGGTGTTCCATCCGGGTAAGTGGTCCGTGCGCGTGACTGCCCGTGCGGGTGGCAACCCGCGCGGACTAGTTGTACGTGCGGACGACTTATCTGTACGGTTAGGTTGCTTGTGTGGATAAACGTTCAAGTGGATTGTTTCTTCCTAAGATGTGTTTGTGTATGATGGCTTGTGCTTTGAAGTTTTCGTTGTAGCATTTTGAAAACACCAAAGTGTTTCTACCTTTCAAGCCGGCCGCGCGGACGGCGGTCCGTGCGTATGGTAGTCCGTGCGGACAGCCTGTGCGCGCGGGCAGAGACAATCCGTCCGGATAGCCTGTCCGTGCGTACGGCTTGACCGTGCGGGTGAAGATTGTTTGGTTTTCGTTTTAAGGCCTTAGTATCTCATGATCCGAAGAGTAATCCATTCAGAGGTTGTCCGTCCGGATTGCTCGTTCGTCGATACTCAAACGTGGTTTGGAAAGTGGGTCCCTAGGGTAGTCCGTGCGGATCACCACTCGTGCGTATGACCTGTACGTGCGTATGGCTTGTACGCGCGTACGGCTCGTCCGTGCGGACAGCTAGTCCGTGCGGATAGCTTGTCCGTGCGGACAACTGGTCTGGTTGTTCCGTCCGTCTACACTTGGTTTCTGTTGTCGTTTATCGAGACGTTCTGATTACGTGGCAACCACTTGGAGTTGTGTTCCTACCCGCGCGACTAGACCGGTCAGGAACCACCCTAACTCGGCCCGTCGGCGACTCAGAACGGTCGTCCCGGTAACCCCGAACTCAGTTGTCTATGGTAGAACTCCAGATCTAGAACTAGGGCATCACTATTGACGAGTAGAACACTAGGACTGATCGGATTCGTACCGGTTTTAAGGGTAAAAGAAGGAGAGAACTTAGGTTTATTTCTTTCAACTCTTTTATCCTTAGAAAAGTTTAGATCTAGGTGAAGTTATTGTAAAAACTTGTAGAAATCGTTTAGATCTGAGATATTCTAGGTGGAATGAGGTCAAGCTTGAAGTTCTTATGAACTTCATGATGACGTCACTAGAGAATACCTCATATCCGGATGATTTCATGGTTAAAATCGAAGATCCGAAAGATAGAAATGTGTAGAATTGTGTAGAGATCAAAGATGTACAAGAATTAGTGCAAGATCTTACCTGGATTGGAAGAAATCTAAGAAAAGGTGAAGAATGCGTATGGTTCGGACGTCACTTGCCAAAAGTGGAAAAAGTGGAGAGTGACCCGTGTATTTATAGGATGCCAAAAGAGGAAAAGATGGGTCGTGCGCATGGCACGCACCCGGGTAGGTTATCCGCGCGGACTGGCCATCCGTGCGGACTGGCAATCCGTGCGGACTGGCAATCCGTGCGGATTGGCCATCCGTGCGGATGCCGCCTCCCTTGGTGGATTTGGCGCGATGTTGATTCGGTTTCGGCTTACGAGCGATTCGATAGGGTTCCTAGTCAAATTACTTTCAGTCCCAACTACTTCTTATACGGTTCGACTCGGGGTTCGGGTTCGTTTGTATTCGGGTTAGACTTCGAGTTCGATTGAGTTCGCTTGATTATCTCAACATGTACAATATAAAATAAACATGCACAAGTAACACGTAAGGCGCACACACACGTATAACGGCAAGTAAAAATACACAGCTCGAGTTACGATTTGATGTCGGTTCGATTAGCATAGCTTGATTAACTTTATCGCATTGTTACTTCCTATCGTTCACGGTCGTAGGTCGATTGAAATACGGCTAGCATGATTCGATTATTGCAATGTACGACAATTACTCCACATAATCTAAATATCATACAAACAATTCTACGAGTCGAGTTGCGTGAAATCGGTCGTTGACTTTGACCTTGACTTTGACTTTCACTCGTGAAAACACGGGGTGTTACAGCCTCCCCTTGTTTAGGAAATTTCGTCCCGAAATTAAGCTGAAAGCTGTAACTAATTCGTGAATCACGTGTGAGAGTCCTTTGTTTGGATCATTGTAAAATTGTCAAATCAACCAGGATTTTACGGTTAAAAGTTCGCTCATTTTTGGATATGATGTGCGAATATACTTGATCTAAAAGCCTATAAAGTTTTAGATTTCAATTCGAAGTCGTTTTAGAGAAATCTTTTTCAATTTTTAATTTTTCATGTTCAAAATCTTGATCGTTGTAGGTTCTGGTTTGAATTCGTTTCGATTGCGATCCGACTCGTACGACGTGCGGAATTCGTGCACGAGTGAGATCGAACAGACAAAAACGTACAATTTTAACGTGATTCTATTGAAAATATGGCGTGTACACTAGCCGAGAATCACACGGAGAGACTTTCTCTCTCTAGACTTTCTCTCTCTAAGATTATCTCTCTAAACCACCTAACGAGCCAAATGTCTTAGCTCTAACACTCTATTTATAGGCACAAGGTTTATAAGGGATTTCTCCTTATTTACATATATGCCACCTTGCCTTTCTTAACTGGACGTTACTCCTTCGTTAAATAGCTGTGGATACTTTGCCTTCATGTCGCTTTCGAGTTCCCACGTGAACTCTGCGCCTTGTTTGCCTTCCCACCGGACTTTCACAATAGGAATGCGTGAGCGCCTGAGTTCTTTGGTTTGGCGATCCATGATTTCGACAGGCTTTTCCACGAAGTGTAATGTTTCGTTCACTTGAAGATCGTCTAGAGGAACATGTAAGTCGGGGTCGTATATGCACTTTCAGAGGTTTGACACGTGGAAGATCGGATGGACATTGCTAAGTTCTTCCGGTAATTCGAGTCTGTAGGCGACTTTTCCGATCCTTTCCAGAATCTTAAAAGGTCCCACATATCGAGGCGCGAGTTTCCCCTTTTTGCCGAATCGGACTACACCCTTCCAAGGTGATACCTTTAGGAGTACGTAGCCACCAACGCCATACTCACGGTGCTTGCGCTTTTTATCGGCGAGAAGCTTCTGTCTATCTCGAGCCTTCGCTAGATTGTCCCGAATTTGGAAAATTTTGTCTGTCGTTTCTTGTAGCAGCTCCGGACCGGTTAGTTGCGAGTGACCGACCTCGTGCCACACAATAGGCGATCGACATCTTCTTCCGTATAAGGCCTCGAAAGGTGCCATCTGGATACTAGCCTGGTAGCTGTTATTGTACGAGAATTCGACTAACGGGAGGTGTCTATCCCAATTACCTCCGAAATCTAGTACACACGAACGGAGCATGTCTTCAAGAGTACGAATCGTTCTTTCAGTCTGACCGTCGGTTTGTGGGTGGAACGCAGTACTTAGATTAAGCGTTGTACCGAGTGCCGTTTGGAAAGTTCCCCACAATCGTGAAGTGAACCGAGCATCGCGATCAGAGATGATGTCACGAGGCGTCCCATGTCGACAAATGATCTAGTCGGTGTAGATTCGGGCTAATCGTTCTACCTTGTAGTCCTCTCGTATTGGGAGAAAGTGAGCTGATTTAGTCAAACGGTCAATTACCACCCAAATGCTGTCGTGACCCGATGACGTGGTTGGAAGCTTGGTTACGAAGTCCATGGCTATGCTCTCCCACTTCCACATGGGGATTGGAGGTTGTTCAAGCAAGCCAGAGGGTCGTTGGTGTTCAGCCTTGATCCTAGCACAGGTTAGGCATTTTCCGACGTAAAGAGCGATATCCCGTTTCATACCCGGCCACCAGTACGTGTATCGAAGGTCGTGGTACATTTTGTCGGCACCAGGATGAATAGAGTATCGGGACTTGTGGGCTTCATCCATGATAATCTGTCGCAGGTTGGTTCGTTTGGGGATCCAGATTTTGTCTAAGAAGTGGAATATCCCGTTCGATTTGCTCACAAGCTGGGCTCCATCGTGGTAGATTCTTTCTTTCTTCAAGGTGCGCTCGTTGAAACATGCATGCTGGGCGTCGCGAATAAGAGCTTCTAGATTGTGCTGGGCGTGAACATTACGAGTGCTAAGCAAATAGCTCCGTCTGCTAAGTGCGTCGGCAACAACATTTGCTTTGCCTGGGTGATAACGAATCTCACAGTCGTAATCGTTGAGAAGTTCTACCCATCGGCGTTGACGCATATTCAGTTCCCTCTGATTAAAGATGTGCTGTAGGCTCTTATGATCGGTGAAGATCGTACACTTGGTACCATACAGGTAGTGTCGCCAAATCTTTAATGCAAAAACAACTGCGCCTAGCTCGAGATCGTGGGTTGTATAGTTCTTCTCATGGATTTTGAGCTGACGAGATGCGTAAGCTATAACCTTGTCACGTTGCATTAAGACACAACCGAGACCGAGGTTAGAAGCATCACAGTAGACAAGGAAATTATCGTTTCCGTCGGGTAGTGTGAGAACAGGAGCATTGCACAGCATGTATTTGAGGGTTCGAAAGGCAGACTCTTGTTTGGTTCCCCAGACAAAAGGCTGGTCCTTATGAGTGAGAGAAGTAAGGGGTACAACAATCTTCGAGAATCCTTCGATGAACCGTCGATAATAGCCCGCTAGCCCGAGAAAAGAGCGGACTTCAGTCGGGTTCCTAGGCGTAACCCAGCTCTTAACAGCTTCAATCTTCGCTGGATCGACATGAATACCCTGACTATTTACGATGTGACCCAGAAACTGAACCTCCCCTAACCAAAATTCGCATTTGGAGAACTTGGCATAGAGTTGGTTCCCCTGGAGTAACTCGAGAACCAAACGTAGATGTTGCGCGTGTTCGGCTCTCGTTTTGGAATAGATCAAGACATCGTCGATGAACACGATGACGAAACGGTCAAGATACGGCTTACACACCCGGTTCATCAGATCCATGAAAACTGCTGGTGCGTTGGTTAGGCCAAAAGGCATGACAACGAATTCGTAATGGCCGTAACGAGTGCGAAACGCAGTTTTGTGTATATCCTCCTCCTGTATACGCAGCTGATGATATCCTGAACGTAGATCGATCTTCGAGAAACACGTAGCGCCTTGCAGTTGGTCAAACAAATCGTCTATTCGAGGCAGAGGATAGCGATTCTTGATAGTCAACTTATTCAATTCCCGGTAGTCGATGCACATCCGGAACGACCCGTCCTTCTTTTTGACGAAAAGAACTGGTGCGCCCCAAGGAGAGGTGCTCGGGCGAATAAAGCCTTTTTCAAGCAATTCCTGGAGTTGGGTTGAGAGTTCGCGCATTTCGGACGGCGCGAGTCGATAAGGAGCTCTGGCGACAGGATTAGCTCCAGGAATGAGATCAATGCGAAAATCAATATCACGCTTCGGGGGTAGTCCGGGAAGATCCTCTGGAAAAACTTGAGGAAATTCTCGAACCACTGGAACGTCTTTCACCTTCTTCTTTTCTTTCTTTTCCTTCTCCGCTGCTACGACATGAGCCAAGAAAGCCCTGTATTCCTTACGGAGATACTTGCTAGCTTGTAGGCATGACATAAGCTTGAGACCCTTCGAAGTAGTATCACCATAGACGCACAATGAATCACCGTTGGCGAGCGAAAAACGAATCATTTTATCGAAGCACACAACTTCGGCATGGTTTTCGCGAAGAAAGTCCATGCCTACTATGACATCAAAGCTCCCTAATTGCATCGGAATAAGATCGATCGAGAAGATGTGATTGTTGAGCTCGAGTGTGCAATCACGAATAACAGAGTTTACAGCGACGGTTCTTCCGGTAGCGACTTCAACATCGAATGCCGAGGAGAGTCGGGAGCGTTTACGACTAAGGAGTTTCTCGAATTCGAGTGACACAAAGCAATTATCGGCTCCAGTATCAAACAAACATGAAGCATAAATACCATTCACAAAGAACGTACCATTGACCACGTTGTTGTCGGCCTGGGCTTGACGCACATTGAGATTGAAGGTTCTGGCTCGTGCAACCTGTTGTTGCTGCTGCTGCTGTTGTTGCTGCTGTGGCTGCTGCTGGGGTTCTTGTTTCACTACCCTGTTCGGGCATATGTTGGCGAAATGATTCGGATCGCCACACGTAAAGCATGCTCTGGCTTTGATTGCGGGTGCCGGAGGAGCTTGTTGACCCTGTGGGGCAGCGAGTAGAGCTTGATTGGCAGGAGCTTGACGAATACGACAGTTGGCAGTAAAGTGGCCGTAGACGTTGCAATGGGCACAGAAGCGGCATTGAATAGCAGTCGGGTGATGATAGGTGCAAGTAGGGCAGAGTGGATGTGGTCCAGTATATGCACGCTTGGCAGGCGGTGCATTGGCCACCGGCGCCGCTACTTGACGCTGTTGGGCAGGTACGGCTTGGATCGGTGCAGCAGTAATCGCATAGTTCTTGTTCTTTCTCTTGTTCTTGCGCTTGTTGCTTGACGACGTGGGTTCAGCAGTTGGTGCAGTAGCGGTAGCTTGGTGCAGATGCTTGGAGGTCTTATCCCACACCCCAGCCTTGACCCTTTTGTCATTGATCTCAGCGGCCAGCAGATAGGTTTCTTCGATCATGGTAGTCTTAGCCGCTTGCACGAAATCAGCGACGCAGTCGGGCAATGCTCGGATGTACTTCTTGATGGTCATCTCAGGGGTCTTGACTTGGTCAGGACAGATGATGCTGAGCTGTTTGAAGCGAGCAGTAAGACCAGCATTGTCTCCATCCTTCTGATGTATGTGCCAGAATTCGTCTTCAAGCTTTTGACGCTCGTGAGGAGGGCAGAATTCCTCCAGCATGACTTCTTTGAGCTCTTCCCACGACAAACCGTAAGCTGCATCATTCCCTCTCTTGTTCCTCTCGGCCGTCCACCAGTCCAAAGCACGGGACTGAAAGACGCCGGTAGCGTTCAGAGTTCGAAGGTCATCAGGGCAACCACTTTGTCGCAGAGTAACCTCGATAGAGTCAAACCAGTGGAATAGAGCAGTAGGACCTCCTTCGCCTGTGAATTCTTTCGGCCCACATGATTTGAACTGTTTGAAGCTGAAAGGTCTTGCGGCAGCTTTTGGACCTTCAGTTCTCGACTCCTCGGATGATTTGCTGGCATTCTCACAGACATCACTCACAGCCTTTGCTACAGCCTTTGCGACGATAGAAGCAAGACGTCTGTCTCTCTTTTCCTGGCGTGAAAGTGGATGACGGGATCCAGACGACATTGTCTGCAATAGACATCGCCATGGAACTCAACACATGTATTCGGATCTCACCTCACACGTCTACTACTACTAAAGCTCAGTAACACGTATCATTTAGACGCATATAGTCACAAATTCACAGAATTGCACAAAATCACATAAACATATAAGGCACATAATCACAACCTTTCCTAATCACGTAATCACACAGCAAGAAGACACATATACTTAGCCACTAAAAGCACCTACGAGCATACGAGGTATTCAAACTGCTCCTAGTGTCGATTTGCTAACGATGGGTTGTGTGGGTTCTGTGTTTTAGCAAAAGCGATAGTGTTGGGTTGAAACCAATAGTATCTCAAAACATTAATAAATAACAGAAAATACATTAAAATTTTCATAAAGATCGACAAATCGAAGGTAGATTGTCTGTGGCTAACAGACTTCGACTAACCAAAGTAGCTCGACTATTCACAAGGATCCTGCACAACGACCTCCAGGACTATGCCTTTGCCTCGATTCTTGGGCATTGGCGCAATTCCCATTGGTTAGGTTGTGTCCTTAGACCGTTGGAGTCCATCGAACCTTGGTGGAGTTTTTGTATAAAAGCGGGACGAGTCGTCAAGGTTAGGGTTTCACCCCTATCTTGCAACTTCCGTCCTTGTTTTTGATAAAAATTGAGGAGATTATTCATCAAAATATGGATTTCACTCCTGATTTGGTATAATTCTCCTCGTTCGTAGCTAAAATGTAAGCTGATTAGGCAATTTTGGCCGTGAGTTTTGGGTTTTCACACCTATTCTCGACCTTATTGCCTGTTCACAACTTGAAAATTTCGAGTGCAAGAAGAGTGAGTGGTAACAACGAATTTACGCATACGCGTGAGTTGGTCTGTTGGTTCTTAACTATAGACTAGGTCTCTAAGACTTCGACCCGGACTAGGTCGAGTCTTGCCTAATTCCCTATAGTTATGGCTCTGATACCAATCTGTCACACCCCAACCGATGGCGGAATCATCGGGGCGCGACACTGAGCGAAACAGATTGTCCAGAAGTTTCCATAACAACTATCATCACCATTTAAGTAAACATTACGTCCCATACCGTAACATAAATAGTCAAACAAGTTATTACAGACAACATCAAAACAAATATTCAATTCCGACAACTCAGATTCAAATAAGTAGCAATTGTTTATCTGCTTCTAGAGACCCCTAATAAGTTATCTACAGACAACTATTTGTTGGGCTCTAAAGCTTTATTCTAGCTTCCATTTCCTACCACATATGCGTCCTAAGCACCTGTCACATACGTTAAAATAATGTCAATACATAAAATGTAAAGGTGAGCATACAAGTTTGATAATAGCATATAGAGTTCGAATTCGTTTACGCATAACCAGCACGTACACATAGTGAAATGAAACACGTTAGTTATCGACACGGATCCATCGATACCAATGACTGCGGGTTGACTACCCGAGGCAGTTCGCAATACACGATTACCACTGTAATCCATGCAAGTAAAAGATCCTTAACAACCCCCGTGTAAACGGGTGCTGAGTCCAAACTATAGTACTATCGTTGCTAAGGCAGGTAGACAGCATTCCATGTGTAAACATAACAAACAAGCATTCATAAGCCACGTATAACATGCATTAATGGTTAAGCGTTAAAATTGCTTGAGTAGTGTGATAGATGTAGTTTGAATAGTTGTAACGTATGTAACACCCAAAAGTGCTAAAGCAAAAAGGGTTCGAGTATATTCACAGCGATAGTGGATTGAAGAGAGCGCTTTAAAGCGAGTACGGTTAGCCTGAATAGATTTGATAACGTAACGGTAAGTGATGCGTAAAACAGTACAGGTGAGAGTGGGCTGAATGACCGACCGTGCGGTTCAGTCATTCGTGCGTAGAAGTCATCCGTGCGCATGACCTATCCGTGCGGATGGTGATGCGTGCGGATGGTGTTCCATCCGGGTAAGTGGTCCGTGCGCGTGACTGCCCGTGCGGGTGGCAACCCGCGCGGACTAGTTGTACGTGCGGACGACTTATCTGTACGGTTAGGTTGCTTGTGTGGATAAACGTTCAAGTGGATTGTTTCTTCCTAAGATGTGTTTGTGTATGATGGCTTGTGCTTTGAAGTTTTCGTTGTAGCATTTTGAAAACACCAAAGTGTTTCTACCTTTCAAGCCGGCCGCGCGGACGGCGGTCCGTGCGTATGGTAGTCCGTGCGGACAGCCTGTGCGCGCGGGCAGAGACAATCCGTCCGGATAGCCTGTCCGTGCGTACGGCTTGACCGTGCGGGTGAAGATTGTTTGGTTTTCGTTTTAAGGCCTTAGTATCTCATGATCCGAAGAGTAATCCATTCAGAGGTTGTCCGTCCGGATTGCTCGTTCGTCGATACTCAAACGTGGTTTGGAAAGTGGGTCCCTAGGGTAGTCCGTGCGGATCACCACTCGTGCGTATGACCTGTACGTGCGTATGGCTTGTACGCGCGTACGGCTCGTCCGTGCGGACAGCTAGTCCGTGCGGATAGCTTGTCCGTGCGGACAACTGGTCTGGTTGTTCCGTCCGTCTACACTTGGTTTCTGTTGTCGTTTATCGAGACGTTCTGATTACGTGGCAACCACTTGGAGTTGTGTTCCTACCCGCGCGACTAGACCGGTCAGGAACCACCCTAACTCGGCCCGTCGGCGACTCAGAACGGTCGTCCCGGTAACCCCGAACTCAGTTGTCTATGGTAGAACTCCAGATCTAGAACTAGGGCATCACTATTGACGAGTAGAACACTAGGACTGATCGGATTCGTACCGGTTTTAAGGGTAAAAGAAGGAGAGAACTTAGGTTTATTTCTTTCAACTCTTTTATCCTTAGAAAAGTTTAGATCTAGGTGAAGTTATTGTAAAAACTTGTAGAAATCGTTTAGATCTGAGATATTCTAGGTGGAATGAGGTCAAGCTTGAAGTTCTTATGAACTTCATGATGACGTCACTAGAGAATACCTCATATCCGGATGATTTCATGGTTAAAATCGAAGATCCGAAAGATAGAAATGTGTAGAATTGTGTAGAGATCAAAGATGTACAAGAATTAGTGCAAGATCTTACCTGGATTGGAAGAAATCTGAGAAAAGGTGAAGAATGCGTATGGTTCGGACGTCACTTGCCTAAAGTGGAAAAAGTGGAGAGTGACCCGTGTATTTATAGGATGCCAAAAGAGGAAAGGATGGGCCGTGCGCATGGCACGCACCCGGGTAGGTTATCCGCGCGGACTGGCCATCCGTGCGGACTGGCAATCCGTGCGGATTGGCCATCCGTGCGGATTGGCCATCCGTGCGGATGCCGCCTCCCTTGGTGGATTTGGCGCGATGTTGATTCGGTTTCGGCTTACGAGCGATTCGATAGGGTTCCTAGTCAAATTACTTTCAGTCCCAACTACTTCTTATACGGTTCGACTCGGGGTTCGGGTTCGGGTTCGGGTTCGTTTGTATTCGGGTTAGACTTCGAGTTCGATTGAGTTCTCTTGATTATCTCAACATGTACAATATAAAATAAACATGCACAAGTAACACGTAAGGCGCACACACACGTATAACGACAAGTAAAAATACACAGCCCGAGTTACGATTTGATGTCGGTTCGATTAGCATAGCTTGATTAACTTTATCGCATTGTTACTTCCTATCGTTCACGGTTGTAGGTCGATTGAAATACGGCTAGCATGATTCGATTATTGCAATGTACGACAATTACTCCACATAATCTAAATATCATACAAACAATTCTACGAGTCGAGTTGCGCGAAATCGGTCGTTGACTTTGACCTTGACTTTGACTTTCACTCGTGAAAACACGGGGTGTTACAATAACGCTTTGACTTTTAGTAAGACCTTAAAAGGTCAAGCCATTGTTCGCAACGAACATGGCTACGTGATCGTAATTAGGTAGGTGTTAATCCCTAAAAAGGGCACCCCCTAAGAATCACGTTTGCTTGGTCAATTGACGAGTCAAAGTAATATTAATTTAAAAAGTTAACGGGTCAGTTTTTAAAATAATTACGATATGAGTCTAAAAATGTTCTAAAATATGTTTTATCACTTAAACAACTCAGTAATAATTATAAGAACATGTGTAAACATGTTCGGCTCGTCAATTCCCGTTTTAGGGTCGGTTCGCAACCGAAAGTCTCGTAGTTTGACTTCTACGTTGACTTTTTGGTTATAAACCGAATTAGACTAGTATGCTACTGATTTTAGGTTCCGTTATGATCGTAATATAATGTAGTATAATCCCCTAAGGTTATATTACACGATCGGACTAGGAATATGAGTTTTATGCAAGTTTCCGTATTTATGCCATACTTTGACCTTTATGCCCTTTTTAGCAAAAATGAGGTTTTAGACACAAATAAGCTTGCAAATGATTTAAGTACTGATATGTTAACATGTTTAACATATTTTGATGTTTATAATCTGGTCATAAACTGAGTTTACGCATATGATCGTAAACTATGCTTTTAAAAGGACAAAAATGCCCTTTTTCATCTAAAATGAGTTTTAAACATAATTTATTGGAAAAACTCATTATGTACTGATATGATATCATATTTGGGATTTATTGGGATGTTAGGTCAGATTGTAAACTGAGTTTAACTTAAGTTTCGTATAAAATGCCGATAAATGACGATAATGCCCTTATGGCGCATAAAACAAGTTTTAAGCATGATATGCAAACCAAACCTTTTCCTTACTGATTTGTTATGAAAAATAAAATAATTTAACTATTCAAAGCTGGTCATAACATCAGATTTCATAAATCTTCACATAAATCGTCATTTAACGACATTAACGCCGTTTAGGCGCGTAGTATGGTTTTAAACCATATTTATGAACCAAGACTTGTTACATACTGATTTTATAAACCATTTTAAATGTTTTTTTTACAGTAGGTATAAGTCATGAACTCAAAATCCCAAATAAGTTCTCAAAACTATGTGTGAAATGACCAAAATGCCCCTACGATGCATAGTTTGGTCGTAAAGCATAAACCACACATATATTTGACATCTTACTGATATGATATCATAATTTAAACATTTTTACAGAATGTTTATGACCATGACATCAGTTTACTCGCAAGCTCCTTTTATAAGTTGTAAAATTACCAAAATGCCCTTATGAGGCATAGTTTGATTTTAAAACCTTAACGGGCATACAAGTTGATATCCTACTGATATTATAACTTGTTTAAAGTGTACTGGCATTTGGAACTTGTTCATGACTCATCCGGTTACCCGTTATCACCTATACGCGTACAGTTAGGCTTAAGTAACTAATTTACATAAGTTTACCAAAAAGGGGTTTAACCTTACCGTTTTGACCTCAAAATCCAGAATGTACATTGTTTACCCATATTATACAAGTCCTAGTACTTGTTGGGTTTAAACCACATTCTATTTGGTATACGCTTAATCTAGCGAACCTATTCTTAAGTATCGGGTCATATCTAAAGGAACTACCTTTGGCCCGTATACATTCTAATAGATAATAAATCTGTTCATTCCAGACTATAGTACCCCCAGATAATCGGACTTGGGTCAATATACTTAGACTTGCGGCTTTTTGCCAAATATAGTCTTATTGATTGGAAGCTAGCAAAAGGTAAATACTCTTGACTTATTTTAGTGTAAACCTGGGATGGTAATTATGCCTCTTGGGATGGTTATTACACAAGTAAGTCGTCTATGATTGCGCAAAAGTGTAGGAATACGGTTTAAATCCGTTTACTTGATAATTACTGTTATTGGGGGTTATTGATACCATGTCCGGACAACTCAATGGGATAATCAAGTATATAATTTCGTAACAAGAATAATCCCAAGATATATTTAAAAGATCACCTACGGGTTATCTATATGTATAAAACTCTTTTTGAAAAACTATTTTTTCAAAGAGTTAGTTAATTGTATTTACCAGCTTTGGCTGACTTATTTTCAAAAAGATTGAACAGCAGGTACCGAACCTTATTATAGGCTGGGATTACGGGTCGGCTAGAATGAAGGCTAAGGAATTTGCACTCCTGATGCTTAAGTCCTATGATGTCTAAAGCTCTGTTTATTTGGATCCTGCCTGTGGGCTTGTATCGAACGCTTGTAATACTTTTATACATTCAAGCTTTATTTTAATAATTTCAATCCAATACTTCCGCTGCATATTATTATATTGTGATAACTGTTATCCAGCCGTCACGTGTGTATCCATCCGGTCCCACCGGAAATCGGGGTGTGACATGATGGAATCTTGATTTTGGATGTTGATTAACTTACTGTTGAGCACCATCTTTTTTATAATTTCCGGACTGTAAAAGATGAATATATTGTAGTGAAACTGGTGCTGTATGAGTTGGTAATTAGATGTAAGGTAACATATTGACCTGCAAGCTGGTTCGTTCAATGATTACAGTTTAGAAAGATTATTTTTAAATAATATTTGTTTTGTTATTTAAAAATAATCTTTTAATAATAATATTTGTTTTTTTAAATAGGAGTAAATAAGTAATTTCAAATAGACTTAACAGAGGAACTAACAGACATTCACTCCAATGACTATCCGAGTAACAAACTGTTAAACCACATGAACCATTGGTGTAATTTTCAAAGTTAGAAACTATATATATTATTTTATCAAACCATAGTTGGGAAGCATATGTGTTATTTTACTAAACCACATGGACTATTCGTGCCTTTTACTCATAGTAAAAAGTAGAAAGTTTGAGAATATGACGCCATCTCCCTAGCAGGCCTGGCCCAGTTCTCACAGATACCAAATCTAATGTCATTCGGCCCAGTTTCACTTTCACAGTGTCACTCCTCTCTGGATGCATCGCTTGTAGAAAGGGCAATCGATCAATCGTCCGACGGTGAACGAATCCAGCGAAGAAAAACCACAAAAATGAGTAACGAAACCCCCAAACTCTACGTTCACAAGCCTAAGAAAGGTATTTTCATCGATTCTCAATCTTTAATCTGTTTTTCGTATATTTTCACTTTAACGGTTGATTTGATTGCGATGAGTTATTGATTTTGTTCTACTGTGTGAATAATAGCTCAACTGAAGAAACATCTGCAACAACAATCGCGATCTTCACCGTCGCCGTCACCGGCACCGGTAACGGCGTCATCTTCCTCATCAATGGCTAGTCAATCTACTGCTTCTTCGTCTTCGCGTGTTCCTCCGACGCCGCCGAAGGAGTCACTTGCACGCCGTTATAAGTTCCTCTGGCCGCTTCTTCTTGCCGTTAATTTTTCAGTCGGAGGTATATATAATTATAATATATTGATTCAGTTATTTATAGGTTGTTACTTGTTAGGATCACAGATCACTGTAGTTTTATAGGCTTTTGTTGATTTCAGTATTTGCTGATAAATATAGAATGAATTAGGTTCAATCAGATACCTGCATAGTTTTGGATTAAAGGATTTGTTACATGGTTTTGTATTATTATTATTATTATTATTTTTTTGGTTATATGATGAGGAAGTTGAGAAGTTAAGGTTATAGTTAACAGAGTTTTATTTGATGCCATAGACCCTGTGCTTTCAATCCGTGCGTCATTTTGTAAATTGTTGGTTGTATATAATTAATACTATATAGGTAATGATTAACGGATCTAGATCAACTTAGAATATGTGTAGCGGGCGTTAAGGAGGTGCCACCTTACCCTCATGGGGCGCCAGTGGCGAAGCTTGGATTTTTCGGCCGGGGGGGGTGAAAACATATATACCCAAAAATTTCTATAGAACCGGGGGGGGGGGGGGGTGAAAACGTATATACCCACAAATTTCTATACGAAAACTACATATATAACACTACTGAGCGAAAAATCCCGGGGGGCGGACGTCCCCCCCCCATTAAGCTTCGCCCCTGTGGGGCGCCAAGAAGGGGGCGTCGTGGCTATAATGGGCATGAGTGAGAGTTGTGTAATATTTTTTTTTGAGCCAATCACACCATGACAATTGACAAATCACACTCCGTTTCTATTTTTTCTTACTTTATTTAATTTGTTTTAGATAAACCACTACATGCATTTGAGGGTTCAGTTAGTTAAAGTCCCACTGCTATGCCTGGAAAAATGGGCGGGTTGGGTAACGGGTCAGAACGGGTCATTCTGAGGGTGGGTCATTTTGGTTCGGGTCAGAGCTGGTTGTGGTCATTTTGGTTCATGTCAAAACGGGCTGTTTTACAAATGGCATGTCAGCAGAGTATTAGAATCTCTATGATAAAACCATACTCTGAATCAAAATAGAAATTGAAGTTAGAACAACTTTTAAATGGACAACCAAAATTTGATGAAACTTAAAAAACTCGTTTTAATTTAGAAATTTAACACTGATTGAGAACGAGAACCGCTGATCGTTTCATTCGGGTGCTGCTTCAGCCACTCGTTCGTATGGCAATTAAGAATTGACCGCGGTTGAGAAAGAGAAGAACCGCTGATCGTTTCATTTCGGCGCCGATTCAGCCACCTGTTCGTATGGCGTTTAAGAGTTTACTGGAGTTTCACTGCCGGAAGCACATACTAGATGACACGGAGACAACTGTTTCCGATTGTGGCTGATTCCGGTGTAAAGAAACCCTAATCTGATTTCTTAGTAGAATATGAAGAGGTGCGTTTCAGGAGAGACATGATAATCAGATGACGTGCTACTTTGACCCGTCCTTTTCTTTCAAACCCAATCTGACCCGTGCTCTGAATTTTCAATTTTTGAAATTACCCAATCTGACCTGTTGGTATTAATATATGACCCAAACTAACCCATAAACTTATATTAAAAGTCCATTTTGACCCATGTTAACGGTTTGGGTTGTGATTGCCGGGTGTACCCAGTACCCACTGCCTACGTGGAAGTGACTTGGCAGAAACCTTTTCATTTTTAGTTAAACCACTACACAGTCTTAGGTAAAAGTGACACTGCTGATGAAGCATCAAGTGAATTTTTATAATCAGTATGTTCATTTTTATTGTAACAGTAAACTAGTTAACTGGTTCTTTTTTAGGGTTTGTTCCGTTCTATAGTAAACTGAAAAGCCGCGATTGAACTTGTATATGTATGTTATTTTCGACTTAGATAGCATAGAGTCTAACAGAGAGCATTATAGTTCATTTATGAAAGTGTGTACCGATACCAAGTATATGGATGGATATAGGACTCTGAGCCCTTTTAGTAGGTTGCACTTTATACTATGTGAGTGGCGGCTTCAGTCTAAATGGATCGATTTGGGTTGTATGTTATCTCAAACGGGTCAAATGGTTTTCAACATTGATTTTCCTCCATAGTTTCACAACTTTTGATACTATCTGTAGCATTTTACGTCTCTTTTAACCCGTATTTAATTAAAAATCTGTTTTACTGGCTTGGTGATTCATTGCTAACGATGATCTATTAGCATAGGTAATATTATAGGGCAGATGATGTGTGCTGCTAGCAACACATAAGCATAGGGGCAGCCATGATAAATAGGAGTGTGAATGTGCGTACACAAGAAAATTAAATAAATATAAATATTACATTTATTTTTTTGTTTAATCTGTCAACTCATCATATTTATATTTTGTAGCATACCTTTTCATGAGAACAAAGAAAAAGGAGAGCATAGAGGAAGATGCGACTGCTGTTACATCTACTCCCACATCTGCTGTTTCAACTGCTGCAGTTAGTGATACATCAACATCCCACCCTGTTGTTATGGAGCCCGTGAAAGTACGTGAACCGATACCGTTGGATCAACAACGCGAGCTTTTCAAGTGGATATTGGAGGAAAAAAGGAAAATAAAGCCAAAGGATTCTGAAGAGAAAAAGAAAATCGATGAAGAAAAGGCCATTTTGAAACAATTCATCCGAGCAAAGTCCATCCCGCCAATCTGAAATGCAAATCATATGTTGGATTTTCTTCATTTACAGTTTGTACATTTTAGTTTTTGTTTAGGATTATGTTGGGATATGGCCATATTTTCCTCGGTTGGGTACTATTAACCTTGGACATTCATCTTTGATTTCTTATAGAGGCATAACAATGAATCGGTGATGATGACAATTATCGTTTTGCATGTTGGCACAATGACAAATCAAGCATCTTTTAGTTAAGGTTAAAACCAGTGTTGGAAACGTGCTCAACTTAAGCTTTACTCATTCATCTTTTGCATAAGCTTGATATACCTCGACGATGAATGCTTGAGCTTCGTATAGGCTCACGAGTCAGGAGCCTTTAATCAAGTTTAGTATCTAAAGCTAACGCTCATTTATTATTTTTACTGGCGTTGTTCTGTTGTTTGTTTTGGGTTTTGGTTTAATCATACCCAAACCGAATTAGATGTCAGGTACTGGGTATTGGTTTTCCAGTGGCTCATGCTCAACCAACCTGACAACATAGAACTATCAATTTAGCATTATTTTTACCATCATGTTAATTGAGTTATGTTAGCTTTGCCTTGGCATTGTTTGCTTGATGTCAGATTAAGGTTATGAACTTTTATGGGAGTGTTTATACATATGCCTTTGACTTGTATTGGCGTCTAAACTCATGTTAGGGGAGTGTATAGGTACTTTCAAGAGGGTAAGTGCTTCGTTTTATTTTCTCTGCTTTTTTGTATGGTTACTGCTTTGATTCTCTTAGCCACGTTCTATGTTATCTAGATATACACGTCAAAAAAGTTTTTTTGGAGTTGGGGGTCTCACCGAGAGCATTCTCTTTATCCCCTATGATAGAGGAAGGTTCGCCTTCATCTTGTTTACCAGGCCCTACCAATAGCTCTATAATGAGTGGGATTTTACTAGGTACGTTTGTTTGTTTGATTAACTTATAGTACTTCAAGATCACATGCTTATTGATCTAGATTCCCAATTCACATATAGCTTATGATAACACATATTTCCGGTTACTATAAGGAGCTGAGGTTTCAATTCTTTACTTAAAAGAGGAACCAGCAACCACAACAGAATAGAAGCAGCAGCCTCAATGATGCCAACAAATCCAAAACATGCACTTTGTCTTTTAAGGTCTAGCAAGCTATTTTCAATTTCGGTATCGATCTCACTGTTAAACCATTTAGAGAAACGGAAACGGAAAATGCAAATAAGATTGAACTTCATATCAAGCAACAAAAGGACAGACTGACAATACACAGGGAGCTACCGACGGGTGATGGTCCATTGGTAAAGGCAAAGCCTTTAAACACCTAGGAAGCCAAGGAGGTAGATGTCTTGGGTTCAAGTCCCATAGACGACAAAAATTGAAAAGAAATTTGCCGTTAAAAAACAATACACATGGAACAATTATGTAATAGACCATTGGCTGCCAAAAACCCAACAACACCGTCCTGGGCTATTTTAAAACTAGTTTGGGTTAAGGGGGTATACCCGAATTTTGTATTCCATACCCTATAACCGGACCGATGATACTATGCGTAAACTGATTACCCGGTTTTTTAAACCCGAAACCTGACCTACCTCAACCCATCTAATTAAATGTGATTTAATTTATTTAACTCGTTTAAGCTCGGCTCAATTCGAGCTCTTAACAAGCTGATATTGAGCATCTTGGTTTGTTTATACCTCTAGTGTTTGACTTTCATCGGCATCCAAAGACTTCCCTGGTAAGTTTTATAAATTCACTACCAATACCAAATCCGCCTTAATCTTTTATAGCCATGATCATGTCCCACGAAATCCGACATATTTTGTGTTTGGTACACAATCGCCCCATGAAAACCTTAGCCTTATCCCTTCTAGCGCCTCCAGGGCCGGCTCAAGGGGGAGTGAAATAAAGCAAGAGCTTTAGGCCTCCATTTTCTTAGGGCCTCAAATTCTAAGAAAATATATTATATGTTGATAATTTTGACTTTGAGATTGTTAACATTGAGGTTTATGATCTACAATTATGCGTATACAAAGATGATATAAGAATAATAGGATTCATAGCAACTTTTTTCGTTTACAAAAAGGGCCCCGATTTTGCTATCCGCTTTGGGCCTAGAAAAAATTAGAAAATTTTGAGCCGGCCCTGAGCGCCTCATTGACAAATAATGTGGCTTTTAACAATAATAAAAACCTCAAGATGCCGTATTTATGTATTGTTATAATTGTCACAAAATGAAAATGTAAATTTTAAATTGTAACATGTTCAAAAGTTACTATATTTCCATACTATCAATTAGCATGTTTTATAGGCTTAAATGTATTATACATTATGTTTTATGAGTTTTTCAAAAAAGTTTGGTTGTAGGTACATGGGTTATCTTTATTTTTATTATTATTTATTTTGTGATTTTTTTGTTTTACTTTTATTTCTTATTTAAATCATGTATTTGTGATTTTTTATTATTAATTTGTTTTCTTAAATTTTATTTGTGTCTATACACGACGTAAGGTGCGTATGTGGTTCAATGTTTTACGTCTATTTTATTTTTCCCATATGATAGGTTCGTCGCAACTCGCGGATCCTAGAATAAAACTTTTACTATAATAAAACTTTTACTAGAATAAAACTCGCAGGTCCCCAGTTTAAGATTACGAATTTGCCCCTGTTCAATTCATTATGCATTATAATCATTTATACCAGAATAAAACTTTTACTAGTTATCATTGAATTGTAAGTTGTAACTTATGTAGTAAGCTGACAACAGAATAAGATACGTATTTGATGGTTAATGATTTAGGGGATGTTTGTTTACCTCTTAATGAGGCTCTTAATGGTTCAGACCTCTTACTGGTTCAGCACTTAATGGTTCAGACTGTTTGTTTCACGAGCAGATGTCTGAATGGTTCAGACATTTGCCTCTGAATGGTTAAGATTTATACAGAGTCTGAATGATTAAGACCTCTAATTTGGATTTGTAAGATATTTGCCTCTAAACGGTTAAACATTATACAAGCTCTTAATGGTTCAGACCTCTTACTGGTTCAGCACTTAACCATTCAGATGTTGTCAAACAGCCCCTTAATGGTTCAATGTTAAGCAGGGTCGGTCCGTAGGGTGCAGGGTGAGCGACGACACAAGGCCCAAACCCTCCGAGAGCCCAAATCTTTTTAATTTTGTATAAAATTTACGTTGTATAAGATGAAATATATATGCACTGGATCGACAGATAACATAAATGAGCCTTTTGTCACGGAGTTATTCTTGAACTCTCGTGCGACACTTAGAATACTTCTAAGTTCAGCCTTTTGGATGGGTTTGGTTATGTATAGCAGCGGAAGTATTTGTTTGTGAGGATCACAAGTATGATTTTGTAGTGCAATACTACAACAAAGATGGTTATGTATTACTTGAACAAAGTTACAAGTACAAAGTGTTTATAAGAAGTTGGTTATGAATAAGTTATGAGGGGTTATGTGGGGTGAGTGCAAATGATGCCTAACACTCCTATTTATACTACTTGGACATGATCTAGATAGTTCTAAATCTAGATCATTCCTTTACAAATATCTAGCCTTAATACCTAGATATTTCCTACATAATTATCATGATATTTGTTGGGATTCTAGAATGTTCCTTGGCTGATTTTTATGGCAGTATTATGTAGCCCATTCTAGACCCTTCCGAGCTCCTTTAAGGCTAGTCTAGGACCTTCTAAGGGTGCCAAAACGTTCCAGTATTGTCTAGGTTGTTCCGGAGACTTCCGGGCAGCCCTAGACGCTTCCTTAGTGTTCCGGAAACTTCCGGAATGCTGAAATTTTGAGTTGAATTTTTGCAGGGCGTGACATCCTCCCGCACCTAAATTCGCAACGTCCTCGTTGCGACTTCGGGTTACACCTCGATGTGATGAATGCGTGGTTGATCTTGTTTTTGAACCAACCTCCATTTGTATTGATGTTATTGACATACCTTGACGGCAAGTGTCTGTCTCTGTCTTCATTTTGTGAACTTGGTTTCCGTCTATGATGCAAAATTTGTTTGCAAACGGAATAAGAAAGGCCGATTCTTTTAAGAAGAAATCATGGCCAAGCACGAAGTTGTGTTCTTTCATTGGCACTACCGAAAGGTCGATCTTACCTTTCCATTTGCCGATTGTGATTTTGACGCCGTATGCCATCCCAAATATTGGTTGGACGGGTCCACTCGTGGTCTTTATCATTGCGTCTTGTTTTGTGACTCGAACACCAAGTCTTATTGCTTCATCTATTGAGACGAAGTTATGGCTTACTCCTGTGTCAACTAGTGCTTTAACGGGTCTCCCGTTTACCACCATGTTGACGAGTTGAAGTCCTTCTTCCGACTTCTTTTCTGGTTTTGCGGTTGTGGATCTTTTCTTTCCCTTGTTCGGGAGCTTTTTGATGTTATGTTTTTCCTTTGTTTTGGGAGTTTCTTGTGTGTTTAAAGTATTGAGATGCCTTACTTGCATGGACCCCGGACATGCTTCTGGTTGTGCCTTGTTGGTGTCGTTCCTTTTTGCTTCCAACTCAGCAAAGTTTTTGTGAAGGTTTTGGATCTTGTCGTCTACTTCTCTCCGCAGCGTTGCCATCTCCTCTTGGATCATGGCTTGCATCTCGAGGCGTATGACGTCGATAGCGGTTTTGAACTCTTCTTTCAGTCCTTTTAACTCATCTCGCAATGTTCCCAAAGCGTCTAGCTTTTCCAAGGAACGATTGACAAGAATTCCAAGTTGTGTGACCGAAGCTTCGACATTAGTCATCATTTTGTCTAAGGATCCGGCCAAATCCATAGACACGATTTTGTTGCTTGTAGCTCCTTTCTTGTTTTTCTTGTTTGCCATCCCAGTGAACCGACGCGGCTCTGATACCACTTGTCACAGAGTTATTCTTGAACTCTCGTGCGGCACTTAGAATACTTCTAAGTTCAGCCTTTTGGATGGGTTTGGTTATGTATAGCAGCGGAAGTATTTGTTTGTGAGGATCACAAGTATGATTTTGTAGTGCAATACTACAACAAAGATGGTTATGTATTACTTGAACAAAGTTACAAGTACAAAGTGTTTACAAGAAGTTGGTTATGAATAAGTTATGAGGGGTTATGTGGGGTGAGTGCAAATGATGCCTAACACTCCTATTTATACTACTTGGACATGATCTAGATAGTTCTAAATCTAGATCATTCCTTTACAAATATCTAGCCTTAATACCTAGATATTTCCTACATAATTATCATGATATTTGTTGGGATTCTAGAATGTTCCTTGGCTGATTTTTATGGCAGTATTATGTAGTCCATTCTAGACCCTTCCGAGCTCCTTTAAGGCTAGTCTAGGACCTTCTAAGGGTGTCAAAACGTTCCAGTATTGTCTAGGTTGTTCCGGAGACTTCCGGGCAGCCCTAGACGCTTCCTTAGTGTTCCGGAAACTTCCGGAATGCTGAAATTTTGAGTTGAATTTTTGCAGGGCGTGACACTTTGTACTCATGGTTACTGCCATGCTTAAACAACAAGGAGACGCTGGTTCTGATCTTTCTCTTTAATTAATAAATTACTTTCTAAACTTAACTAAAAATGACTATTTAAATTACATCTATATAAATTTTAGTGATTGATGAGTTTATATTAAATGAAGATTTTCGAAAATGACCCAAATTTTTTATCTCGCATAGGACCAGTTTTTTTTTATTTTTTATTTTTGGAAACGGCTCTTATATTAAGTATCATTAGGTGGTAAACAATTATAAATAATAAATGTTTCTTTTAAAAATATGATATAAGTTGGTTGTTATAGTTAAAAAAATATAGCCTTCACTATATTTAGTTTGGAAAGGAAAAATAGAAAGAGAAGAAGCATGGGAACGTCCGCCGAATCCATTAAAAATGTGTTGGATGACGAATGATTAATTTTCGTGTGTGATGATGAGAATTATGTGTTGCCAACTTATTTATTTTATTTTTATTTATGATTTTATGAAAATAAGAATTATAATGAGATGGTCACATGAAGCACATTATCAAGCCCTACCACCATAATTACGATGTGGGGGGCTCCTTCATCTTGTACCTTCCCCTTTTACACAAATATACAAAAGGTCCCTTCACTATTCCCAAACCTACACTTTTGACCACTTCACTTTATCTATCAATCCATGTCATGTCATCTTTTGATCAAAGTATCGTATGTCTCCATTCTCATGTTTTCCTATATAATCATCATAGGGCGAGCGTGTGTGTATGTATATATAGAAGTCGAGTACATAACTAAATTTGGATATAGGATATTAAGATCTCATAATGTATTTGTGATAGTGTTTTATTAGATATAAATAAGTTGATTATGTAACTGCTTATATCTTATATCTTATATCGCTCTCTTTTCAATATTTTTTTATTTTATTTACAAAGCAAGTATGTAGTAGTATATTAGTTATCACCACTTTAGTGAGGTGATCAGAGGATTTTTCTATAAGGGTTTCCTTCTGAGGAGGTCTTAAGTTCGATCCTTACCAAATGCAATATGTACATAATGGGAGCAAGCACCACTGGGAAGAATTCGAACTTGTGGCAATGTTTAAGAGCTTGTTCTCGCCCTGAGGGAGTTAGCAGGTGTCTTCGAAGCCAACTGCACTAGCCAATAAAAAAGGTACAATATATTTACAATCAACGTAGCTCTTTAATTAAAAATGATTATATTTCATTGTTTTAGTTTTGATTTTCTAATTTTATTTACATTTAAAGAAAATAAGTTCATAATCATATACGGCCACGTGGTTTCTTCTTCCTCAATCAGTCGATCTCCATTGTTCATTGCTCTTCAACTTAAATCTAATTATTATTATTTTTATGATTAGCAACTTTTTTAATAAAAAAGGAACTAAAATTATTAGGATAAGCATCATTAGCATGACTGAAAAGTTTATTTATTTATTTCTTTATGAACATTGAATCTGTACAGATAGATTCTTTCATGAAGTCAATTTTGTCGCATTTAATTTTCTTGATTTTTAATAATAAGTGTAAATAATAAGATTCATTGTGAAGTATTAGTGTTAATGTGTTATAAGACGTTTATAAGCTAAATATAACTAAACACGTTCTTTGTACACCAAAAACATAAATAAATGGTTTCTAACTAAGGGGAAGGTTCATTTGAGAATAAAATTTTATTGAGAAGAAAAAGAATAAAAGGGTATAATTGTAAAACATTAAATAGTTTTTTTTTCTCATCTCATTTATTATTATGTTTGACTAATTAATTAGTCATTAAGACTATAATCCTCCACACTAAATATTTTTGCCTACACACATCAAAAGTTATCCTACACATTTCGAAATTTATCCTACACAACTCGTAATTTATCCTACACGCCTCGTATTTATCCTACACTTTAAATGAATTTTTATTTTTATTTTTTGTGACAATATATATCTTAAAAATAAGTTACAAATTTAATATAGTTAGTTATTAAAGATGAAACTACCAATTAATGATGTATGTAAGTTTACTAATATACCTTTATAGTTACATTAAGTACAAATATTAAATGAAGTTTAATGAAACATTCCTATTGGTTGAAATTTCTTCTTTTTTCTTCTTACAGAGAATTTATTCTCATTTGAACCCTCCACTTCTAACTAAATATACTTAAAAATTATTTTAATACAGTTTATTTCTTTTATTTCAGTTTGATTAAGGGACCCGGGGAGGTCCGTTATAAGCCCCTACCACGTGTGATGTTAAACAAAACACCGCCGCCATTAACAATTAAAACGCGTTAACTTAATAACGCATGATATTTATCACGCGTGAACAATTGAAAAAAAAACAACCATTGGCATGTATCCATTGCATATCATTTGACCGTTTAAAGTTTTTTTTTATATATACACACAATATTTTAAAATCCAAATAATTTTCCAACTCAATCCAAACATTCTTCCTTCAAATCCAAACATTCTTCCAAATACAAACTTTAACTTCAAAAAAATTCAATACAAAGATGGAAACTTGCCCCAAATGAATTTGAATGACGACCCAAAAGATCAAAGACCTCCGAGTCGGGGAACTACACGACTTCCGCGTCGGATAACTTGCCCCAAATGAATTTGAACGACGACCCCGTTGACGAACCCATTCAAGACGATACACCGACAAGGCCGCACCGCAAGAAAAATGGTGATTCGTCAAGTAAAGGAAAGGAATCGGTGGTGGAGTCGATCTCCGAAATCAAAGAGGCTAAATTGGTGGAAATAACCCAAGCCACCGAAAGAAGAGAAAAACTTGTGGCGGCAAAACTTAAACGCGAGGAGCGGTATATTCAACACTTGAACGAAAAAGAAAAAAATAATGATTTAAAAATCTTGTTAGAGCCGCACAACAATCTCGATGAACCGTTTAAGATGACCGTAATTCAACAAAAACGTGAGATATATATGTGAAAAGTGAGGGTGGGAGATGCCTTAGATTTTTTGGGTTTTTTTATTTGCAATGTTTAGTTTTTTTTAGTATGTAATTTAGGTTTGATTTAAATGAAATTTATAATTTATAATTTTAGTGTTTTATTGTTAATTTATAATTTAAAAAAAAAAGTTGTGAGTGATGGAATTTCATCATAAGTGATGGACATTTCCACGAAAATCCATCACTAGTGATGGAATAATGATTGATGAGATGGTGGAACTTGATTAGAAGTTGTGAATGAGTGATGAACGCCCCTATCCCCTTTAGTTTAAATAATATTAACCGTTATGGAAGTTATTATAAAACAGCTTATTTTATAGCCAATAATCAACTTTCCACCATATTTTAATATGTTATATATACTACAATTGACCCCAACGGGTCATGCATTTTTTTTAGTGATGAGATTATAGGAGAATAATACGTTCAAAGTTAGAATTGTTTTTAAATATTTCCTTAGTTTAGATTAATTCTACCAAAAGATGGAAGTTATGATTATTAAAATCTAATAATCTTTTTCTTAATGATGTAATAGGACCAGTTTGGTAAGCTTATCAATTGTCTTTTTATGAAAATCATCTTTTCATAGTTCTTTAGGACCCATTCCAAAAAACAAACATTTTTTTTTTCATGTATATTCTTTGATTTGTATACTTTTATACAGAAGATGGAAATGAATTATGTTTGGTTTAAGGAAGTGTGGAATTGGAATGAAATAAAAGCAAGGGCGTAGCTTTGTGGGTGCGAGAGGGGGCGGCCAACCCCTCGAACTTTTCACTCAGTAGTGGAGAGCATGTAGTTTTCGTATAGAAATTTTTGGGTATAATACGTTTTTGAACCCCCGATTTTATTGAAGTTTTTGGTATATACGTTTTCGACCCCTCAGTCGGAAATCTCAAGCTTCGCCATTGAATAAAAGATTAAAAAAGATAGATGATTGCTTATTTGCTTTTGCATAATGAGTCTTTGAATCAAGGTAATATATATGTGATGGGCCATGAACGAGTTGCACGCGTGCACACACACGTACGTCCATATTTTCATCTCACTTCCAATCATATATAAACAAACCACCACATCCCACCCATAACTCAACTCAAAAACTCAAAACCACCGGTCATGGACTTCACCACCACCACAACCACCACCATCGTCTTCGTCTCCGCCGCGGTACTCTTTCTCTTCACCGTACTCTTCATCAATAGACGCCGTTCGCTTGAATCACGATCACCGGTTGTAGTTAATGCTAAGACAATCCTCTTAGGATCCATGGGATGGCCTTTTATCGGCGAAACCTTAGATTTCATCGCTTGTGGTTACACTGATCGTCCTCAATCGTTCATGGATAAACGCCGTCAATTGTAAGTGTTCAACAACATATCCAGGCGAACACATTTTTATCAGGGGTCATCATAAGACTCTCTTACTGGGAGCCGCCCCCAAAAATATCAGTGTTATTTTTAAGCAAAAATCTCAATCATCTCCTTTAAAAGTTTGGTAAAAAATCCTGCCAGATACAACTAGAGAGTCTAAATCATGTGTTTTTCAAGAAAAAAAATACATTTTATATGTAAAAATGGTACAAATTCTAGTGGTTGGGTCGACGGACCCTCTTGACCCCCTCTAATTCCGCGCTCAACATAACACATTTCACTCCGATCTTGTGTTCATCTTCTTATTCGTTTCTGATCAAAACAGGTACGGAAAAGTGTTCAAATCTCACTTGTTCGGGAGCCCAACGATTGTGTCGACTGACGCAGAAGTGAGCAGAATTGTGCTACAAAGTGATGCCAATAGCTTCGTGCCATCGTATCCGAAATCGTTGACTGAGTTGATGGGAGAGTGTTCGATTTTGCGGATCAACGGAAGTTTACACAGGAGAATTCATGGTCTTATCGGCTCATTCTTTAAGTCTCCGTACCTTAAAGCACAAGTAACTTGTGACATGAGGAAACTTGTTATGCAATCCATGGCTGCTTGGGAAGAAGATCGCCCTATTTACATTCAAGATGAAACTAAACATGTATGCTTTCTATATCTCATACCTTTTTCTTTAAAATAACTATATATTATGTTTAACAAATTTTAATTCAAGAGCATTATCTCAGACAAAGCAAATTTCACGTTGGCTGTGGAATTTGTAGTATTTTTTTAATGAATACTAAACATAAATTATTAAGCTTTCATTATACACTTGAGTGAAATTACGAAACAAAAAAGAACTATGTAAACAATGTATTTATTTTTCTAATATACATAAAACGATTTTATATATGCATAGTGTACATAAAATGATAAACAATCAAACTAATGTGTTAATATTTTTTTTCTTTGTATTTTATACCATACATACATAAGCGAAAAATTAAACTACTTAATTTATATTAACAAAACAATAATTATTACATTTTTTATTTGTAAAATTGAAAAATGGAACGTTATTTTTAAGCTATATGTTTTTGTAATAATGCATTTAAATATGTATGTATGTAGGCCAAACTCATCCTATGTTTTTTTTTTATCATACAATATTTTTTGTTTACCCAATAAACAAAAAACAAGTTGCTTCATTTGACCATGTTTAATTATGTTTTCTTTACAAACAATTATGATATTCCAATGATGCTTATATAGAATTTTCACAAATGTTTGGATTCAAATTTGTCGTGTTATCTTGATAAAATATATTTTACAAAATAATTACAAACTTTTTTTTATGTAAAAGTAAATAAAAGCACCGTTAATGCATTGAAAATTTGTGCTACTTCTAGATTTTTATATGTATGCTTAGATATTTATTAGTTTGGTTAGATCATTATTTGAAAGAACCGTTTGATGGGTTTAACACGGTTTGACATGACCCGAGCCTAACAAGATTTAAATCTTTTTTTAAAAAACATGGTATTTATTTACAATTTTACAATATTATAGTTTCTACTTTTGAATTGAGTGAAACATGATTTCTGATTTTGTTTTTAAATTACAAAAGCTATGCCTTCGTTTAAAATGTAAACAAGATGTGTCAACTGTTAACTATTTTGGCTATTTGTGAGAAGAAAAAACAAAATCTCAAAACCAAAAAGTAGTTTGTTTGGGTGTCTATTTGTAGGGAAAAGGGGTTTAAACAAAAAAACAAGTTACAAAAGTAAATGTAACTTTTGATTTTTCTCAAAACATTATGATATAAAGCAATTACAGCTCTTGTTATTGGTTACATAATCATTATAATTTAATTATTTTGTCTACAAATTTCACCACCATAGGGTCCATGTAACAAATCATTTGTTCCCAATCTCCTCCACATGTCGCTATTAGAAAATTTTCCATTCAATTTCTACAGTTATTTTTTTTACAATCTTGTTGTTTTCTAGCCATCAAGTAATTGTCATTAAAACTAACGGGTCGCGTTGTTTATTGTTTTGTCAGATTGCGTTTCAAGTACTGGCAAAAGCTTTGATCGGTTTGGATCCAGGTGAAGATATGGAGTTTTTGAGGATCCATTTTCAAGATTTCATTGCGGGTCTCATGTCATTACCCGTAAATTTACCTGGAACCCAACTTCATCGATCATTACAAGCCAAGAAAAAGATGGTGAAGTTAGTCCGAAAAATTATAGCGAACAAAAGAACATGCAATGTTACTATTTCACAAGGTCCAAAAGATGTGGCCGACGTGTTACTTAACGATAAGAGTGAAAAACTATCAGATGAATTGATATCCGATAATATGATTGATTTGATGATTCCGGGAGAAGATTCTGTCCCTTTACTTATAACATTAGCCATCAAATACTTATCGGATTGTCCCAAAGCTCTCCTTCAACTTAAGGTACTTGTATCTTTAATTAACATCTCGTTATAAATAAATTATTTTGTTTTTTTATACTTCTTAGTGTGACACATTCATGGGTTCTATACGAGTTAACATAATCGCGAAGTAATCATATATTTGTTGTAGTGTAAATTGATTTTTTATTAACTTGTTGCATGGCCTTATAAGTAAATTTTTTTAACGACAAATCACTTTATATATATATATAAATTAAGGTGACATGCACGATTAGCAGCTGTATACTATTTAATCCACTTTTTAGGAGTTGTGATGATTGTTTATGGCCAGGATCTATCTCTAATGATCATTTTCTTAGGGCCCAGGGGCGGTGCGTTAATTTAACGCGTGAAACAAATATAACGCGTTGAACTTTCCATATTCCCACCGCCACTATAAAATTAACGCGTGATACAATCACGAAAACACGATTTCGTTATTTTTTTAACGACGTGATGGGTTTTATTGTGAGGGTAATTGTTGGTTGGGGGGAAATTGTTGGGTGTGGTGGTGAGTGATGACCATTGCCACCAAAAAAGGTTGTGAGTGATGGAAAAATGGTTGCTGACATGGCGGAACATGATTGGATATTGTGAGTGATGGAATTCCCTCCCCCCTTAATTACCCACTTGATCACTATTTAATTATGATGATGATTAGGAGGAAAATTTGGAGATGAAAAGACGTAAAAAAGACCTCGGAGGCCTAATGTGTTGGGATGATTACCTATCATTACCATTTACACAAAATGTAAGTTAAAAATAACTCTTATGATTATTAACCAAAAGCACTAGGTAATTACTTACTGATGATGATGAGTAAAATGAATTAATTAACAGGTGATTACAGAAACACTAAGATTAGGGAATATAATAATGGGGGTGATTAGAAAGGCTATGAAAGATGTGGAGATCAAAGGGTACCTAATACCAAAAGGATGGTGTGTGTTGACTCATTTCAGATCAGTTCATCTTGATGCTAATCACCATGAGTCTCCTCACCACTTCAATCCTTGGAGATGGCAGGTAATTAAGCTTGTACTTCACGCAATTATCCGTCGATGAATTCTTTACCCATGTCATGTTTTCTTTATATAACCTTATGAAAATTTGAATATTTTGTAATAAACAACAGAATAGGGATATGTGCAATGGTAGCAACACTTGCTTCACTCCTTTTGGAGGAGGACTCAGGCTATGCCCTGGGCTTGATTTGGCCAGACTAGAAGCTTCCATATTCCTCCATCACTTTGTTACCGAGTTCAGGTAATTCACAACGCATGTGAAGGGTAAAATGGTAATTTCACCACTCACAAACCCTATTTTCCAACCGCTACGGATTTTAGGGAGTGTAAGTGGTGCGACCTCACATGCTCTTGTAACTAAAAAAATAATAACAACAAAAAATAACCTATTTAGTTTGGTCCGACTAAACAAGTTTATATTCTAGGCCTAGTTTTTCTACTCGGACGGGGCGCCCGAATCCATATAGACGACGAGACAAAACGTTATATTTTGACTTCCTTTATAAACTCAGTGTCAATATTGTTATATGTATTGCCTAGATAAGATTACCAAAGCACTTGCATGCATAAATAGATCTCTCTCTATATATAAACAATTTACTTGTAGCATTAATATATGTGGGATTTCATGAAAATGCAGGTGGGTAGCTGAGGATGACACCATAATAAACTTCCCAACAGTAAGAATGAAGAATAAAATGCCAATTCGGGTCAAAAGAGAGAATTACATATGGTAGGGTAGGGTGGGGTGGGGTGGGGTGGGGGAGAGGGTATGATTGAAGAATTTTCATGGGCCCTTTTGTCTAAAGAAAAAGAAAAGGTTGATGAAGACCCACACGTGTGGGTGGCCATGACATGATCATATGTTGATATATCTGTCCCATCTTCGAACATACACACGCATGCATCTTAAAAAAAGGTCACAAGTGGAAGACAGTTTATTAGGAATCTTTTATGTAAACTTGATTAGGGTCGTCAATTCATTTTGCATAGTTTGATATAAGTTCAAAGTTAATTAGTGAGGTATAATGCGTATCAACATATATCATACATAAGTCACAAGTGTATACTATAGAAATGTAGGAATCGTTTTTTTGCTATCAAGATTCATGAAACCAGATCTCTGAAAAGCAACTTTCGCTGTACTTCATTGACGTACTTTGAAGTATAAGATATATATGTTCGTTTGTTGAACTCGACATGGATTATTTTATGCTAGTATATCCTATATGTAAGTGCTTATGATAAAATGAATTCACATTCCAAAATTTCATGGTTCCAAGTATTACAAGAAGTATTTTCTAGGTTTTATAATTTGGAATAGCCTTGAATATCTATGTGAATGATGTATGTATCACTTTCATATCGGAGCGTTTCAATGGTACTATTCTCGATGAATTGTATATGTTGGGTTCAACGTGTAATGTCCTTGGGCTAAATTAACTGCTATTGGGCTTGAATGATTAGAAGACTTGATGGAGACCCATTTAGTTTTCTTGTTCATTAAGTTGTAAACCCTAATCTAATCTCTATATATATCCCATCCATGTAATTGTAATACTTGTTAGAGCTTAATAAAAGATCCCTAGTTGCAGCCCGTGGACGTAAGTTCCCCACTGGAACCGAACCACGTAAATTTCTCGTGTTCGTGTGTCGTGCTTTATATTTTCTCGTTTATTATTGCGTATTCGTTGTGAGTCGTTTATTCCGCTGCGCCACTTGAGACCTAACAAGTGGTATCAGAGCTTCGGCTCGTTGGATTCACGTAACGTTTTGCAGTTTGGTTTATCCCGTACGAAGATCGGTCTCCGTTTAGCCGTTTGCCGTTTTCACTCAAGACGATTCCGTATTGCAATTTTTCATTTATTCTTCGGTGTTTGCGCCAACCAAAAGAAAATAAACGGAGAGTTGTCGGCTGTTGGTTTCCAACGGAGTTACCAAATACCGATAGTTGCCAAGGCCGTCGTTTACAATCGTTTTCTAAGCCGTGATTAGGAGAGTCAGGTTCACTCATTCTTGTTTTCTGATTATAGTTTGTTCGGGTTGTTGTTCGGGTTTTGGGTGTTCAAGTTTCGGGTTATTATTCGGGTCGTTCGGGTTTGTTTGTCAGGGTTTTTTTTTTGACCGGTTATTATCAACTTGCAACCGGGTAATTTTGGTCTGTTTTCGTTTGTCGTTATGGCGGAAGACGAAAAGTTGGTGATTGAAAAGTTTGACGGTTCGGATTTTAGTTGGTGGAAAATGCAGATAGAAGCATTGTTGGGTAAAAAAGACTTGGATATGGTACTTGAAGAAAAACCAGAGAAAATGGATAAAGCTGAAGAAGCTCTGTGGAATGCCAAGGACAAGAAGGCTAGAGGGGTTATTACGTTGTCACTGTCAAGGGGCGTTGCTTTTAACATCATGTCTGAAACCACTGCGCGTGGTATGATGTTAGCCTTGTCAAACATGTATGAAAAGCCGTCTGCAGCTAACAAAGTGTTCTTGATGAGAGAATTGTTCACGATGAGAATGAAAGAGGGAAGCTCAGTGACCGAGCACATAAATAATTTGAATTCTCTTCTGTCCAGACTGTCGTCTGTGGGAATGAAATTCGATGATGAGACCAAAGCTGTGATTTTGCTATCTTCACTGCCTGATAGTTGGTCCAGGATGGTGAGTGCTGTCACTAACTCAGTGGGGCCTGAAGGGTTAATGTTTGAAAAGATGCGGGATTTGGTATTAGGTGAGGATGTTCGTCGCAGGAATACTAAAGGGTCGTCTTCTGAGATGTTACATGTTAGCAGGGGAAGGGATAATAGCAGGAATAGTGGGAGCAGCAAGGGTCGGGGCAGGAGCTCGTCTAGGGCTCGTCCAAGTGTGCGTTGTTGGGACTGCAACGAAAATGGGCATTACAGGAGTCAATGTCCAAATAAGAATTCTAGTGGAGGATCGAAGAATTCTAATGGATTACACACTGTGTAACACCCTAAATTTTATACTTAAATAAATCACTAATTTATACAAAAAGATAGTAGATTAACATACGTTTAACATTTGACATAAACCTTAGTCATCTAATGACTAGGTTGGAAATTGAAACATTTGTTTAAACTAATTGTTTACAACCCATGAACAAAATCTAAGTATGATAAAAACATTTGCGGAAGCTTCAAAATGTAGTGTTCGGTTCTTCGCTAATCACTTGATCGCCACCCGTACGATCCACCAATTTACCTAGGACCAAAATCGTTAAAAAAACATTAGTTTTAACGATTTTATATAATGTAATCACAAAGTTTAACATCACATTGGAAATAATCAAGAAATATAAAAGCTATTCTGAGTCCACCGTAAATTACGGTATCACCGTAATTTACGGTGAGTCCTGGAATTGTTTGACCACCGTAAAACAGGAGATCCACACCGTAACATATCTGCCTTCACCGTAAATTACGGTACTACCGTAATTTACGGTAGTACCTGGAAATCCATGTCTTGTTTGTTTTTGGTTCATTTCACTAAAACCCAACTCTTGGAATTTACTTTTCTAACAAACCACTACATCAAATTTTAACAATTCAAACATGTTATTTATCAACCTATATCAAGGAACAATCTATCATATTCCGAAACATTAATCATGTTTTACTTGATTATTTGACCCGTTTGGCTCGTCTACGGAATCCCCTTCTATGACGACTACCAACGAGTACCAACCGAATTTTAATAAATCAATCAATATAACAACTTCATCGCGTAATTCAAAACAACTCTAAATCAATTATGCATTAGAATCATCAAGCCTAATAAATGTAACGGGTCAAGTTACATACCTTAGCGCACGCCCTTCAACCGTGAGTCACCACCGGCTTGTCCACTCGACGTTCCGGTATCTTGTCCTATAGAGTTCAATTCAAGACATGTTTAGAACTCTCTTAAAATCATAATTCGCATAATACACCGAAAATCGTGATTATGCGTTTAAACTCGAAATTTCTGTTTTTAAACTTTCATAGAGGCATTTCAACAAACACTTCATATGCAGATTTTTGCATGATTAAACATCACATCTTTAGTTTATCATTTAACCCTATTTTCATATAAATCAACCAATTTACATGAATGTTAGCTTCTAATTGCTGAAATCACTTCCAGATTGCTAAATTATACTAGATTAACAATCTACTTTCTAGTGTTCATCAAAATACACATGACCCACTAATCACCTACCATGGTGATTATAGATTCACCTAAAATTTCTTATGATTTCAACTTCTATTGATCTAGGGTTTGTCCTTAGACACTATAGTTGTTCCACAATCATCATAACATACACATGCAACCTTAATTCCAGATTTTTCCCAATTCATGAAAATTTCAAGTTGAGAGAAATCCTTAAATTTTACATACCTTGTAATCCTCTTGTGATGAGGATCACGATTCTATGCTCGGATTTTCATTTGGACCAGATTTGCTCCTTCAATTTGTGGATTTTAGTAGAATTCTAGGTTTGATTGAAGGTGGGTGTCGCCCCTGATGTTCTGGTCGACCAGGCTTCAAAGTGGGGTGTTAAGTGTATTGTTTTATTTGTTTATTAGAATTAAACTTTCAATTTTGACAACTTAAACCCCTCCACTTTGTTCAACATTGATTTTAGTTAATTTTAACTCTACTTTAGGTTATTTCTAGACTTATAACTAATTAGGTTAAAATTCCTAGTTAGTTAATTCTTGTTTATTTAAACCTTACTAATTCCAGTTTAAGGTTTTATATTTTCGAGGTGTTACACACTGCTGCTGCAGTAAGCGACTCTGAAGATGAGGCCTTGATACTTTGTGTTGAAAGTAGTGTGGAATCTTGGGTCATGGATTCCGGTGCATCATTCCATGCTACCCATAGCAATGATGGCATGCGGAATGTTAAAGAAGGTGATTTTGGCAAGGTTAGGCTCGGAAACGGTGAAATTCTTGATGTGACTAGCATGGGGGATCTGGATCTAGTTACCACTTTGGGCACTACTTGGACTTTATATGACGTTAGGGTTGTTCCAAAGCTTGAAACGAAATTGATCTCCGTTGGGCAGTTGGATGAACAAGGCTTGGACGTTAAGTTTGGTGGTGGAAAGTGGAAGGTTGTTAAGGGAAATCTCATGATTGCTAGGGGTTTCAAGAAGGGGTCGTTATATATGGTGCCTGTTCTGTCTAGGGAAGTGACCACCTCTGTTAAGACGAACGCCAAAGTCAGGCTCGCCGATTCGATAGTTAAACAAGTCCAGTTTGCAGAAAAGGACTCTGAGACTTCAGGTAATCAGCTTGAGCGTATTCGGAGGGGAGGTCTTAACATGTACGGGATTTTTGTAGCAGTGGGAGCATGGTGAGTGTTCCGACACCGTCTAGAAATCAACGTTGGGTTCAGAAGACCAGAAATCCGAATGAAATCTCTCCTGAGAAATTTCTGCTAGTGGGGAGTGTTCCTCTGTGAATCCCTGTATCTGATGGTTCGAGACTATGGGAATCAGTTGGGATTGAGGATGTGAAGACGGGGTCTTTTGAGACCGGGTTGAAGCCATCTAGGGCTTCAACGGGCCCTTCTGTTTACTAACGATGATTGGGCCGGCTGCAACTGGGTTGATTGGGGATACAAGGTTTGAAGTTTGGTTTGTTCTTAGGAGTTGGACCTGAAAGACTTCTGTTCCTGTGAAGTTTATGGATTACTGAAGACATGGATTGCTTTGTGCTTGTTGGCGGACTTAGTGTTTGTCGCAAGGCCTTCAAGTGGGAGATTGTTGGGTTCAATATGTGAAGTCCTTGGGCTAAATTAACTGCTATTGGGCTTGGATGATTAGAAGACTTGATTTCTTGTTCATTAAGTTGTAAACCCTAATCTAATCTCTATATATATCTCGTCCATGTAATTGTAATACTTGTTAGAGCTTAATAAAAGATCCCTAGTTGCAGCCCGTGGACGTAGGTTCCCCACTGGAACCGAACCACGTAAATTTCTCGTGTTCGTGTGTCGTACTTTATATTTTCTCGTTTATTATTGCGTGTTCGTTGTGAGTCGTTTATTCCGTTGCGCCACTTGAGACCTAGCAGTATAGGCCTCTATGAATCGTGTAAGTACACTGTAAAATGTCAGTCTATATTCAAAGATGTAGATTGGGATAGGTGGCATGAGTTTAACGTAAGAGATATCATTCCTTAAAGGTTGTAGTTTTTGTTCGGGTGCCACTTCCTTACTGCCCTACTTTTTTTTTATCAGTTCAAAAAGAAAAAAAAAATGTACACTATAAAATGACCAAAGATTTGTGTTTTATATATAGTTGGAGAACCATCACAACATTTAGTTGAAATGACACAACTTTTTATGAAATATAAAATATAATTATTTAATAAATATCTAAGTAATTATAGATCTTGTTAACCAAACTTTCATGTTATACAAGTTTCAACAATATTTCATGTTGTACAAGTTTTAACAATAAAGAGAACATTTTCAACTACTACAATCACAAGTGTCGGCGCTGACACGGGAATAGTTATGGCCCTTTATTGGGCTTAATGGGCGGCAAAAGAATAGTGTCAGGCAGCTGCCTGACACTCTCCTATTGGCTTAACAAAATTACAATTTTACCCCCGTTTTAAAATTACGATTTTGCCATCAGTGTAAAATTATTTTTTTCCCACTTAAAAATAAAATTACGCTTTTGCTCCCAGCTAAAAATTTCAATTTTGCCCTAGGTTCAAAATTACGACCTCGCCCCGTTTAAATTTACAGTTTTGCCATTAATTTTTCCCTCTTATAATTACAACTTTGCCATCAGTTCAAAGTTATGTTTCTACCCGACTTAAAAATAAATTTACGCTTTTGCTCCCACCAAAAAATTTCACTTTTGCCATCTGTTCAAAATTACGATTTTGCCCCATTTAAATTTACAGTTTTCCCATTAGTTTTTTTCCCTCATAGCCACGTTACGATTTTGCCCTCAAATTAAATTTACATGGAATTACAATTTTTCCCCTAGTGTAAAATTACAGTCATGCCGGCAGCTGCCTTACACTCCCCCATTGGTCCATTTAATTTACGATTTTATCCCTGAATAAAAATTATGATTTTACCATCAGTTCAAAATTACGTTTTCCCATCGTTTTAGTTTTTTTCGCAAAAGTAGAAAACTTTTTTTTAATTGGTTGACTCGATTTAATTTTTTTTCCGTGTCAAGGAGCTGCGTAACACTTGCTCATTAGTCCTGAAAAATTACAGTTTTTCCCTGAGCCGAACAAACGGTCTTATCATCGTTTTAGTTTATTTACTGACAAAAGTATAGTAGTGTTTTTTTAATTTATTGAGAATTATTCGATAATCGCCCCGCAACGCGGGCGAGGCATCACCTATTTTGTAATGTTATACAAGACATGATATTTATGTAATTTGGTAATTTACTCTTTTAGTCTTTTTGATGACGTAAGTACATAGGTAAGCACACATAACTTGGTTTTGGGCCCATTTAAAGTAACGTAGTGTTCGAAAATCATTTTTAATCAGTAACTAATGAGGTTTCTCCGTGTTATGCGCGGGAATTCGGTCGGTATAAGTTCAGTTCATTACAGTATCAACATTTGTTATAGCAACCCGAAGAGAAAATTATCCGTGATATTCCTAGAAAGATATCGACATGTGTTTTACATTGATTTAAAAAACAATAAAAACAAATACCAGTGTCGTTGTTCGGTCGAATCTTTTTGGCTCTTTAGGGTATTGACACGATACTACACACGCATAGCCTACGATACCAAAGAAATAATGTATTTTTAATGTTAAATAAAAAGTTGAAATAATATTATATTATATGTTTAGTAATAGTATTAACTTGTGTTGTCAAGTTGAAAAAGGAAAAAAAAAATAGTGCCCAAAATATAAAGAAAACAAATCTAATTATAAGATGTGGCTAAAGTGAGATTTTTAAAACTTTACTATTGCTTGATGCGTGATCAACTAATACATACTAGAATTATCACCCGCCGCAATGCGGCGGAGGATTCGTTAGTTATATATCATATTAGATGAAAGGCAAATGTTTCTTACATGACCGCGAGCCTGTGTGTAAAACATAGAAAAGAATAACTGAGCCAATCTATGACCCGACCCGCTCATTGCGACAGACCTATCAAACGGGAAAAATAGTCGCGTTGTGAAGGGCCTGTCAAACAGGATAACGTAGATGAAAAAACGTTGAACTCCACACGTACGTTGTGGCATGTTAACTCGGAAAATCTAGAACGAAACGTTAAACACAAAACTTGCGAAAGATGAAAAGTATGTGGGGTCAAAGTTGCAAAAGTTGAAAAGCTTTAGGTTAAAAGTAAAAAAAATCAAAGTGGTTAAATCGTAAAAGATGGAAATTTTTGAATTAGAATTGAAAGTCCAAATTAATCAAAGGGGTTAAATTATATAAGATGAAAACTTTTGAATTAGAAGTGAAAAATCAAATTAATTAAAGGGGTTAAATTACCAAAGATTAAAACCTTAAACTTAAATTGTCAAAGATTGATACTTTAGGGTTAAAAAGGAAAATTCTATTTTTTTTAAAACTCCCAAAGCTAAAAGTATTGCGTGATCAATCTATTATATATAATAAATGAAAGTTTTTTTGGCTAACGTGTCACTTGATTAAGGCATCCTCAATCCCTTTCCCGCCCAACAGTACCACATCCCCTTTTTTCTTTTATCTCATTTTTTTCACAAAACCTAGATACCAAAGTGTCATCCACTGCTTCATTCTTCTCCTTCACGCACGCTTGAAGGATTTAGGGTTCAATAATCAGGTATGATTATTTGTTTATATGTTGATTTTACTTTTTGATTTCACTGCAATCTTCTCTCACACTGTATCTATGTTGATTTCACTGTAATCAACCTCATCGAAATGGAGTAATTGAGAGAAGCTTTCCTTTTCGTATTTCAGTGACGGATCTGATCTTATCCCCTCTACTCCATGGTTTCAGCCGTCACTCCATCTGATCTTATCCCCTCTACTCCATGGTTTCAGCCGTCACTGATGATACTCCAGGTTCTTCCCTTCTCTGGTTCCAGAGATGACGATGGTGGTGTCACGGAAGAGGTTCCAGTAATCCATTGTCTTCAAACTCTCTAATGCTAAGGTACAATTTTTCGAAATACAGGGCTTGAGCTATTGCGTTTATTCTTAGTTTACAAATTGAAACCCTAGATATGTTGTGTGGGTTTAATTTCTTTTGAGGAATTCGGATTTTGTGTTTTTGTTTACACAAAAAGGTTTTTGATTTTGTAAATTGATGAACTTCGATTATAGGGTTTCGTTTGTTTGAACTTTAGGATTTGGTGTTTGTGATGAATCAGCAAATCAGTTGCAAATTGGAACTTACAGGAATCAGGGTAAATATATAATATTGTACTGTTTGTGTAACATTCAATCTTTGTTAGGTTGGGGCCACAAGGAAAGGATTGCCCAATGTAATTGTTATTGATGGAAGCTTACTTGCCCTTTTTTTGTGCACACTGCTCTTCAAACAGGTTTACTTTCAAACTAAACATTTTAATCAGATAAAAAGTTATTAACCAATTCTCTTTTTGAGTTGGTGGTATAGAATAAAAATAATACTTATTATAAAAGAATTGGGAACTTGCTGATCCAGAGGCATGTAAATCAGCAGGATGTGGGCGACAACTTCATTTGTAAGTATACATATTAATAAAAAATTGAATGGAATTTGTGAATGTTGTTAAAAGTTAAGCTCTTTTATTGGAGCACAAAATTTTATCGCCTCCCAACAGCTGATGAACTGGTTAAAAGAAGGATCCTAAATGGCTCGAGCAGGCTTATGCCTTTGTATTTGTTGTTTCAGAAAGGTGATGCTTTCTATGATATTGAATTTTATATCTTTATATATGTATGTGTGTGTGTGTATACACATATGCTCCATTGAAATGGCTCTTGAATGTCATTTTCTGATGAATTCATTCTAGGTTCCAACTTTTCTTTTGTATGCATGAGCTACTTGTATATGTTGCTTTTATTTACCACTTGTGGTGAATAATGGACTTTGTACTTGTATTTCATGCTGTGCAGTTTCGGGAATGTGGTCTAAGAAAAACGTTGTTACGAAGGAAGAAGTTGCCAAATTAGTCGATGACATTTACAGGTGTGCATATCTTTACACTAATTATTCCTGCAATCTTGTGTAATATCACAAACTGGTGGTTCATATCATATAATATTTGTCAGTTATGCTTCCTATTCATTTCATTTTGACATGTCACCTTTTTCCCTTGCCACAAGGAAACTGCAGGATTCTGGGGCAACCGAGCTGGCATCAAAAGGTCACGGTGTGTCAGATAGTAATAACACAAAACATAAAGCAGAAATTGAAGTCCCTCATCAGGTGGAAAAAGTCTGTTGCCCCTGTGGAAGTTCATTGAAAGCTGATTCAACAATTAAGGTTTCAGACTTTCAGCATTACTTTCGTTATCTTTTTTGCGTAGTATGTTCTTCTAGGATGATATTGGTTGTTTGAGTGGCTTTAAATTCGTTAAAAATTCTCTTCTTTAGTTTGAAGATCCAAGATGCAATGTTTGGCAGCATATTACTTGTGTTATTATCCCGGAGAAACCCATGGAGGGTATTTTACCAACACCTCCCCCAAAATTTTATTGTGAAATTTGTAGGCTTGGTCGTGCAGATTCGTAAGTTATCAAGATTTTGATATAATGTTTATGTATTTGTTTGATCTGATCATGATTTTTCCAAAAGAAACATGATAGTGTTTGCAGTTAGGATAGTATTGGAACCCTTCTATTTATGTCCAAGCTTCTTACTTATTTCTCTTCTTACTTAAGTGCGCCATCTATCTACTTTCTTTTTGTTTGTGTACACACGCAAGTAACACAAGCTAACATGACTGCTTAATAAGGAACGATGACTGATGCATGCTATTAAACATTCAGGTTCTGGGTTACAGTGGCACATCCGTTACATCCTGTGAAGATGGTTATCGCAAATGCCCCAACAGATGGGTGAGTCTCATTCTTTGTTCTTTTGTTTTTTAAACGCACGTTGATGAAGTTTGCAGATCTTTGTTTTACATATTTTTTAAGTGATTTAACATGGATATTAAGCATTTACAAAAGCTCTTTAATGCATATCTAAGAATGTCGCTATTTAGATAACAGCCGCCATATGTTTCAGTGCAAATCCAATGCAAAGTGTTGAGAAAACTTTTCAACTTACAAGAGCAGACAGGGAGTTGTTGGTGAAACCCGAGTATGATGTGCAGGTTAGTCATATTAATTTTTCTTTTAATTATTGCAGATAAAAACTTTGATGATCTTTTTTGTTATATATGCAGGCTTGGTGTATGCTTCTGAATGACAAGGTTTCTTTTACAATGCAATGGCCACAATTCGCAGAGCTACAAATCAATGGTATATTTTAATATTTTATCTTGGGTTAAACAGTGTTTGAAACCACTGTTAGGTTAAACAGTGTTTGAAACCACTGTTGGGTTAAACAGTGTTTCGAAACGACTGTTAGGTTAAACAGTGGTTTCAAAACACGGTTGGGTTAAAACAGTGTTTTGTGGAGAAAACAGTGGTTCTTTTTTTCCAAACAGTAGTTTGACTTTGGTCAGACAGCGTTTTAACTTTGGTCAAACAGTGTTTTAACTTTGGTCAAACAGACTTTTGAACCACTAAGAATCATATTTTTGCAAACGGTTGTTTGACTTTGGTCAAACAGCGGTTTGACTTTGGTCAAACAGCGGTTTGACTTTGGTCAAACAGTGGTCAAACAGCATTACAGTGGTTTAACTTTGGTCAAACAGTCGTTCCTCTAATCCTTTGATTTTGATCTAATCCTTTGATTTATTAGCATCATCAACATCGTTCTGATTTTTTTATTATCAAAATTGTTTGTTAAATCTTCGCTCGATTTACTCAAATTCAATGTGTAAATCTATAATCATGTCTTTGTGAAGAATTAGAAGAAGGAACACGGGTTAGTTGTTAATTCCTTTTAATGAGATTACCGTTTTTATAAATTTGTTAATTTTTGGAAACTTTGGGAAAAAATGTGAGGGAACCGATTCGTTTTTTAATCTAGAAGGTCGATGTTGATTTCAAGGAAATAGGATTTGTAATTCTAATTTCCATGAGGTGTTAAATTCTTATTAATTGTTTTTTCCCTAATAATATGAATGTGAATTATTTTGTTGTTATAACTAGCTAATAGTTTTTTAACTGGTTGTGATTTTCATAATTTCGGAGATTAATTTTGCGGAAATTAGGGGTTTCATAACACTTTCTGCTATTGAATCTCGTCAATTTATGTCCATGTTCATAACACTTTCTGTTGTTGAATCTCTTCAATTTTGATTGCAATTAGCTTCATATTTCCTTTACTGTATAATACTGGCATCTTCATCATCTGATGTGTTTTGCGACATAACTGGAGTGTTTTAGCCAACCCGGCCCAGGCTAAATTACCTGTTTTGAGCCATTATACCCCAACCTGCTCATCTTGCAACCTTTCACGATATGGGTCACAATTATTTTGTCCCTGATGATTGTTTTCACTTGGCAGCCAAATCTAGAAGCAAAAGTAGATGTTTGTGTGGAGGATGAAGAACTAAATTCTTGAGTTGAAAGGGGGTACAACCGCTCTCAATGCTCACCTTGTGAATGTCAACGAGTGGACCCTGTGTAGTAGGTATCACATGAACCCAAGTTCATATTCAAGTCAATTATTCTAAGTTCGATAACTAAAGTTTTTTTATGTCATAACATAGTTTTAGCGCATGACATGGCGAACATGGAAGAATCAACGAGTGAGTGACTGCCTCCTTTATTTGCCTCCCTTCTCAAGTCCGGCATTCGGGTTTTCTATTCATGTGAGTCACCCTTTTTATGTGCCTTCTTAAAATGATTACCTAATTTTGACTACTCACAACTAGATAATTAATAGCAATAACAAAACAAAGATATAAGATATAAGATACTAACATGATGTGCTTATGCTTGTAGGTTGCCATAAAACAACCTATTTGTTCATGTTACTTTTTATAACAGTTATGCCATTAGTAATAACCGTTAATAGATGAAAAGTTGTTGTTGGTTTCAATAAAGTGATGCCACTTTATCTGTTGATGTTATTAGTTGCAGGTGAGATATTTCATGCAACACAAAACATTGATCATTCCCAGGATTTTGTAAGAAAAGTTATAAAATAGTGGCTGAACTAGCTCGAGAACAATATTGGTTATGATGGTTGGCGCCTTGACTTTGTGAGGTGAGTGTTGTCAACCGATGTTGCTGTGTAAATAAACTGAAGGTTGTTACCTATGTGGAAGTAGATAGTGTACAAAGGCTGCTCTCAAGACTATTAAAAACTTTTTATGCTCAAAGCTCTGTAATTAATACCAAGTCTTTTTAAAATATTTGGTCAGAGTAATGAATCTAGTTCATCCTACTTAATGTTTTACATGTTCTAGAAGTTCTCCCAAACCCAGTAATGATGACTGCAGTTCCGTTTGCTATTGAGACTTTCATTATATTTATGGCATGGGCCTTAAATCTTCATAAATGGCCAAATATCAATTGCAGACAGGTATGAACAAACTGACCGAACTCATGTATCTGTTGCATATTTTTATATTTCTTGAAGTTAGTTTTATTACATTTTGGAAGCTTTTAGAAATCATTCCACTAGATGTTATGCATACATTAGGTAATCTTACGACCAATATGAGTATTGGCTAAGTTTTTGTTTCATTTACTGGTCATAAAGAAGATGATGTGTAACATTAAAGGTTGCAAAATGGGCGAGTTGGACTGGGTTAGTTGTTGGGTAAGAATGGGTTTTGGTCAAAATGGGTTTGGGTCAGGATAGGCTAGCCTAATAAAAAAAATGGGCCAGGATGGGTATGGGTTAGAATGGGTTTAGGTCAGGATAGGTCACAATATTCTTTACATGTTTGTGATATAGCTCATTGTAATTTTATTTTAGATTATGTATTTGAAAACCAAGGAACGCCTTTTGAAGGATGGCCTCCCCACACCACTTAATTCGAAAAAAACATTCTATATATACCTTAGAATTTGTGGTCACGGGTCATCTGAACTTTTTTGTCGCAACCCCCGTCCCCTAATAACCCGGGAACGGGCGGCCGCGGCCAGTTTCGGTGGTATCGTTGTTTTATCATTTTGGCAGCGGAAATTACATCAGGACCGTAGTTAGGAAATATTTTGTTAGAGTAAAATACCACGCTTTTATAATATTAAACACATGGGAAATTCCCAAGTTTTAAGTACACACATTTTCATAGGGACAAACCCTATTTTATTTAAATAAAAACATCTCTTTATTTATGTAACTTTTATTACCACTTTTCCAAGCCTTCAGTGCTGTCCAGCTGGCTTCTATTTGGCTGTCACATTTTGTTACCTGAGATGCATTTAAAAACATTTTGTCAGTGGGAAATACTGGTGAGTGAATCCCAGTTTAATCAAAACAGGTTTTATCAGTCTACAGCATTGAGGGCGGTAGCGCAATTACATTTGTTTCCATCTACTTTAATTACCACACACGGTACTGTCAACCCGACTTGTGGTCATGTTACTACTCACAATGTAGTAACAAATTTTGTATACAAAACCCCAACATACCGACGATAATTGTAGAATACAAATACTCAATCACTTTTTAATATAATGTTAATCATATGAGATTTTGTAAAAACAGTTTGCAAAAACGAGATTACTCACATTGCTGTCTTAGGGTTTTCTTTTAGGATTTCCTGGTGATTATCTATAATTACACAAATGCACACGCGTTAGTATAATAACCCAATATTTACATTAGTAATACCCTCCCCGAGACGACATTCCAACGACTACGTCTGGCAGAACCACGACAGCCGTTACGGAACCCTAGATCAATCGGGCAACGTATCTAATACGTAACTGGGGGTTATGATACTTACAACGAGGCAGAACTTCGTTATTTAGGGGGTATAATGCCCGAAAATCACTTTAACTGTGAAGAAATTCGAGAGAGTAGAAAGTTGTGAACGATTTCGACTGAACAGCCGATTGCATCTATTTATAGTGTATGTCTGAAACTTCGCCGCACCCCGCGAAGCTTGTAGCCAAGGGCTACGCGGCCCGTGAGGGTGGCTAGGGTAGGCCCTAGCTGATCCGACTCAAACCCTAGCTTCGACACAACACCCGACACGTGGCGGCACCGGGTGAGCTCTGGTAGCTAGCTGTTGCGCCCCGTGTAAGACCCTTAAGGGTTCTTCGCGGCCCGCGAGCGACAATTAAAATTGATTTTTATTTAATATTTAATTATATATGATATTTAGGGTCCGGTTTTCGCATACGGGGTGCATTTTAAGACATATAGGGACATTTTAAATATATTAGGGTGTCGGAAATTATTTTGGAGGGTTGTTATATCCTCCCCACCTTGTTTTAGAACTCGTCCTCGAGGTCTACTAGAATAAGTGTGAATATTTCCTTTGCATTTCTGATTCAAGTTCCCATGTGTATTCTGGTCCTCTCCTGGAGTCCCATTTCACTTTGACCAGAACTAATCTCTTATGTTTGAGATTCTTGACCTTTCTACCTTCAATTTGTAGAGGCTTCTCTACAAATTTAAGTTTTTCATTTACCTCTATATCTTTAAGAGGTACTACCAGTGATTCATCAGCTAAGCATTTCTTGAGGTTAGATACATGAAATACATCATGTATTCCTGCCATTTCCTTTGGCAGTTGTAGTTGATAGGCTACAGGTCCTATTCATTTAATAATCTCAAAAGGTCCAACATACCTGGGGCTTAGCTTTCATCTTTTGATGAATCTTACCACTTCTTTCCAAGGAGAGACTTTCAATAACACTTTGTCTCCTACTTGAAATTCCAATGGCTTTCGTCTATTATCTGAATAACTCTTTTGTGTATCACGTGCTGCTTTCAATCGTTCCTTGAATTGAATGATCTTGTCAGTTGTTTCTTGCATTATCTCAGGTCCGGATAGTTGTTTTTCTCCAATTTCTGCCCAACAGACTGGAGTTCGGCACTTTCGTCCATAAAGTGCTTCGAATGGTGCAGCATTAATACTGGTATGATAGCTGTTATTATAAGAAAATTCTATCAATGGTAAGTGATTGTCCTAGTTACCTTCGAAATCAATTACACAAGCTCTAAGCATGTCTTCCATTGTTTGAATTGTTTTTTCGCTTTGTCCATCCGTTTGAGGATGATAAGCGGTGCTTAGATTTAACTTGGTTCCCATTGCTTTTTGGAAACTTGTCCAAAAATGAGAGGTAAAACGGCTATCTCTATCAGAAACAATTGATAAAGGAATTCCATGTAATGAAACTATTTCATTTACATACAGTTTAGCTAACTGTTCCATACTGAAAGTTTCCTTCATAGGTAAGAAACGAGCTGACTTAGTTAGCCTGTCTACAATCACCCAGATTGTATCATTACATATTCTAGTTTTGGGTAATTTAGTAACAAAATCCATTGTTATCAATTCCAATTTCCAAACTGGTATTTCTAACTATTGCAACAAACCTGAGGGTTTCTGATGTTCAACTTTAACTTGTGAACAGGTTAGACACTTTGCAACATATGCTGCTATATCATTTTTTTATTCCTATCCACCAAAAATTCTTTCTTAAGTCTTGATACATCTTATCACTTCCAGGATGCATCGTATCCTTAGATTTATGGGCTTCTCCGAATATACGGTCGCGTAGGTTTCCTAATTTAGGTATCCACATTCTTTTCTTATGGAATCTCCAAATTCCATCTATTCCTTGTTCTAGTTCCTTAATCGTTCCTTTTAACTTTTCAGTATCATCCTTGATCACTGATTCTTGTGCTTTTGTAATCTGTTCATTTAAATCTACCTGCAGGTTTAACTTAATAGAACACACTCTTTTTGGTTTTTCGTGATACTTTCGACTTAAAGCATCAGCTACTATGTTTGCCTTTCCTGCATGGTACTAGATATTGCAGTCATAATCGCTAAGTATCTCCATCCAGCGTCTTTGTCTCATATTTAGCTCCTTTTGTCCGAAGACATACCTTAAACTCTTATGATCAGTGAAAATGGTAAACTTACTACCATAAGGGTAATGTCTCCAAATCTCAAGGGCAAAAATTATAGCTCCTAATTCTAAATCATGGGTTGAATAATTCTCTTCATGATTCTTAAGTTGTCTAGAGGCGTAAGCTATAACCTTTTGACCTTTGCATCAATACACATCCATAACCTAATTTAGAAGCATCGCAATAGACTATAAAGTCTTCAGTTCCTTCTGGTAACGCTAATATGGGTGCATTGGTCAATCTTTGCTTAAGGATTCTAAAGGCTTCTTCTTGTTTTGGTCCCCATTCAAACTTAACAGATTTACAGGTTAGCTTAGTTAAGGGAATGGCTATTCTAGAAAAATCTCGAATAAACCTTCTATAATAACCGGCCAATCCTAAGAAACTTCTAACCTCGGTTGGTGACTCAGGGGTTTTCCATTTAGTAATCACCTCGATCTTTGTGGGATCCACATGAATTCCTTCATGATTGACTAAATGTCCAAGAAACTGTACCTGTTCTAACCAAAATTCACACTTCGAAAAGTTTGCATAAAGCTTTTCTTTTCTCAATAAACTTAGAAGTGCGTACAGATGCGCTGCATGTTCCTCCTTATTCTTAGATTAAATGAGAATATCATCTATAAAGACAATTATGAATTTATCCAAATATGGTTTACATATTCAGTTCATCATGTCCATAAATGCGGCTGGGGCATTGGTTAAACCAAATGGCATGACAGTAAATTCATAATGGCCATACCTTGTTCTGAAAGCGGTCTTAAGAATGTCCTCTTCCTGTACCTTTAATTGATGATATCCTGAACGTAAGTCGATTTTAGAAAAGAATAGAGCTCCTTGCAACTGATCAAAAAAATCATCGATTCTCGGTAATGGGTACCGATTTTTAATCGTGACTTTGTTCAATTCACGGTAGTCAATGCACATACGCATTGATCCATCCTTCTTCTTGACGAATAAGATCGGTGCTCCCCATGGCGATGAACTTGGCTGTATGAATCCTTTTTTCAATAATTCGTCTAACTGTTTCTTCAGTTCCTGCATTTCTGGGGGTGCCAAACGGTAAGGTGCTTTGGCAATTGGTGTTTTTCCTGGTAGTAGGTGGATTCTGAATTCAACTTCTCTGTCTGGCGGTAGCCCTGGTAATTCGTCTGGAAATATATCTGAAAATTGGGATACTACTGGAATATCTTTCAGTTCTTTTCCTTTAGTATTAATGATTATAGAAATCAAATATACTAATGATCCTTTTCTTACATAACTGGTTGTTTTCATCACAGAGATGAATTTTGTGGATCTAGAGGGCTTATCTCCTTTAATTGTGATCTTTTCACCCCTTGGTGAATTTACTTGAATTGACTTTTGATCACATAAAATACTGGCTTTATTGGCTATTAACCAATCCATTCCTAATACGACATCAAATCCTGCCATATTCATTGGGTAAAGGTTTACAATAAATTTTTGATTTAAAAATTCTATTCTTGCATCCTGCAAGATTTCAGAAATCTTAAAGGTTTCTCCATTTGCTATCTCTACTAGACATTCTTGTAGGAGTTTAGTTAATGGTCGATTGAGAAGTTTGCAAAATGAAGTATTTAATAAAACTTTGGTTTGCACCAGAGTCAAATAATACTTTAGCAAAAACATCATTAACTAAAAACGTACCGGCGATCACATCCGGGATCATATTTGCTTCTTCTACAGTCAGAACAAATGCTCTAGCATTCTTAGTAGTCTTGTTGTTTGGGGCTGGAGCTAGTTTCGGACAGTTCGGCTTGATGTGACATTTTTCTCCACAGTTGAAGCACATTCCATTATTAGGTTTCTTCCTGCAATTTTCTTCCTTGTGTCCTGGAATCTTGCAGAAATTGCAGTAAGTGGAGCATTTTTCTGAATGCTTCTTCTTGCAAGCCTTGCAATAAGGTGCAGAGGTAGAACCTACATTTTTCCCACGGTTGGAATTCCCGTAACGGAATTCCTGGGTAAGCCTTTAAGCTAGGTTTCTCCTCTGGTCCTCTTCTCGTATACGCACTAATTCATCAGTCAAGGTGTTTGCTAGTTCTACGGTTTCTTCTATAGTTTGAGGTCTAGTTGCCTTGACTACATGCCTTATCTCACTGATTAATCCCCAAATGTAGCGGGAGATTAACACGGGTTATGGTGATGCAAGGGTTGGCACTATTCTAGCATATTCAAAGAATAAAGTAGTGTATCCCTTACTATCCACTCCAGTCATTCTAAGGTTTAAGAACTTGTTTGCTGTCTGTTCTTTTTCATTGGGAGGGTAGAATTTTCTTTCTACCATATTCTTAAATTCCTCCCATTCCATATTGTAAATCTTGTCACTTCCCCTAGACTTGAGGATAGTGTTCCACCATTCTAAGGCTGAGTTCTTAAACAAATTGGAGGCAAACATTATCTTATCTTCTTCTGTGCACTTGCTTATTTTTAAGACTGCCTCAGTCTTTTCTATCCAGCGTAAAGCTGCACTGGCCCCTTCATTGCCAGAGAATTCTATTGGTTTACAGGACCATAATTCCTTATAAGAACAACCATAAGACATGGTTCTTCTTCTTTTGGGAATGGGCACTTGAAGTATGGGTCCATTGTGCACGCTGTGACTAGGTTCTATATGGGTTCGTTTACTTCCATTACCACTTTTATCATTATTTTCCGCATCCCTAACATTTTGGATAATAGCTGGCATGGCATCTCTAATTCCTTGGGTTACAAGGTGTCGAATTTCACTATTATTCATTTGATTTTCATTATTCTGGTTTTCTGGATTTGCTGCATCGGCCATCTGGATTTTAAACAATTACCAAGTATTAATATTGCATAAAAATATTTAATGCAACAATCATACAACAAGCATGTTGATCCAAAATCGTCGAGCATTGCGACTTACTCTATTTTATAGTATGCGTCTATATTTATTACAATACAACTGGAATAAAAATACAATACTAGTATGCATCACTAACCACTAGGTGGTCTATACTACAATATATATTATCATCATCATTTTTTTTCAAACATACACACTTATTATATATATATATATTTATTATTATATTATTATTATTATTACTAATGGTAGGGGTTCATCCAAAAGTCCATATTACGCTCGTCATATTTCCAGACGAGTCGTTCCCCTATTTGTCTCATCCTTTCGTTCTCTTCTAAAATCTTCTCACCAAAGGTTCGGAGTTCTTGCACATTTTCTGTGCTCATGGGTGGTGCAGGTGCTGGTATTGGATCTGGGTACTGTGGCATTGGTTCTTCTTGAGGATATGGATTCTCTAGAATTTCCCTAATGTATTCATCATTATCATAATAGGGATCTAGAGGGTCCAGATTTGGGAAAGCTGCTAGGTTTGGCATGGGTTCCTCTGGTATTGGGTAGCGTTGCTAGTAATCCCTATGGTCGGCAAACCACGGGTTGTAGTCTGGGTCTAAGGGATTGGGTGCTGGTACTCTAGGTATCTCAGTCGGGTCAAAAGCTGGTGCTGGTATTTGGTTTTCTGAGTTGACTTCAATCTCCATTGGTTGTGTGGGAAACAAGGGTAATGGTTGAGGTGCTATGAGTTGCTCTAAATTAGGGTCTGCAGCTGTAGTTGCTAGAATATGAAAATTTGCTACACTCCTATTGAGCATATCTTGGGTGTGAGCATCTGTTTCTCTCTTAGCAGCTGCTAAAACTCGCTGTTGTTTTAACTTTTTCACCCTCTTCCTACGTTCGTGCGCACCTCTGCTGAACCATCCTCTCTTCTTAGGAGGGAATGGCTCTTCAGATTGAGCCTTGAACACGAATATCCCATCTTCATTTTCAGCTGAATACCCTGAGAGGGTAGGCTGTGAAGAGGTACCTTCGTCCCTAAGTGAGCTGGAAAACTGACGGTAAGAGTCTGAAGGTCCTTGGTCGCTCATACTGTAGACTAACAAATAGTCAAATAACACATAACAATAATATACAGATATACACGTATTTTCGTAGTTAATTTCCTAACATTTTGGATAACATCTTGGTGTCAGCAGAACACTTCTGTGGCTGAATAAGTGGCTTAGCTCTGATACCACCTTCTGTCGCAACCCTCGTCCCCTAATAACCCGGGAACGGCCGGCCGCGGCCAGTTTCGGTGGTATCGTTGTTTTATCATTTTGGCAGCGGAAATTACATCAGGACCGTAGTTAGGAAATATTTTATCAGAGTAAAATACCACGCTTTTATAATATTAAACACATGGGAAATTCCCAAGTTTCAAGTACACACATTTTCATAGGGACAAACCCTATTTTATTTAAATAAAAGCATCTCTTTATTTAGGTAACTTTTATTACCACTTTTCCAAGCCTTCAGTGCTGTCCAGCTGGCTTCTATTTGCCTGTCACATTTTGTTACCTGAAACGCGTTTAAAAACATTTTGTCAGTGGGAAATACTGGTGAGTGAATCCCAGTTTAATCAAAACAGGTTTTATCAGTCTACAGCATTGAGGGCGGTCGCGCAATTACATTTGTTTCCATCTACTTTAATTACCACCCACGGTACTGTCAACCCGACTTGTGGTCATGTTACTACTCACAATGTAGAAACAAATTTTGTATACAAAACCCCAACATACCGACGATAATTGTAGAATACAAATACTCAATCACTGTTTAATATAATGTTAATCATATGAGATTTTGTAAAAACAGTTTGCAAAAAGGAGATTACTCACATTGCTGTCTTAGGGTTTTCTTTTAGGATTTCCTGGTGATTATCTATTAATTACACAAATGCACACGCGTTAGTATAATAACCCAATATTTACATTAGTAATACCCTCCCCGAGACGGCATTCCAACGACTACGTCGGGCAGAACCACGACAGCTGTTACGGAACCCTAGATCAATCGGGCAGTGTATCTAATACGTAACCGGGGGTTATGATACTTACAACGAGGCAGAACTTCGTTATTTAGGGGGTATAATGCCCGAAAATCACTTTAGCTATGTAGAAATTCGAGAGAGAAGAAAGTTGTGAACGATTTCGACTGAAAAGCCGATTGCATCTATTGATAGTGTCTGTCTGACACTTCGTCGCGCCCCGCGAAGCTTGTAGCCAAGGGCTACGCGGCCCGCGAGGGTGGCTAGGGTAGGCCCTAGCTGACCCGACTCAAACCCTAGCTTCGAGACAACACCCGACACGTGGCGGCACCGGGTGAGCTCTGATGGCTAGCTGTTGCGCCCCGCGTAAGACCCTTAAGGTTCTTCGCGGCCCGCGAGCGACAATTAAAATTGATTTTTATTTAATATTTAATTATATATGATATTTAGGGTCCGGTTTTCACATACGGAGTGCATTTTAAGATATATAGGGACATTTTAAATATATTAGGGTGTCGGAAATTATTTTGGAGGGTTGTTATATTTTTTTTTGCTCATTTAATATTTTAGGTGAATATTATTGTGGATTGTTTTATACTCATACTATTTCCATCAATTGTTTAAATTATGGGGTTATCAGGTTGTTACTATGATCTGTGACTATTGAGTTTAATTCTTTTACCACCGCGGGAGAACATAAGTTATTATATAATTTATATTGGTATCATTTGCTTATGTAGCCTTATACAACATTTGACTTCTGATCGCCTCTTTATTAGTACATCTATCAAATTATAAGATTGTTATTTTTTATTGCATGTGATTTAGAGCAACTAAGAGAAATACATTGGGTCAAACGATTGTCCTTTACTTTGCATTAGCTCCTCCAAAGGTCGATTATTTAATCACAAACTGAATCCATGGGATCTGTATGTAAGTGCATTTATAATAATGCAAGTTGTTGGCGTATTTCATTATATTTTTTGTATTCATAACTGATTATGAATGGATTGCATTCTTTGGCAGGGTTTAAATGCTTCACCCGATCAGCATCTTAGCTATTAAGAATGAGGATATAGATGAGTTAGTTTCTTATTATTTTTTTTAAACCAGTTTTGTTTAAGGCTTATTGATGTTGGTTAGATGATCTATGGTCTACTTTATTTGTTTAAGGCTTATGTATGTTGGTTAGATGATCTATGTTCAACTTTATATAAGTTACAACAGTTAGAAGGATTTTGTTCTTGATCTGTCACCCAAAGTTATGATTCCTAGCATGGAGCAAAGAATCCGTTTTCTAAATGAGCATGTCATCTTTATTTCTAGTCAAATTAGTTATATTTTAATTTTGAATCTGTACTCATCTTCATTATGTATGCCGTTATAGGTCTCTACAAATATGATAACAGAGCCATGTAGAGAATTCAATACACAAGCAAAAGGACGAATTAATGCTGCATTTTGATAATGAAATTTTTGGTGTGGATATTATGCCACTTTGTAATGAGAACTTCTCATCTGTGTATATTAAATCGAAGGTTAGTTAAACATGTTTGTGGCTATTATTGTTGTAAAACAACAAATGTGGTGTATAAAGAAATATTTAACGATCAGTGATTTTTTTGTATTCATTTTTTCAGATCATTTTAATCTAATCTTTACATAAGTAGTGTACCGTTTCTTTCATTTCAAAGTTTATATTTTCAATTATCTATATTTAGGCATGTTTTTAACTCGTGATTAAGTTTATGAAAAGTTTATAACTCTTCTTATAGTCATGTTTTTTGTATGATCTTAAGTGTGTATTAATTTATAATAATAATTAACCTAAATAATTTTCTTGAGCCCGGGAAGCAATCCCGGGTAATAACATAGTTAATACATATATAAAATATGCTTAATCAAGAATTTGATTTAGATTGATGGGTTTTGTGTCACAAACCTACGTGTGTGCCCCCCCTCCCAATTTTCTCTGTGGTAATAATTAAAATATTTCCTTTTATAAGTAAAATGTTACTAAAATACCCAACTTTTCTCAACTGGTTGATTTTTTTCACCTGTAATTATTATTTCATATATAAATTTGTAACTTTCTTGTGCATCATGACTTGTACCCTATACTTGGGAAGTTTTACAAAAAAAAACTTGATTTTTCACTTTCAACCTTAAAGTTTTTTCTTTTACATTTTAACCCATTTGAAATTTTTACTTTTAACTCAAACTTTTTCATCTTTTGTAATTTAACACAACACTTTATTATTTACAACTTTGGCCCCTCAATACTTTTTATCTTTCACAAGTTTTTCGTTCTAAGTTTTGCGAGTTAATATGTCGTAGCGTGCATGTGAGGTTCAACGTTTTTTGCTCTATTTTTTTATATTTGACAGACCCATCACAACACGTCCATTTTTTCCCTTTTGAAAACTTCCCCGCAACGGGCGGGTCCGAGATCAACTAAGTTATTATTTTGTACGTTTTACGTTTCTGGTTAATTTCTTCGCATTAAGACACTGTAACGAGTGTGCGTGGTTCAACAATTTTAGTCTCCTTTTCGTTCAGTGTAATTTTTACCATTTTATCTATTTTATTTTTACGATGTTGAGAGTCGATGTCGTTGTGGCATTGGTGCTACTTGGCACGGTTTTACGAACGTTTTTAACCTATTAAATTTTTTACTAATGTTTTGTTTCGGTTTACCCCTATACTTGCTCTACTTAAAAACTATTTTTTACGTGCATATTTTATGTACGAGTAAGTATAAATATGATTTGTTCTACATTCCGACGTAAACTTTTTTTATAGACGAGTCAGGTCAAATATAATACGTTTTCGTTTAAAGAAACAATTTTTACGTGCATATTTTTATGTACGTTTTGGTATAAATTCAAGTTGTTCTACGTTTCGACGTAAACTTTTTTAGGAAATGATTCAGGTCAAATATAATATGTTTTCGTGTTTATTTTATGTATGTTTCGTAAAGTTTTTTTCGAACCGAGTGGAGTCAAATTATGGTTTCTTTTTCTCCCCTTTTTTTCCGAAAGCTCTAATTAATCCCTTTCGATTACATGTGCATATTTTCCTTCATACCCGTTACGTTTTCTATGTATGAGTTGAATCACATATAATACGTTATGATTGTTCGATATGAATTCCATTTACTTTACGTTTGATCCAATCACAATGCTTATACAGGTTACACTGAGTTCAACTGGATACATCGAAATGTGTGTTTTCATATGGTTAATGCATCATATAACGTTTGGACTAATCCATTCAATGTTTACAATGTACCCGCGCCGCAACGCGGGCGGGTCTTAACCCTAGTTACTTTAAATTTGTAACTGTCATGAAATAACATAAAAAACATAGAATGGTATTTTTATATTACTTAAGGATCTCTAAATAATGTTAAACAGTTTCACAATTTCTTAGGGTGGACGGAGTCATGGTGAGGAGTGGATACGGGGACCAAGTTTGCCGATCGGGATATTGTCGCCACTCCCCATTCGGTGTTCGGTGAATGATTAAATCGGTGACTATTCACCGATGCGGGAAGATAAGGGGTAGAGGAGAGAGAGGGGGTTAATAGTGGGCCTCACCCTTTTTCTAACAATCACATTTTTTTAAATTGTTTACCACTCTTTATGTGTTTGACCATTGCCAGTGATTGAGTGCAAAATCGGAAGTAGAATAGGAACTTGACATGACATGATATTATTGACAAGAGAATAGCTCAAACACCCTAAAGTGATTGAACAACTCCCTCCATCCTTATCTATTAACTTATAAATTGTCTTTATGAAGGCTTTTCACTATTCAATTATTAATCCACAGAGACTTAAAGATCTCTAAATAATTAACAGTTTCACAATTTCCTATCAATTAATTAGGGGTGTGCAATAACCGAAACCGAACCGAAAAACAACAAAACCGAACCGAAATTAACTGAAACCAAATTAACCGAAAGTCGGTTAAGGGATATTTTTTTACCATCGGTTAACTGAAATTAACCGAACCGAACCGAATTGTTTATTTTTTTATATATTTCTAGCTTTTATACCTCTATTTCATGTATTTCATGTTTTATACTTTCATTTCATGTAATAATACCTCTATTTCATTTATTTATGCCTTCATTTCATTTATTTATACCTTCATTTCATTTATTTATACCTCCATTTTATGTATTTAAACATTTTTTCATGCATTTATACCTCCATTTCTCATGTATTTATACATCTATTTCATGTATTTATACCTCTATTAGATGTATTTCTAAGTAAAAAAAGTAGCCCTTGTTTGAATTGGTTATTAACCAAAAATTAACCGAACGAACCGAAAACCGAAAAATTAACCGAATTAACCGAACCGATTAACCGATGACTTTGGTTACGGTTACGGATAATGCTAATAACCGAACCGAACTGTGCACACCCCAATTAATTTGTGAAAAGTGTTTGTAAGGGATTCACTATTCAATTTATTTTAATCTTGACCCTTCAACTTTCACTTTTTACACATAATATCCCTTAAAAATTACAAAATGGTCCCTTCACTCTCATTAAGCTTAGTATATAGACCTTAAACTTTTTATTTTTACCTTTTTCGTTTCTTTTTTACGTGGTTATTAATCGTGATTTTCACTATTCAATTTATTTTCATCTTGACCCCTCAACTTTCACTTTTCACACATCATATCTCTCAAAAATTACAAGATGATCCCTTCACTTTCATTAAGCTTAGTATATAGACCTTAAACTTTTTTATATTTTACCTTTTTAGTTCTTTTTTGCGTTGGTTATTAATCGTTTCGATTTGGTTATTCTTTTTACGATAAATTTTACGTTCCGGTCAAAATTTCACACACTATCTATTAATTTGTGAGGCGTTTTCACTATTCAATTTATTTTAATCTTGACCCCTCAACTTTCACATTTTACACATCATATCCCTCAAAAATTACAAGACAATCCCGTCACTTTCATTAAGCTTAGTATATAGACATTATACTTTTTATTTTTACCTTTTTAGTTTCTTTCTTACGTTGGTTATTAATCGTTTCGATTTTGTTATTCTTTTTGACGATAAATTTTACGCAGTCAGAATTTCACACGCTACACGCGTGTGTAGTTCAACGTTTTTACGTCTATTTTCTGCGCTTTAACAATTTTGTCGCAACACACAGGTCCTAAGTCGACTTAATGCTTTTGTTCTATGTTTGACGTTTAGGAGGGCCGACTCAATGTTTTCGGTGGCCTAAAGCAAAATAAAATTTTGAGGCCCTTTTCCATATCAAGTGCTTAACTATTAAAGTATAAACTAGCGTTTAACAACATCAACAGAATCAAGTGTTTAACTATTAGCAAATTAGGGGCATAAATTATCACTCAAAATCAATAGTTTTAACAACGATTACCTTCATGCAAATCCAACTAATAGAATAGCAAGCAAATTAGGCAAAACTTGGATAACTAAGTTCTAAAAAACTATCCCTACCAAAAGGATAACAGCAAAAATAATCAACTAAGTAGTCTAACAAAAAAATCGAAGCGATTACCTTCTGCTTCAGGCCTGCAGATTCGATGCTATTACACAGGTTGGCGGAACATTGATGAACAATTTTAAGCTATTACACAAATATTACGGAACCAATTCAAAGCTATTTGCATACAAGTGATGAATGATCAAAATTACCAAAAGGGTAAGTAACAAAATTGAGAATAGAACAAATGACTTTTTCGTTAAACTGTAGTGCCGTTTCATTGTTCAAAGGGAGTCGTTTTTTTAATTTTCTTGAAAGACCTAACTTTAACTTTTGGGCCTACAAGCAAACACAACTACTACCTTCTTTTGTTTGCTTTCTTTCCCTTTCAATCAGCACAAGCCCAAATATATAAATATATATATGAAAAAAAAATCCCAGATGAGAGGCCCTAAAAGTTGGTGGCCCTAAGCTAATGCCTCATTTAGCTTGCCCTAACACTCTGTTCCCGAGTCTCATTTAATAGGGGGAGGGGAGAAAAGAGATGAAAATATGAAAAAACCATGTTCCCGAGTCTCATTTAACAGAGGGAGGGAAAATGAGGGAAGGTAAGAAAATATGACCATATATTCATCCTCCCAAATTAGAGAGATTAGGAGAGAAAATTTTCCTTACCCTCCCCCTGTTAAATGAGACTCGGGAACATAGTGTAAAGCCGGCACTGACGTTTAGGTTTATCTTTTGTGAGTTATTCTTTTCACATGCTACGCACTGTGTGGTTCAACATTGTTATGTTTACTTTTTGTTCGATTTAACGGTCCCGCCTAAAACACGGGGTCCTAAATACTAGTTACAAATAAAAAAAATTCTCTTTCTATGTCCTCAATGTAAAATTAAATTAAATATTATAAATTTGCAACATGTTAGTGCATCATGTTGTTGTAACATATGCTTCTGTTGTGTTTCATGTTTTGGTTTTGTACTTTGTGTTGAGTTATGCATACCTTCATTAGCTTGAGCCACGTCGCAGCCGATGTGTCCCCTTCCCCCTTAAAACCCCTTTTTCTTTCAGATTTCCCTGCATCAATGTGCTTCGCCGTGCCTCCTTTGTTTGGTGCTTTCGTTTCTGGCAGATGAACGGAGTGAAACTATGCTCATTATTGGGAGAATTTAGGTTCGAAGGTCACTAGGTGGTGTTTGTTCGGCCTTTTACTCGGAGAGAGAACGCGGTAACCTTACAGGTTAGGGGTAGTCGGTTACTGTCCGATTCTTATTGCCTGACTTCTTTATTTTTTTCGTCATAACCCTTTTGCTCGATTAGGGTTCACGAAAGGGCTCTGATGAGTTCGAGGATCTCAGTAATCACTGAAGATCCCACCTTGGCGTGGCAGGGTTGCAGGATGGTATGTGAACACCTGCAACCTCCCCTGTAGCCATGGTGGTTTTCTTATTTCGCAAACTCTGACCCTAAGTGAATGAAAGTTGTTTTTTCTTATGTAAACTCAATTCTAGATGATTACATTGTTTTTGCAAACCCTAATTTTAAGGGGTGCAAGAACCAGCTATTGCAAGAGACTATTTTGTAGAGTTTTTTTGGTTGATTTGGGCCTCAGGATTGGGCCAATGAATGCCATCAGGCAGTCGTTGCCGGAGATTCAAAGGCTATGATAAGAAATCTGAGCCTCCTTATTTTGAAAATTGAAGTTTTGGTACATATTGTGTTAATTTTGGATTTATATTTTTGTATTGACATGCTGCTCATTTTCAGGGGCAGTGATGGTTACCTAAGCCCTCTATATCGTAAAAGTCATGTATATATATGACGTTTGGTACGATGGCAAGGCCGCAAGGGTTCTTTTGCTTGGCTGACTCGGCTAACGAACAATGGACATGAGTAGAGCCAAATATCGTAGATGAGGTGTAAACAGAAGTAACACGTGGCTAAAGAAATAAAAGTTCCTCCACAAAATTAACAAAGAAAAGTTGGTACTTGCAGCCATTGTAGATGCTTTTCTTGCTGTATGCCCTCTTTACTGATGATTATTCTCATGTTCGAGTCTTTATGAAATTGCGGTGTTCATTAGAATATATTAACATTATTGGCGTGGTTCTAAAAGCTATGATGATAACTTTGCTTTTCCATACGTGAGGTAACCTTGAAGGTGTTGCCAGTGGCCTCTCTCTGATGTTGCAACCGGTTAATGTGCTGCCTTTTTTTTAGTATATCTTAGACCTTTTTATGTTAAAAAAGCCTTTGACAACATGACCAGCAGAAGACGTTATTCGTACTGTCATATTGGCTTGCCTTCTTATTGAGATTATGTTTGTTTCTACAGCGTTGTTCTTGGGTTATGATGCTAACTTCGGTTTTGCATCGGTGTGAGCATTACTCTTAGCTTGGTGTGGCGATCATGAAGGTGATGTGAGTGTTCCTACTTTGACATCACAACTAGTTTTTTTGAATGGTTATGTTAGGCACAAGCTATAGATTACTTTTAAAAATTAGTATTTTTATATACACTTTCAAGAAGCAGGAGTTGCCGCTTTGTTGACAACGAAGTTGTATGCTAGATATATTGTTTTTTTGGCGTTGGCGTAGGCTATAAGAGTGCTGCTGTGTGATACCTTGACGAACTAATTCCGACTAACCGACATTAGCACAGTTATCGATATAATTGAATTGGGGTACCGATTTTGTTTTTATGATTTTAAATCGATATTAAACGCCTGTCGTTATCCTTTTTGGAATATAACAACTTTATTTTTTAAGGTTTTTTTTTGTTTCAACTGGTATAATGAGTGTCGGTATCATAACGAACTGAACCGGTGCCGGACAAATTCCCACCATGTAGCGCGAATGAATCCACTAGTTTGTATTAATATTATATAAACATGAATGCATCAACTACAATGTTTTCCTCAATGAAAAGTCAAGGCACACTCTTTTACTCTCATAAGCAATGTTTTCAGAACCAGACCGGACGTCGAACCGGTCTTCTTACCGGTTCAATGGTCCGATCGGTCGGACTAGATGTAAGAAGCAGAAGGTATCTGTAACACCCGACTTAATTACTACTTGAAATTAATAATAATTCACAAGAGTTTATATAAAAGATGTCTAGGTTTGAACTTAAGTTCCAAAAACAAAGTTCTAAGATAACAAACATTAGTCAACTACTGACTAATTTAAACAGTCAAAGTTATTTAGCAAACTGATTACATCTTAACATTGTCTAAACAAAATTAATCGACGCGGAAGCTTCAAAAGTTTGTGTTCAGTTCTTCAAAAGCTTGCTTGACCGCCATCCGTAATCCTTGAATATCTAGAAACTGAAATGTTTACATTAAACATTAGTATTAGAGTATTTAGAAATAATACATAATCGAAACTACGTTTAAAACGGATTCGATTTAACGAAGAAATGCAAAATTTATCATAAATGTCAAAGCTCTACCGTAACTTACGGTAGTTACCGTAAGTTACGGTAGCTCCTAGGAAACTTTGGTTCCACCGTAACACAGGAGGAATCCACCGTAACTTTTTGGTCTCTACCGTAAATTACGGTATATACCGTAATTTACGATAGACTCTGGAATGTTATGTTTTGTTTGATTTGTTTGTTTACTTGAGCCAAGTTCTCAGATTTCATTCCTACAAACCAACATGTTAAATCCTCGCATTTCTAGTATGTCATTTGTGAATGATAACAAAAGACCAATCAATCATATTACGAAGCAATATCCATGCTTTAATTGATTATTCGACCCGTTTGGCTCATCTACGGAATCTTCCAATATGATGACTACCAACGAGATCTTATCCATCCTTGATCCATTATTCAATTTAGCGAACATCATCGCTTTTAAAATTTACACAACTTCTATTCTACAATACGACTATACGTAATTTAACAAAATTTCACTTAAGTAACGGTCAAGTTACATACCTTCAAAGTAAGCCTTTCAAACGCGATTCGCCGCCCGCTTGTCCACTTGACGCTCCTGCGTCCTTTCCTATAGAGTTCATTTATAACATGTTTAGAACTCCCTTTAAAGCATATATCGCGTAGTAAGCCGAAACGTCAAACATCAAAATTATGTGTTTCAACTTTTAATTTTAGTTTTAAGCCTTCTTTGAGGCATTTTCACAAACACTTTAAGGGCAGATTTTCACATGATTGTATAGCAAGTCCCTAACCTATCATTTAGCCCGAATTTCACATCAATCAACCCATTTTACATAATTGTTAGCTTCTAAAATTCTGAAGTCACTTCACAATTGTCAAATTACACTAGATCAACATTCGATTTCCTAGTGTTTGTCAAATTGTACATAACCCACTAATCACCTACAAGGGTGTTCATGGATTTTACTAAAATTACACATGATTTCAACTTGTATTTGTCTAGGGTTTACTCCTAGACACTACAATGCTCTTAATCCATCTATATATCACACATGCATGACCATATTTCAGATTCTCTATGTTCATGAGAATTTCAAGTAGAGGATTTTTACCAAATTTTACATACCTTATAACCCTCTTGCGATGAGGATCACAAATCTCAGCTCGGATTACGTTTTGGACTTGATTTAAACCGTCAATTTATGAGATTTGTGGAGTTTTAGGGTTTGAAGTACCCTGGTCGCCTGGTTCGATCTCAAACACACGCCCACCTGTGTTTTTGAGTTTTAATTTTTATGTTTTAATTATATTAGTTTAAATTTATGCACTTTCAGCCCCTCAACTATCATTTGGTTCTAACTTTTAGTGTTTTAACCCATTGTAAGTCACTACAAGGCTTTTACCTAACTAGGGTATTTTAATCCTAGTTAGTTCACTGGTTTATTTAGCAGCATTATATTTAAAATAAATGATTTGAAATTTTCGGGGTGTTACAGTATCGTAAGTATATAAAAATTTAATAGGGTCAAATCTGAATAAATATATAAAAAACCGGTCCAACCCTTCCAAAAACCGGTCCGATCGGCCGGTTTCCCTGTCCAACCGCCGGGTCATCGGTTTAACTCCGGTTCAATGCATTTCCGGCCTGATACCATGATCCAAACCGGCTCAACCTCCGGTTCCCGGTCCGACCGGTCGGTTCGGATCTGAAAGCACTGTTCATAAGTCATAAAATTGATGAATTTGAAGACCACACGGAGTGGTGGCATAGAGAGAGGAGGGCAGGCCTCTTCACGCCCACCACACCGGCCCATCTTTCAAGCCAGAAACTCTAAGAGCGTTGCCCTCATTTTCACTTTTACAAACTTCACTTTTTAGCCCTTTTGCCTTTGTCCCTTACCTTTCATCACCCCTTTCCTTTTGTGATGTGGAGGGCAAAACCCTCAAACTCTACGCGGCGCTTACGTGATTGGATTTTGACTCCTTGCTCTTGCCCACCACTCCGTATAGTATGAGTGTAACTTGTGAAACAGTATGCCATTAAGAATGTGCATTTTGTATGTTGCAAATATAATTATCATTATTTTACTAACATTTTTTACATTAGTACCATATAATTTTGCAGGGCCGGCTTTGGGCCTGTGCGAGATGTGCCACCGCACAGGGCCCAAAGGATCTAAGGGCCCAATATTGTTTAAAAAAGGTAATATATATTTCATATATAAACTTATTCTAGAATAAAATACACAAATTCATCTTTGGCTCAATGGTTGCGGTAATTGATTTGATAGACGACCATGCCTTGTTAGAATCCCCTGTCATCTCTAATTTATGTATTATTTAGTCTTCTCCATTTTTTGTTTTTGTTTGGGCCTCAAGGGATAGAGGCAAGGTATTGGCCTTGGTATTGGTGACTTCTTTTTTATATTCTTTGACTTGGTGTATTGGTATGCGGTCCGTTTTGGAGCTGAGGGTCTCTCTGGAAGCAGTCTCTCTATCCCTAGGGATAGAGGCAAGGTCTGTCTACATCTCACCCTCCCCAGACCCTATAAGTAGCTTTGCTATTTGTGGGATTTACTGGGTATGGTTGTTGTTGTTGTTGTTGTTTGGGCCTCAAGGGGCTGATCTCATAGGAGGGAAATGCCCCATATGCTCACACCAATAACAACTATGCAAGCTTATTTTTAGTTTTAATTTTGATTTTTAACATCAAAATTTGGGTCTTCATAAATTTATAAATTTATAAGTTCTTTGATTTTTTTCTTCTCATTTAACCATTTACATAACAAACTTTACATGTTTTCTTGTTTAAATTTGTAGGTTTAATATTTCTCATTTAATCATTTACAATATATACTTAAAAGAACTCAATATCTAGTTAAGTATTAAGTATTAAGTATTAAGTATTAAATAAGAAAAAACTCAGATCTGTTACTAAAAAGCATGAGTGATGCTCAATGTCCATTAGCTGACCTCAGTAACTGCATTAGTTGACTCAACTACTTTTTATAAGTTCATTATCAGGTTTCCTAACTCTTTAGCATCATCCTTTGATCAAACTCGTGTTTGTCACAATCAGTGACGTATTCATCGAGGACATTACATACAAATAATGCACAAATGTGTCGTATCTTCAAGCTCCAACAACTATCCTTGTTTATCCCCTCTGTGATACGATTGCTTTGGCTACATGAGGTTAAAGATTTGTTTCAAAATGACTAGTTAGTTTTTTTTTCTAGGTATAAGAAGACACATTACATAATATAATAAGTTTTTTTTAGGTTTGCTGTATTAATTGAAAAAGATTTTAGCTTGCTATATACAATTTGAAAAAGATGTCAATGGACAGTCATGTGTTGAGGAAATGTTTTAGGCTAGAGGGTGTGGGATAACCCTCTTGGGGCTTTATAAGCGCCACCTCAGCGCCACGTAGGCGCCACGTCAGCCAAGGGGACTTTATAACCCCCCTTTAACATGGAGGGTATGGTGATAACCCCTAGGGGCGCTATAGAAAAAAAAAAAAATAAAAAAAAAAAAAATTTTGATTGGTGCAAACAAGTGGGCCCCACCTGATAACCCCCTCCTCCCCCGTTATCATGTTGGCTGAATGTGTATGGCGCCCCCACCTTAACATGGAGGGTGTGGGTGTATAGCGCCCGGGGCGCTATAGAGGCTGAGGTGGCGGGTATGGCGCCCCCCACACCCTCCGGCCTTAGAAACTGGTTTTTCAATCATACTGGGTTAAGCTCAGAAATGGTGCAATCCAGTTAAATCGATTAACCTTATAAATCCATAAAATACGATTTCAGCTACAAAATAATTTAAAACTACATCACTCCGTTATAAAAAATATTCTAAAAGTTAATCCATAATAAAAAATAACCCAATGATTGATGTTGATTGTGGATGAAGTTTGACCGATGTGGATTGTGGGCGCTAGGTTCTACACTTCTACTAAGAAGGTAAATTGTCACCTTTTTTGACCCATAAAAGATTAAAAGTCCAAATTTTAACCTTGGCCCGATACCGGTATACCAGTTTAAACTGGTATTAACCTAATTTACTGGTGGTACAACTTCTTTGCCGTTCCCTCAGTTTACCAGTATGCTTCGTGCCGGGCAAGCTTCCGGCATCCGGTTTAACCGGTTCAACTAGCCTGTTTTAAACCGGTTTTTAAAACCTTGGATAGAGGTGCATATACCGATTTGTGATTCAAAACCAGTTAAAAAATCGATCCAATCCATCGGTTTATACTGGTTCAGGATCCCATCCCAGCCATTAAAACTATTTCGACCTATGTATGTGATGTATTAGTTTAATCACACCATTACACCAGCCAAAAACACTCTTTAAGTCGATCACAATCTTTCCATAATATTGAATCTTCGTCAACCAACTTAATGGTTATTCATATCGGCTCGTATCTCTTTAACTAGCCCAATTACTTGAACACCGCCCTATGCAGATTCTGTTTGGGCCATTTTTGAGGGAGATATGGGTGGAGGAACGAATTGGGCTTTAATCCCAGATTGAAGCCTGACTGACGAGGGGCAAGAGTTTACGGATTTCATCTTGCACATAGAGGATGAATTCACATAAATAAAAGTTACAAAACCGCAGAGTTCATCCTAATTTCTTCATACAATCAAGGTACGTGTTGCATAACTATTGTTACTTGATTCTCCATATGTTTCTACAGAAAAATCCCCTAATTTTTACGCAAGTATTGTTGTTTTTTCAATCTAGGGTTTTGTAGTCGATTTGTTGATGCAATTTTCGTCACATTGACTGTTTGAATGATCTGATTGCTCTGTGTTGTAAGATATTTGAACGGTAGTTATAGCTGGAATGAATGAGTTTTGTTTAGGATTTGATTAGAGCGAGAGAATTGAATGAGATATCGTACATAAGTCAACTAATTGGAAAAGAAACGTATAGATAGATCATAGATATTGTGTTATAGTTTAAGTTAATGTTATGACCGGCGTGATCCAATCTGACAAACGCACGAAGAGGACGCGTGTTCGGTGTAGTGTTTTCGGAAGATTTAGATGTTTGAGGCTATAGTTTCAATTAAGAATGTTTCATCAGTCATCAGAGGCTATGAGAAGAAGGTGTGAATAAGCGATTAGTTTCTTGCTTAATTTCGCTTTGTGGAGAGATGCATGACATACATTGTGGATCTTAGCCTTTAACATGTCGGCTGCAACATTCTACCTTGACTACTTTACGCCGGTTTTGTAGTTTACTTATGTAAGGTCTGATTGTACTCTGATTGTACATGTCAGTAGCAACATAACCAACTTCATAGCAAGAGGAAAATATTGTTAGGATCGCTAGGATTGAACACACACACACGAAAGCAATAAACGACACGAAGATTTAAAGTGGTTCGGTCAGCTGACCTACGTCCACTGTGCTGCAACTAGGGTTTCTTTATTATTCAGGTGTTCAAGGAATTACAAGTACAATGATATCAATATATAGAGACTAATCTAGGGTTAGGAAACTTGATCCCCAAGTTAGGTCCAAGCCCACATAGAGATGACTAGGGCCGGCTAAATTAAAACCCTAATTAAACTGCCAAATAAAGACGTGTGGGCCGGCCCAAGGCTAGGGCCGGCCGCCCACCCTTGATCGGGCCTCCACACCAATTCGCCCAACAAATATATAGTTGATTTTAGGTTTCTATGTCCCCGAAGCGACCATTTCAAGATTACTTTCTTTTTCAGCTATGAAGTTATAGCAGTCCAAAATCAAATAGTGGTCAAGGTCCGCTATATGATATAGGTTATAGCGATGGTATATGGGTGGTATTGCAGTAATTTTTATATCATGCATATTTAATGTATTTATATATATATAAATTTAGAAAAAGTGTATCATACATTTTGCCTTAACGTACGAGCGTACGCAATGTCAAATTCGCACGTTAACAAAAGGTCGCATGTTGTACAAACAGAAGATCGCATGTTCAAAAAGAAAAACAAAATCGCATGTTTATAAAAAAAAAAAAAACCAATTTCACATGTTATATAAAAAAAATCGCAAGTTGTTCAAAAAAACCAAACTCGGATGTTATAAACCATTTTTCGCATGTTGATACTGAATCTCGTACGCTTCGTACGTCAAGGCAATTTGTACAATAACCGGCCTCTATAAATATATATATTGAAAAATATTAAAAAATAATATCAAAATTTATAGTAATATCATATTATCATGCAAAATATTAGTCGTAATATCAAAATCCAAAACATGAACTGAAGTTCAGCGATTTAGAGATTTAGGTTTAATTTTGTTGAATGATGAACTAATGAAGAACCAACGAATGAACTCTCTTGGTCTCGATTTAGGTTTAAGTTTTTGTTTGGGCCTTTACTTTTGGGTTTATTTATAAACAAAAAGTTGATTAATGTGGGCTTACCTTACTTTTGGGCTGAAATAAGAAAAACCGACAAAAGCAGTGCAACGACCACTATATGGGTTTCAAAATAGCGGTCCAATAGCGGGACCGCTATTTGGACCGCTATGGGTTTGTATGTCTGCTAAGCGCTATAGCTGTGCTTTAGCACCACTATAGCACACTATTGACTGCATAGTTTTTCAGTCACCACACTCTTAAAACAAATGATACGAGTTGAATGGCATTGACTTCGTATTATAAGTATTTTGGCAGATGTAGTAAGCCATCGTGACACGATCATGTCATTGAGATTATTTTCAAGTCCAGATATAATTATACGTACTTCCTATGATTGTTGACATGTTATCTTTTAGTTGATCTTATACGAATTTAGTGCATAAAGTATTTATACTAGCCAGTGGCGGACTTATAATATAATGAGGTGTATCACGGGCTACGGCTCAACCCCGTTTTCGTAGTGTAATTTTTTTTTTTCGGTTTTATATAAAAGATACTTTTAAACAAATACGGGGATACCCCTAAAAAATAGGATACTTTAATTTATTAAAATTCCAAATTTTTATAAGCACAAACCTTTTACAACACCAAACTTGTATAATAATTAAGCACAATTAAGTATAATATAATTGAAAGACGCCCAATTGATAAACATAGCCCAAGCCCCAAAACAAAACAAACTCGATATTTTTTTTTGGGATACCCCTAAATTAATGGGCTAGGTCCGCCACTGATACTAGCTCTACTTGATAAGATGTTTTGTCCATTTCCTTAGGGTCAACTTAAGATGGCAGGGATATGAAAACCAACACGGGTATCTCCCAGGAGGGCCTCCATCACGGGCCCCTATTCCTCGACCTATGCCACCTCATCCTGCCATGCTGGAGGAAGAACTTGAATTCCAACGTCATGAATTCCGCAGGCTTTTGGGTGAAAATAGGAGGTTAGTTGAAGACCGAGTTGCTCTACAACGAGATTTGGGTGACGCCAAAAAGGAACATAGGCGAATGAATATTGCAATCGCTGACATTATACTACATATACATTTGTAAGTTGGGGGGGGGGGGGGGGGGAATAGTGCCAGGCAGCTGCCTGTCACTCCCCCATTGGACCAACCTTTTTTTAATTTAATTTTATTCCCAGTTTAAAATTACGCTTTCGTCCTTCGTTTAAAAATACGTTTTTGCCCCCAGCTCAAAATAAAATTATAATTTTGCCCCTACCTCAAAATTACGCTTTTGCCCTCGGTTCAAAAACTCATTTTTAATTTTGTTCTCAGTTTAAAATTACGGTTTCGCCCTTCGTTTAAAATTACGGTTTTGCCCCCAGTTAAAAATAAAATGTTGGTTTTCCCTCTACCTTAAAATTACGATTCTGCCCTCAGCTTAAAATTACGTTTTTGCCCACAGTTCAAAATAAAATTATGATCCCCCCCCCCCCCCCCCTTCCAAGCTCAAAATTATGATTTCCCTCTCAGTTTAAAATTATGATTTCGCCTCCAGCTCAAAATATAATTACGATTTTGCCCTCTATACAGACATACATGTTATGAGAGAGAAATATTCGGTTTATTGCCCCGCAACGCGGGCGGGGCAAAAACTAGTTCAAGAACAAAATGAAATGCACTCAAGGAAGCTTATTGAAAACAGTCTGAAACTAGAAGTTTATCCTATTTTCTTGTCACGAGTTTATGTTCATCCTCCTATGCATATCTGACTATCTCATATTAGTTGAGTTTTTAGTTCTATTATTGTTTCTGTTTTTTTAGTCTAGTATCGATGATATCTTTTCATGATTCTTTGATATCTGGTTATATAGGTGGCTCATATGGGATGAAATACGGAAGTTCAGATGGTTGTTTTCCTCATTATGGCGATGGACACGCCATTCACCTGGTATTACTTGCTATATTGTTCGAACTTATACTTAGTCTATAGTGGTTGTTTTGGGTCAGAATGAGTCTTTTATAAGAACGGGCTGAGTGGACCGGGTCAGTTCGGGTTGATTTTATACTTAAAATTGCTGGATTGAAGTATCTTCGTTGTTCATCAGGGGTGCTGCTAACAAGGGTATATGGTTCAAGTTTATAACCGAGAAACTATTAACCAGTTTATATGGGAAACTTTGGAAGACGAAAATCAGTGGTGATCATCACATTGTTAAGGCTTGTTCATGAAGAGTATGCCATCTCATGTTGATCTGTCTGCAGCAGTTCAGACAATCGTTTTGTAGTCCCGTATATCTTATTTTGGTGCGATCTTCAGCGTATATCTTTATCTGATAATGTTGTATAGTTGACATCCTTGCCGCCATCGGATAAGAGGTGTGCTGGTGGCTAGCTTGAAGAAAGGCTGACATGGCGTTTGATGTGGGCTGAGTTCTGGTACGTCCTTTATGCTAGACAAGTACTCTCTCAGTTTCGTGGGTAAAATTGTTACTTAAGTATAAGTAATATATCTTGAGCTAACGGATACAAATACACATTACACTTGATGTACTTCGATTAACGTTTATACTAGGTGTTTGCTCATTATAGGAGTTGGACCTATAGCTCTCTGTTGTCTTTCTCGAAAGTTATTGTACACTCTAGGGTTGATTTCCCTTTATTTAATCTTCGCTCAAATTGGATTTTGATAAATTTACAACATATGAGTGTCTCAGTTTGCTTGAGTGCTTGACTAACTCATCTATGAGTAGGAGACGAGTATTTATTGAAATTTGTGAGCTTCAACTGAAAACGAAACATAAATATACATACATTTTTATATAGATAGGAACTTGTGTTATATAGAGACGCAACTCCTGTGGTATTCTCAAGATATGTACAGAATCTCTTGATGCAGCAATACATTTTGCTTATGTAGTAAAGATCGGTGGTAGAACTTTACATCGTTTTCCCTTTATTTGTGCTTTCGTGTCAGGAAAGTGGACACCTCCGTCCACCCGGTCCTCAACCTTCCCTTCTTGCGTTACATGAACAGGGTAACCAACAAGATGTACACCCTCCATGTCTATGACCTCATCACCCGAATAAATCTGCCACATCTGCTCCCCAAGTTGGCGCATCATCACCACACATTCCAAACTCTCGGGATCTTGAAAAACCTCTTCGGTTTGTCCGGTATGTTCATACCATAATGACATACGATAACCATGAATATCTCGTTTATTCGTCTGTCTGTCGCTTTCACTTGATTGGTAGCATCCTATTGCAATCTCTGTGTCGCGTTGCCCATCCATGGATCGCTGGTTTATGTTTGCTGATCCTATTAACATGTAAGTGTCGTCCACTGAAAATATTTAAGCAACAAGACAACAATAAAAATCTTAGATTATGACAACAGTTGATGTAATTAACTATGCAGTAACGTGGTAACAAATCGGATACGGGTCAAGGACCGATATTTGAGATATCGGTTATCGCGGTGGGATATCGGTAATTTTAATATAATTGCAGAATTTATCTTTTTTTTTGAACGGCTAATGTGTCCTTACACCAATGATACTAAATTATTCCCCTTCTCCAGGTTTGAACCTGGGACCTCCCCTTTAAGAGACTTATGTCTCTACCGAGTGGGGTACCCCACATTGGCATGCAGAAGTATCCTCTCATACCATTAACATTTTGCAACTTGCAAAACACTTAACAATTATAGCAAGTAGGAACTGATTAAGACTTAAAACACTAACAATGAACAACTAAGACTTAAAACACTAACAATTAACAATTATGACTTAAAACACTAACAATTAACAATTAAGACTTAAAACACGAATAGCAGCAATAAGAAGAAAGACGAATCGTAGAACTAAGAAAAAAGGTACTCGTATCGGGAAAATCGGTGATATATCGGTCCAATATCACCAATAATATTGGTACCGATATTCTGACCGCTATTTGACACCGGTATTTTACATGGGGACCGATAACGACCGATATTAACTGCATAGGTAATTAAGGATATAAAATTTTTATGGATGATTAGTTAGTGATTACCGATCATGAGTTTGGAGTGTACATATATCATGAATCTTCGATGTTTTTGAGCGTTCCAGTATTGTGTTCCGTAATGAGGTGAATACAGAGGGACATACTCTCCTCCGTTTTCATCTTCCCTGTTAGCAAGACAAAAGAAATTCAAATAGTCTTTCGGATGCCAATTTTCACCACTATCTCTTATGGCTTCTCCTATCAAACCATACATCATCTTCATCGTTTCGCGTGTCCAATGCAGTATATCTTGTACAGATTCACTCTCGGGACCGCCTTCTGGCCACATGGGTATTACAATATACACTGCAAACCGCTCTTTTGCTTTGATTTTACTTGCGATCTTAAGTGCAATCTCAATCGGAATCAAATTCCAACATCCTGCATGTCGATCCTTTTCCCATAAGTGACACCCCCCAATGAAATATTGATTCTCAATGTATATAAACCTCTCGGCTCGCCTAATTGCTTCTACATATGCTTCGTGTATACTTCGTTCAACGCGAAGGTTACCGTTGACAGGAACCGACACATGGTCAATCGACCTGAAAACTTGAACATTCCAATTCCGTTCAGTTTCGGTAATCGAGTAGTCATGTTGAAGATCTGTTATTTTGTTAACAGGAACTAGTAAAGACGGATCAAATTGTTTCTCCCATCGTTGCTCAAAATTGCGCATTATATCGCGTGCAGCTTCTCCGATAACGCACGCATGCGAATCATGCCATGGTTCTCTCGGCCCGCCTTTACGAAAGCTCGCTCCGGGTATACTCGTTTGGTAGAAATCATTCACTTGTGATTCGGTATTTAGCGTTCTAAACAGCGAGTGTTGTTCTGTATCATATCGGCCGTTGCATAGATCAATGCCCCCGATAAAGCTAATGATTTCGCGTTTGCTTGAAGATGTTTGTGCGCGTGTGTCAACTGTGATGGTTTTTTGATGGTGGGTGAACATTGTTGGGAAATTGTGGTTTAATCTAGGGCTCAGTTTGCATACTACTTTTGTGTTTTTGAAGAATGCCAGGGCGTTTTCGTCATTGGTTCCCATTACTCCTTTGTTTTTTATTACTGGTAGTGAAGTTTCATCATCCCAGATCATGATTCTTACTGCTACACCTTCCTCTGCTTTTCGTTTCAGCAGTTCACCTAGCTTTATTCCTCTTGCATGTGGAATATTTGTTTCCAAATCCCGCACCTGTGTAGTACGTTATATTTCTATGTTTTTATTAGAGTTTCTATTACACGTTGATTTGGGTTGTTTTTATGACATTTATCACTAACAGGTCAAATAAAATAAAATAATAAATATAGTAAAAACATGAAGAAATTCGTTAAAAGTATTTAATGTTGTAATGTTGTATTTTTTTCTTTATCATAACTAGGGGTGTGCAAAACACCGAATTAACCGACAAAACCAAACCAAATCAAAAACCGGTGGTTCGGTTAATTGTTTTTTGAAAACCGAAAGTAGCGGGTTGGTTATGGTTACCAATGTTTCCATACCCACCATAACCGAACCAACATGTAGTAAAATCTTTGTTGGATTTTGGACTTTTCACCATTTTTCAATATTTGATGTTTTTGGTTTAATTTATGGGTTATATCATATCACTTTGGTTAAATGTTTGTTTGAATTTAGTGTTTATATCATATTGTTTTGTTTGAATAATCGGTAGACGGTGTTAGTGTTATAGATTATATGTATATTTTATTGCTATGTAAATACATTAATGTATACAAAAGTGTAATAACAATTTATTTCATGGTCAAAAAAATTGAGTTATTTTTAGCTAGACATAAATTCACGGTTAACCAACTCATAACCGACTCACTATGACCATCAAAACCGATTCAGCGAAACCGCCATAACCGATCGGTTATGGTTATGATTATCCAAAAACTGACGTCACGGTTATGGTTATGGTTTTTGATCAAAACCGACCCATACACACTCCTAAAATCAACACCTTAATTGTTAGTGTGTACAGGAAACTTCAATTTTTGGTGGTGGTACTAGATGTGTCAATTCCAGAATTTTTACCCTGATTTGGGTTGTGTCTCATACGGGTCAAAGCGAAAAGGGGAACAAGTCAAATGGCTTGGTAGTCACTAAAAGTCTATTTCTAATGCATTAAGCTGTATATATTGTTTATAATTTAACTTTTTGATTGTTCTTGTAATAATAGTTATTGTAATCATATTTAGCATATTAATTATTCCCAAAAATTAACATTTTTGCTGGGCAAATTAACCTGGCCCAGCTTTTATGACCCGTATGTAATATGATTGGCCCACCCATTTTACCAATACAGTTTTAACAAGGTTTTCTGTTTGCTTACCAGAATCAGGTGAGGATTGAAAGACCACCCTGCAATATAAATCAAATGTTTGGCACCTTCAATGGCTACGAAAACATCCTCCCAAAGGTTTCTTGGTGACCCACAAATATCCAACGGCGGTTGAAACATAGGACAGTGATGAGAATCTTGATACAGTGTAACACTGCAGTTAGTCCTTTGTGGAAATGTAGCATCTCTCAGCCCATTGAATCTGCTGTTGTCGATTATTTTTCGCCAACTTGGTTCAAGTTGTGCGGGTTTGAACCATAACATGAATCTAATTTTCAGTTGTGGATGTGGCTTCCCGTTTTCCATGCACACTGGAAACAAACCGTCAATCAGGTTTGACTTCTCTAACAACTGATGAGCTTGAATGTTGACTTTCCCAAGGATCGAACATTTTGTCTTGAGGGTGATCGTTAATGTTGCGTTTATAGGATGAGCACAAAGAACACGTAATGTTTGGTTCCAAACGCGCTCACTTTCATGACTAGTTGATGCTATCTTTTTGTGATCTATTTTGATGGTAACATACGCCGGTGCTCCCGTTGGATTTATGCACTGTAAAAGCCAAAGACACACCAATCATTAAGCCAAATATGATTACTAAATTATGTTATTCTGCTAATAATCTAAAATTTTAAATAAATTGATTTAGGAGGTTTTATGAACTACAAATATGCTTTGCGCGGTTTTTAATTTGTTTGGCCTTTTCGACCCATTAGGCCAATTTTATTAGAACTAATATTTTTATATCACCTGTTTGGTGATCAAACATAATCCAAATTTTCTTATGCAAAAGTATATGAGTTGTAATGACAAAAACAGCAATAAAACTGTAACCGAAGATGAGTACGAGCTAAATTTGCAATACGATACGTACATTTAGTAGAAACGGCGGTGAATAAGGTGTGGCATGGAAGATTGTAGCTTCAAGTGTTCCATGAAGAAACATTGGTTTTCCTTCCATTTGTGTAACTTGCATACAATCAAACTAATCTTTATAGAAAAGAGGTTATGTAAGAAATGCACGAAAGTATGAAAGCAAATATGCATTTTGAGTGGAGCTACAGTTATAGAAAACTTATACAAGTCTATAGTTTGAAGCTTAGAGGCAACCTTTAAGCCTACTTTGTTTGCTTTTCCTTGAATTATAGCTTCTTGTGTTTATTTAAAGTGACACCACCAAACCACAATCCTTTTTATTAATGGTGGTTTGGGTTTATTTATCTTATATTTGATTTGATTCAAAGTTTAGATCAAACATCATAAACCCATAACAATGTTATCTAATGTTTAAGTAATGTTGGAAAGAAAAAAAAAACATATACGTGGTTAGGGGAAGGTTCTATGCAGAACACTAACTATTGTGAAAACACGCAGAACAAAATGAATCACTCATTTTCTCAATCATAAAAACCTAAAAAGTAAATAAAAATGTTATAAATGTAAGATTTATTGTTTCTCACACTAGAATTTAAAACAATATATGAAAAATCTTCATTTTTTAAATAACCTACACACATAGGTTATGTGTAGGCTAAATTATCTACATGTATAAGTGTAGAAAAAATATAGTATGATTTTTTATGTATATATAATACACATATGAATGTAAGAAAGATAAAATTTAAGAAATATGAACCTTAAATCCCAAAATTTAGTGAATTAGAGTTGTTCTTTTTGTTCCCGCAATAATTAGTGTTCTGTAATGATCCTTATCCTACATGGTTAAGTTATTGTATAAATGAGTTTTAACATACAAAATACCCTTAACGTAAAAAGTGATGGAGGGGTTTTTTTTATTTTTGAATTTTTTCCCATCTTATTAAGCACGTATTTTAGTCGCGGAATCCAAAAAAAATTGTGATTTTATATTAGTAGAGTAATTATGTAATTTTGTAGAGTAATTATAATTACCCCAAATAATAGTTACAAGTATCGATGTAGTTCTACTTAATATTGTTTCGTTTAATAACGGCCTACGGGCGTGTATATATATATGTATAGTGTAAAAATCAAACACAAAAGCGTCTTAACATACAAAATGCCCTTAACATAAGAAGCGAAGGAAAGTTCTTGTTTTTGAGAAATTTTCCCTACTTGTGAAGAATGATATTTAATTGCAAAATGTAAAGAAAAATCATGATTTTACAGTAGTAGAGTAATTATAATTACTCTTTATGTTAAAGACATTTTATACGTTAAGACTCATTTGTATTTGATTTTTACACTATACATATATATATATACACACCCATAGGCCGTTTAATAACGAAACAATATTAAGTAGAACTACATGGATACGTGTAGCTATTATTTTGGATGATTATAAAACATTAGATTATTTCAATGACAAAAGAAACAAATCTAGATTTATCTAAATTTCTGAACAAAATGTTTCTGTTTGTTAGATGTATACAGTTACCTACACGTGTGTACTACGTTATACATATAAACAAACAATCAAACGTATTTGTAATAAAAGAAATTATAATATTTTCTTTTAAAAGTTTACAAGATTTAAAACATAATTTATTCATACATGTGTGTTTATAGTGTTGGTGACCTTGACAACATACCTGTCAATATCTAGAGAATTGGCTATTTCTTGTCCCGTAAGGTTTGAAACATTAATTATTTGCACGACTTTTTTATTTTATAATCTATTTTCTATTAATAATATAAATAGCTTAGACGTGACATATTCTAACCTAAGTATATCCAAAGCATAATTTTGTTTTATGCACATGGGCGGAACTAGGTAGACGGTTTGGTACGCATCACTTGAAAAAAAATAAGTGTATTTTATAGGGCAAAATCCCGATCGCACCCCTTGAAAATTTAGGATAATTGTGTTTGGGTCATAAATGGGTCGGCATGTTAATGGCACGACTAAAAACGCATTTAAATGGGTTTAACTTGTTTATTAGTGATTTACTACCACCTCATTTTTACGATAAATGTGTTTTCGTCATTTTAGCTATTTGTTTTGTTTATTTATATCAAAATGGCAAGATTAAATGATGGAAATACCCCTGACCACTTGACACTAAAAAATAGATTGAGTTAACGAGTCGGATGAAAATGGCAAGATCTCAAACCTTTTGGATCCAAATGCGAAAAACAAACATTTTGACAAAAGTGGCCAAACCTCATGGACAAAAATGGCATTTTACTCTTTTATTTTTTATTCTAGCTAACTTTATTAAACCGCTGGAAGGAAGGAGGTGGTGTTGGAGTGGATAACAAAAAAACGGTTTGTTCGGCTTAATGATGGTCCAACACAATGGATAAAGTTCTTGACACTGAAAAATGTGAAAATACTAATATTATTTTGTTAAACATTTTGTAGACTAGTTTTCCATGTGTGATCAAACAGAAAGGTTCGTGATTTAAAACTCTCATTTTTTGCACAAAAGATATTTTATTATTGAGTTTATAACTTATTTCTTGTCATCTATGGTATGTTCATTAGGTAGGTTTAGAACAAATTACCGTTATGCTTATGTTAGCATGCATATGTTATAGGTTATATAACTTTTTACCATAATTTAAACATGAATTACATTTTGAGGCAATGGGCTGAGTTTGTGACGGATTTTGGTCCTTGAAGCATGCCCGATTGTGAAAACAAATTCTATATTATGTCCCATACTTGTCAGGTACTCGATATCTGATTATTATTATCATTACTCGTTAGGTTTATGATTTTTCTCACAACTGATTGGAAATAACAAACAAGAAAGTACAATTCCAAACCTTCTAGATTTTTTAACGGTTTGAAGTTTTTAGTATCTAAGTGTCATTTATTATTCCTTTTTAATATTACATAATATCTTAACATGCAAGATCTATCCTGGTGATCCATAACATCGCGCATCAGGTCGTCTCAGGGGTGGAACTAATGTATTAAGAAGGGTAGCACGGGCTATGGCTCAACCCCATATTCGTAGTGTATTTTTTTCAGGGTTTTTTCGGTTTTATACAAAGAATATCAGAAGTTATTGTTACTGCTATTTGTATCAGTGGTGAAGTTTGAGGCTTGTATACTTCAAAATCGTAGTTATTCAAAAACATGATATTAGAATGTGGTATTTCATTATGTAGTTAATTATTTGATAAATTTTTGCATAATATAAACGCATATCAGAATGTGGTATCTCATTATTTAGTTAATTATTTGATAAACTTTTGTTTATATAAAATTAGTGAACACCAATGATGGAATATATGTGTTAATATTCTATACAATAGAAAGAAAAACAACTAGCTGGAATAGCTCAGTTGGTTAGAGCGTGTGGCTGTTAACCACAAGGTCGGAGGTTCAAGCCCTCCTTCTAGCGTTCTTTTTTTAATTTATTTCAAATTAAATACAAGACATTAACATGAGTCTTTGTTATCCATTTTTTTTTTACTTTGAATATTGAACTTGTATTTGTCAAGGTCATGATTTGCAAGTATTCTTGTATATTTAGTATACTTTTAACACTTACTTTAGTTAACCATTTACAAAAAATATATTTAAGCATTCAATCTGTAATGCACCCTTATGATAAAGATTATAAAGAAAAATAACCTTTTAATTGGTCATATGAATTTGTCAATAAACTTTCCAGATATATTTAAAGGAGCTTTCATATTATTGGGGGGTAGACTCTTAAAATCTAAATCAGTAGGGGTTGGACTCTTAAAAAATCCAATATTTTACGTCGGCTGCCCATGCCACATGGCATGGACGTTATTGCATAACAGATGGCCTTAACGAGCCTGAAGGAGCTAATGAAGTTGGAGATGATCATGGTTTCAAGAAAAGGGAGCACCAAGATGTATTAAACCACTACACATTAAATGGTTTGGTTAGTAAATGCCCAACTGCCTGTTTAACCCCTTCAAAGTTCGTTTCCTTCCGATTGAAAACCAGATTGTTCCCACTACTCCATATACACCCACCAAATTGTAACCTGCACTAGCGAATACAAGAGCTTCTTCCATCCAACAACATTTAACTTATTATTCGCCTAAATCAGTTGCATACTGTCAAACCGACAAACAACTACAACCCAACTGTTTGGATCTCAAAGCAGCTACCTTGCATTGGTTCAAACTCGACGTTCGATTTCAACAATAAACACCCAAATATAGGTCCCAAACTTAATACATGACCTTTTATAATGTTAATTTATTAAGAAAATGTTCAAATCCATAGTCTCCAAAAAATAGGAAGTCGTAGGAAGGATATCAAACGGACTCCAGTTGAACTCATTGTAGCGGCTTTGCAACCCTCTCGTCGAACTCTACGATCTTAAATTTTAGGTTTTCACTTTTAGATTTTTAGCTAGATTTAAAAAAAATTAGATCATTGTGTCTTTTTATTTGGTATTTTGTCTTCTTTTTTATGTTATTGTGTCTTTTTTCCTTTGCATCGTGTTATATTTTGCGATTCATTTTCTTTGTACTTCTTAGACTTAGGAGTTTTTTAGGATAATTTTACCCAATTTAATATTAGAAGATCTCTTCTTAAAGTTGTTGACATGAGCTACCTTTTAACATGATGATATGGGATTTGGATCCGACCCGATAACCTCAACCACCTTTGGGAGGAGATTAGAGTACATCAAACCCACACAACATGGACCGGTGAACACGTATAGCATAGAGACTGCAATCGATATGGGTTACGTATTGTAACAAGTGGCTTGTACAACCAGTTGTCTATATATGTAACCACATGTGGTTGGGTCATAACTTAAAAAGCCTCAACTCTTTGGAGGAGCCAATAATGAGGTGCCAAAAATAGCATATCAATCCAAATAGGAAGTATCTAGATAATCTTCCCTAGTGGCCCACAACAAAAAATAAAAGGAAATTTTAATTATTATTTTTAAATCTCCACTTGATTGTTTATTTTATAATAAAATAAATATAAATATAAACTATAGGGTAAATTACTTTTTGAGTCCCTGTGTTTTATGTGTTTTAACTAGTTGAGTCCAAAAGCAAAAAGTTTAACGACCTGAGTCCCTATAAGCAATTTCTTTAACCATTTGAGTCCATTTTTAACCATTCTGTTAACTCTGCTGTTAAGTCCCCCCACGTGCAGTCCACGTGAGGGGTATTTTCGTCCATTTAACCTCCCATGTGTCTCTTTATAATTGTTCCCTTTTATCTTCTTCCACATAAACTAAAAACCCTAATTCTTCAACATGATCTCTCCCTTTCATCTTCTTCCCCAAAATTAAAACCCTAGATCTTCATCATGATCAATCAGGTTGTATGCGCATGTGGCTCTGCAACTATCATTCGAACCTCGTGGACTGCAACAAATCCAGGGAGGAGATTCCATTGTTGTGCAAGAGAGGTAGTTGATTTGATATAAAGATCCACAGGTAAAGAACCCTAATTCTTGTGTTTTATGTGTTGCAGGGAACTAATTGTGGGTTCGTAAGCTGGGCTGAACCTCCATTATGTGCACGAGCAACGGAAATCATACCTGGATTACTAAGATCCATTAACAGTCATGAAGAAATGGCAAGAAAAAAGGACCTCGAAGTGAAAAGGTTGAAGATTGTGTTAGGGGTTACCTGGGTTTTGTGTGTAATGTATATGCTGTTGGCATGAAAGTTGTACCCTTCTTACCCCATTGACCTTTTTTTGTCAACATTATTGTAAATGGTCAGTGGGGATGTCTTTTATACCCAATATGATGCTAATGAAAACAAGTTATGTTTCGCCTATCCATAAGTTACGTTTTCGCTATCGGACAACTTACGTTTTGTCTTGTGTTTATGCACTCTACAATGTACCAAGTACGACGCTAATTAAAACAAGTTACTTTGTGTTTGTCTATCGGACAACTAACGTTTTGCCTATCGGACTTTTTCCATTACTAAACCAATTACCAAAGTAAAAGACATAGCCTAAACAAGACATGACCTAAACAGACATGGCCTAAACAATAAGACACATTACCTGGAAACAAAACTGATGACCTAAACAAAAACACATATTACCAAACCAAAAGACACTTCAAACATTCAAACATTACATAAAGTAGCATCCAAAAGTACAATATCTTAGTTAAGTTACCAAAGTTTGCATAACATTACATACTAAACCAAAAGACACTTCAAACACTACATAACAAAAGCATCATATGTCTAACAAGGTAACAGTCTAAAGATCAGCACTTTATGAAGCAGTTTGACTAGCCTTGGCTCCTCTTCCACCCCTGCCACCTCTACCAGCCTTGGCTCCTCGTCCACCCCTGCCACCTCTTCCAGCCTTGGGCCCTGTTCCACCCCTCCCACCTCTTCCAGCATTGGTTGTTTGAGTCTCACCTTGACCTGCAGTTTGACCCTGAGGTTGAGCTGTTGTTTGACTCTGAGCTTGAGTTGCACCCTGACCCTTGCAGCTCCTCTTATTATGCCCAACATTCTCACATTTCTTGCAAGTTTTAGGCACTCCTTGCCTTGTCATTTTCCCCTTCTTGTCTATCAAAAGCTCAGAAATCTCCACCTCTGACTTCTTCCTTTTCTTCTTGGGCCTTCCCACTGGAGTATGATGAATTGGAGGGATAAGGGTTGTTGGGCATTGTGAAGGTGTCCAGTACTCTCTCCCACTGATAGGTTCAATTGTGTGCATGTAAACATCCTTCCAGGTTTGAAGCCAATAAAACACCTACATTCATACCATTCCTTGCCATATCCCATATGGCAGCTACACCATGTTTACATGGCATACCTGTTAACTGCCACTTTCTGCATGTGCAGGTTCTCTCATTAACATCTACCTTGCACTGATCAGCATATCCACCAGTAACCTGGAATCTACCCCTACCATCCATCATCACTGAATACTGACTTGCATCAGCCTTGATTTCATCAAACACACTTGTAGCATATGGAGTCAAAGGTAATACACAACTTCATCCTCCGGATAATGCAGCATCTTAAACATCGTGTTAAACTCAATAACAGAGAATTCATCAGCATCTATGTAATCAATATGGTTGCTTTTACCTTTAACATACTTCAACACAGGTTTAACAACAAACTCCCCACCATGGAAAATGTGAATGCTGAACATTGTAGGCTCACCAACTGAAATGAAGTAAAACAGAGTTGAGATTACTATAAAAGGATTCATGTTAAAACAGAGATGAGATTTAGGTTATTAGTTACTTACCATACTCCTCATATGGATCGAAATGTTGTCCATAACCACGAATACACCATGTTGAGATGTCGTGAAGATGCGCCATTGTTCTTCGTTCATGTGGATGATGATCGACAGGATGATTTGAAGTTATCAGGTGGAATTGTGAGAGCGAGTGAATGATTTGGGGGTGATAATAGGGTTTTAATTGAGGTTGGTGGCATTAATGAAGGTGGAATTAAGGCAGGGGAGGTTAAATGGACGAAAATACCCCTCACGTGGACTGCACGTGGGGGGACTTAACAGCAGAGTTAACAGAATGGTTAAAAATGGACTCAAATGGTTAAAGAAATTGCTTATAGGGACTCAGGTCGTTAAACTTTTTGTTTTTGAACTCAACTAGTTAAAACACATAAAACACAGGGACTCAAAAAGTAATTTACCCTAAACTATACAACCATTCAAATTTCATGATATGTGGATTTATAAACTATAGCATAGCATAATATAATATTAATGGACAAATGAAATCCGAGCTTACTTTCACAACCAACCACATAAAACGTGATTATCTTGTGGTAATACTAATTTGGATATACTTAGCTTAGAATATGCTTATATGCCACGTCTAAGCTATTTATATATAGTCCGATAGTTCCTGTGATTTGTCCATTTTTCACATTTAGTCCCTAACTTTCTAAAATTAAAGCTATAGTCCCCAACTTTTGTAATTTCGTTCTCGGATAGTCCCTGCCACGGATGGAGTTAGTTTTTGGTGTTAGGTGAGTGCGAAATGCAAAAGTTGTAATTTTGCACCCACTTAACAACAAAAACTAACCCCCATCCGCGCCAGTGACTATCCGGGAATGAAATTGCAAAAGTTGGGGACTATCGCTGTAATTTTAAAAAGTTAGGGACTAAAGGTGAAAAATGGGCAAACCACATAAAATATCCGGGCATCTTTATCTATAGATGTATATGTAATATAACTTATAAACCATCTTTTGTCATTTAAAAGAATTTATACAAACTAATGACTTTGATTTTGAAGAAAGAAAATTGAGCTCAAATCGTCAAAAACCAAACCATTAAATCGTCATTCTAGCCGGTTTTGATTTAAGTTCTCAAAGCCGTAGTTCTCTCTCTCTCTCTCTTTTTTTTACAAAACCAACTAAACCGACCAAAATGTAATGAATATTACTTTGTTCAAATCTTTAAACAAATTGATAAAAGTATGCTTCTTGCGTAGCTTGTAGAGATCATCCGATCCACGAAATATGGAGTGTAGACAGGTGACTCATCTTAAATTATCTATAGGAGTTCATTTCAAGATAATAATATTATTATTTTATGTTTGTAAAATTGTAATATTAACTAGGTGTTGCCTCGCCCGCGTTGCGGGGCGATGGCCGAATAATTTTTAACCAATTAAAAAAGCAGTACCATAGTTTTGACAGAAAGAAAAAGTAAAAAAAGTGTTAGCCAGCTCCTTGACACGATTTTTAGCTGGGGTAACGTCATATTTTTATTTTTACTTGGGGGGGAAAATCAAAATTTTTTCCCGAGGGTAAAATCCTAATTTTTAGCTAGAGGAAAACCATATTTTTATTTTGCACTGTGGGCAAAAAAACGTAATTCTGAATTGAGGGTGATATCGTAATTTTGAACCGAGGGGAAAATCCTAAATTTTAGCTTGGGGCAAAAACATAATTTTATTTTGAACTGGAGGCAAAGACGTAATTTTAAACTGAAGGAAAAAACGTAATTTTAAAGTGGGTATAAAATAATAAATTGGTGTAAAATCGTTATTTTGAGCCGGGGGAAAAACAAAATTTTATTTTGAACTGGGGCGAAAACGTAATTTTGGCTGAGGGTAAAAGCGTAATTTTTTTTACTGAGGGGGAAATCGTATTTTCGGTTTAGCTGGGTGTTTTGAACCGGGGAAAATCATAATTTTGAACCGAGTGTAAAATGGTAATTTTGAGGTAGGGGAAAACCGTATTTTTATTTTTAGTTGGGGGCAAAAAAGTAATTTTAAACTGAGGGTGAAATCGTAATTTTGAACCGAGGGAAATATCGTAATTTTGAGCTGGGGGCAAAAGCATAATTTTATTTTGAACTGGGGACGAAGACGTAATTTTAAACTGGGGGAAAACCGTAATTTTAAAGCAGGTAAAAAATAAAAAACTGAGGGTAAAATCGTATTTTTTGAACCGCTGACAAAATTGTAATTTTGAGCTGCTGGCAAAAAGGTTATTATATTTTTTAGTTGGGAGAAAAGCGTAATTTTAAACGGGTGATGGTATCTACACATCCCCTAAATTTTTTGTACATCCCTCAATAGAAACCATTTAGGCCAATACGCTTCTCATAGGGTTTGAAGCATTAAATGTTACACCAATAGGAAGCGTATTGGGTAATACGGTTCCTATTGGTACAATATTCTCTGACGCGCACGCAGTTCAAAACTATACAGGTCTGAAAAGTGACCCAATAGGAAGCGTATTGCCCAATATGATTCCCATAAGTTTAATAGGAAGCGTATAGGACAATACACTTCCCATAGGGCTTGGGTTGGTGAATGCATCAAATCAATAGGAAGCGTATTGGGCGATACGATTCCTATTGGTATAATAGGAAGCGTATGGGGCAATATGGTTCCCCTAGACCCAAAGTATAGGAAGCGTATGTGGCAATATGGTTCCCCTAGAGCCAATGTATAGGAAGCGTATGGGGCAATATGGTTCCCCTGGTCCCCTAATCTAAATCCTTTTTATAAAAATGTGTCAAAAAAAGGTTTATACATTATTTGTATAACTTAAATTCTTTTCATTTTAAATTTGCAGATATGGCGTCAGACGATGAGATGGATGGCGCGGGAGATTTCGATCCATGGGCCAGTGACGAATGTTCACGATATCCATATATGATATACCCTTCCCAAACGTATGAAGCGAAACGGTTCAATAAACTTAGGGAGATGAAGGTGGGGTGCATGAGAGGGTTACATTGGGATTCGTTAGAGACATGTGGGGTGGCGGACACTGTTCGACAGGTTATCGGGCAGGATAGCCTGTGGGATCGTTTATTTCAAATAGGAGTCGCACCATCTTATCGGCCGTTGATGGTGGAGTTTCTCTCCACATTCCGCTATAGACCTTGACCGGATGACCGGCCGAACTCGGATTTTGATGATCCGAACTTGCCGACCCCATCACCCGAGATCACATTCCGTCTGTTCGGCGAGGTATTTGAGATGTCGCTACGTCAATTTACCGTCACCACCGGTTTTTACACAGACGAGGAGTTGGTTCAGGAAGTGTATACCACGGCTATCGATCGTATGCCCGAGGATGAGTTGATTGCCTGGTGGCCCACCATCGGTGAAAGTCCATACACCAAGGCAGAGGAGGTCCGATCCTCGGAGATTCGCGACCCGTTAGTTCGTTACTTACATCGTTGCTTTAGCACGGGCATCGCGGCCCGTGGCAAGAGTTGCGAGCACGTAACGAAGGCCGATCTTTTCTATCTCTATTGTTTATTTACTGGTCGTCCGTGCGCCCTCCATCTCTGCCTGGTGGATTATTTTGTCACACGTTGGAAAAAGTAGCGTCGTGGTAGTATATATGGAGGATCGTTTATCGGCCGGATAGCCCAGAGTGTTAGTCGGTACTTTGGTTGGGTCGAGGATAGGTATCCACCGCCGGCTCCTTGCAAATATTTGGACATGAGGTCGATAACAGGGATGAAAGTGGCGGCAAACATTCCTAATGTTGGTTATAGATTTGTCGGGACGAACCGTCATGTTTGGGCATGGCAGCCGTTGGTACATCACCCGCGTTTGGAGGCCGAGGAGGTTCAGATGCCTCAGATGGCTGAGCAGGATGGCGGGCATGATGATGTTGAGGTCCCGCCTGCATGCTCAGGAGATAACATCCCACGGTCGCCAGATGGATCAAATGCATGATGACATAGGGTGGCTGATGACTGGCATGGGTAAAATGTATAAGTACATGGGTATATCGGTTCCACCCCGTCCACCACCACGAGTTTATCCGGACCAGGGCCCGTTCTTTACGTAGCAGCTCGACTCGTCCATGACATCCTTTACCCAGCCCCTCCCGTCCATGCAGGTATATTATCTTATTTTTATTTCATATATCTACGAGCAATTTAATGCTATGTAATGGGTATTTTGTTTAAATTCTTATAGCCTTACGACTCGTCCTATACTCAGCCCGACCTTTACTTGCTACATTTTTCTCGGTCTGGCCAGACCATGCCGCTCTTTCCTCTGTCCGACCTTTCCATGCAGGTATGTTATTTTGTTTTATTTCATTTCTACGAACAATTTTAATGTTATGTAATGAGTATTTTGTTTGAATTTTTTTTTACAGAGGATATGTTTAATTTGTTTGGACTGCTTAATTTCACCACGTCTTTTATAAAATTTATAACAAAAAAAACTAACATCATTTTATAACAAAAAACGACTTAATTAATGTTTAAAAAAATAAACTTCAAAAAGATACTAATAACAATATGTTGTTCTTGCAAAAAAAATTCCTTCAGGGAACGTATGGCCCTATATGATTCCACTTGTCTTTTGAAAAAAAAAATCATTAAGGGAGCGTATGGCCCTATACACTTCCTTTTAGCTGACCATCTTTTGAAAAGTTTGGTACACATATAGGAAGTGTATTGCTTAATACGCTTGGACCCAGAGGAACCGTATTGCCCTATACGCTTCCTCTGGTCCCCTAATCATTAGCTGACCAGCTTCTGAAAAGTTTGTACTTCAAGTACACATATAGGAAGTGCATTGCTCAATACGCTTGGACCCAGAGGAACCGTATTGCCCTATACGCTTCCTATAGAGTTTAAGGGATGTGCAAATAACCAAGGGGGATGTGTGAATAACCAAGCCCTTTTAAACTGGGGACAAAAACGTAATTTTAAAGTGGATATAAAATAATAAAATTGTTGGTCCAATAGAGTAGGGGCGGCCGCCCATTTCGACCAATAGCAAGGAAACACTATTCCCATGGTCTTTGTATATGTAAGATAATATTATATATTCGTTGAGTTGTTTCGAATTCTTTGGTAAATTAATAGATGAAGAATATTACACGGGCTGGATGATCAATAAAATAAATTATAATAGACGTTTAAATGGATAAGGTTTAAGATAGACCAGTAAATACGGTACTATTTGAGGTAAATATGTTCGGGTTATAAATGGGTCGATATGATAATGGCATGACTAGAAGCGTTTAAATGGGGTTAACTTGCTTAAGTTGTTTATTACATGCATAACACTTATGCATTTGATATTTGAGGAAGGTTTATTGGGGAACACTAAAAAAGTGGGGAACAGCGGGGAATCGACTCAAACGAACTTCGATTGGACTCATTCCAGCGGCGTTGAAACCGGCTTGTCGAACCCTAACTAAGATCTCTTAACCTTAAACTCTAAATCCTAACTCCTAAACTCTAAAGCTAAAAAATAAGGCTAAAACCTAAGCTAAACCGTAAAATCTAAACTATAAACCCTAAAAGCTAAACCCGTAAAGGCTAAACCCTAAACCCTAAGGCTAAACCCTAAAAGTCAAACCCTAATATATTTAGGGTTTAGAGGTTATGATTTAGGGTTTAGGGTTAAGAGATCCTAGATAGGGTTCGACGAGATGGTTCCAACGCCACTGGAATGATTCCAATCGGAGTTCGTTTGAGTCGGTTCCCCACTTTTTTAATGTTCCCCAATAAACCTCACACTTAATATTTAAAATAACTTAGAGTTCCATTTTTTTTTCTAGGGTTGGAACCTTACGAATTCTCTTTGGTATTCGTGGTCTAGTAAATGATGATGTCCTTGATCTTAACATGTAAAATGCATCTCACGTTTTTGGTGTTTAGCTTCGCGTCATGTGCATGATCTTATTTTCCTTTTCTTTTTTTAATAAAGAAAAAAGTTATTTAAATTATTTAGTTTAAACTTTTGAGGCAACGCAAATTATACTAAGGCGGGAGAGTGTGGGAGGGGCTTTATCAATACCATGTCAACGCCACGTCACACAGGGGCTTTAAGGCATCTCCCTTTAATTTGCAGGGTGTGGGATAAAGCACCCTTTACACTATAGCGCCCAGTGGCGTCTCTGAGAATTCACGTATCCTGTTTGAGCTTGAAAAATGTGCCCATATGCTTTTACGAAAAATGTTTTTTTTTTAAATCATATTAGTATTAGGTTGGGCCCAATAAACCTAATGTTAAGTTGGATAGATTATAAAGTATAAAACGTATTTGTTAATGAGCCTCTATATTGGATTTGTGATTTTTTTTTAAATCCCGTGCCCCTCGAAATCACGGGTAGTATGGGTGATGGAGCCCCACCGGCACCATAGAAGGTGAGGTGGCAGGGGTGACGCCTCCACACCCTCCAACCTAAGACTGTGGGGTATGAGGCGGGGGTTGTGGCGTGGGTTGGCTGAAAACGCCCAAGCCACCACCCCGGGTGGGCTTGGGTTTGGGCGTGGCCCAAGGGGCGGGAGTTTAAAGCCGGGCGTGGGGCGGGCTAGTGATCCAATGTGGCCGGCTCCTATTCACTTGTTGGCTAGGTCATAGCGGGGCATTTTAAATTCAAAATCTTACTGTTTGGCCAAGCCAAACGGTTCACACAACCCAACAGTCACCACCACCTGGCTATATATATAACCCCAACCCCACCGTCTACCCCAACCCAAACACTGTCCACCGCTACCCCAACCCTTGATCGAACCCGCTACCCAACCCACTTGATCGATGGCCTCTTGGACACACGAAGAAGAGCTAGCTCTCGTCACAAGCGTCGTTGACGCAATGAAGGGCCGACAACCAGGTGAAACGCGTTATTGGCCGGAAGATTTTGCAAGCTACCGACATAACGTCGGAAACGACCGACACAACTTAAACGCGTGCCAACATAAATGGCGCGAGCTACGGCCGAAGCTTGATCGTTTCAAAACCTACTACGAAGCCGTTCCGAGCGGTGAGTTAAGCCACGAGGACCGGGTGGCGGTGACGAACATTGAGTTTCGGGGCAAGGAGCGAAAGCCGTTCGACAAACTAGCTTTTTTTGAAATTTACCTAATGCTCTAGGTTTTTTTTTTTATTTTGTAATCCTTTTTATTAGGTTGTTTTGTAATTTTTAGGAATTATGTAATTTTTAAGAATTTAATAAAATTTTAGGCTTTTTTTTAATGTTGTGTGTATTTTTAAAATTTTTGGGAATTTTTTTTTAATAAACTGCCAAACCACGCGGTTTACCCCACGCCCCGCCATACCCCACGGACACGTCACTCACTAGTGGGGGGCTCAAACTCCACGTGTCAACTCATGCCCCCAACCCTCGCCCTACCATTACCCATAGTCTGACATCAGGGTTGGCTCTTCCTTTTTGGGAACTAAACCCGAAACAAAATTTAATACCATTTTTCTGAGTTTCCTTTGTTATAATATAACACCTAAAATTTTAGCGCCTAAGGCCATGTGTAATAATTGAACTAAAAGTGATGTTATGTCACGTAGGCACAAGTGTTCTCAAAGTAGTTTCGTATATATTAATTCAAAGGGTTTCACCACATAAGTAAGAACGTGTTACAAGATAATGATGAATTACCTGCAACTGTTTTATAGATAAAGATAACAATAGAATAGCTAACCTAACTAACATAAAGACAAAGATAATGACCAAATTAACAATAATATACGATAGTAATAATCGGCAAACAGTTTCAAGTTTCAACATAAAATATGATAATTTAGAATACAAAGATAAAAAAGTGTTATCTAATATGTATCAAACTTATTTTCTAACATTCCTTAGTAATAAAAATCAAGAGTGTTAGTGTTATAGTTTAACAAACAACATAAAAAATCAATGGTGCTACACTTTACGAAATCGACAACATTTGAAAAATACCAAACATGTAATGAACTCCATTTACAACTTAACTTGATTGTTACGCTGATGATTGTATTGGGTTAACGTTCACATATACCTCAACATAGAAGGGCGTTAAAACACAGAAACACGGACGCCAAGGAGAGAGGCGTGGGGGCATTAACGAGCGTGAAGAAGTTAGAGTTGGAGATGGTGATGATTTCAAGAAAACATGCATTAAATCACTACACTCTTTAGACCTTCCATAGTGGACTCGTGGTCCACCCAACCACGAGCGCTCACGAGTTATACACCATTTTACCTAGTGAAATGGCGAAATAGCCTTGATGACATGAACGACACATGGTGTAAAGAGACATTTCACATGCCTCACCACTACTCATGTTCTTAAGTGGTTTTGTTAGTGAAAGTTCCATTACTTATGTGACATGATAGAAACTGAAACCTTTTTACTTTTTAGTTAAACCGGTACACATAATTTAAATTATATTTATCAATCTTAACCTCTTTAATAATCTTATCTTGTTTAAATTACATTTATCTAGTTAACTCACAGCTGGTATAACTCGAGGTGATTCTAGATATTATAATTTAATTTAAAAAAAATACATTAAATTAAATAAAATATCCAACATTTAACATCTTATTCGCCTAAATCAGTTCCATCACGTGCCCATCCTCCCCTCCTCTACATAGTACATACACCCACTCCTTTTCCACCGCCCTAAAATAATATCTAAAACCCTCACCACCGCATCTCCGCCACCACCAATGACCACTTACGGCACCATTCCAACCTCCTCCGGCGGCACCACCACCACCTCTAATCTCGAATACCTTTCCCGCGCTAAACACCGTATAAAAACCGGCCTCGGCACTCTTCGTTCATGGAAACAAATGTTGAATCTCGCATCAATCAACTTCCCTCACAACATCTCCGACTCCTATTCTCGAATCAAAACCAACACCGCCTACTTCCGCATGAACTACGCGATAATCGTGCTAATAATACTGTTTTTAAGCTTGTTATGGCATCCGATCTCGTTGATCGTGTTCGTTGTGTTGATGGCGGCGTGGTTGTTTCTGTACTTTCTTCGTGATGAGCCGCTGATGATATTTCACCGTGTGATTGATGATCGTGTTGTGATGACGGTTTTGTTTGTTGTGACGGTTGTTTTGCTTTTGTTGACTGGCGCTACGGTTAATATACTGGTTGCGATGTTGATAGGGCTGGTGGTTGTTGTGGTTCATGCGGTTTTGAGGCGGACGGATGATTTGTTTTTGGATGAGGATGGAGTTGAAGCGGGTGGTTATTTGGCTGCTTCTTCGTAGAAGGTAAATTGGTGGTTTTTCTTTGTTAGTTTATGGTTTTAGCGGTTCAGTTGTGGTTATGGTTATTGTTATTGATTCGATGTGTTTGTTTGAATTTATGTTTAACAGGAATTGGTTATGTATCTATGCGAGGCGTATATGAGGTTATGAGGATCGATTCGTGCTGTATTTATTTGAACATTCTGGTTTAATATCAATTGTTGATTTGTGTTTGTTGATTTCCTGTTTTACTGGACTGGTTACTTGTGTTGATTGTTAAGAGTGAGGAAAGGTATTTGTTATTAGACCAAGAGTTGACCAGTATTGGAATCGGATTGAAAAAATTGGAAATTGATTTGAATAGAATCGAATTCTAGATTTGACCCGTTATATAGATCAATCAAACTTGCACATCATGAACCATTTTTGTTACTTTTGAACTGTCCTTATTTGAATAGTTGAGTCCGGTTCGATGAATAGTCCGGTTATAATGATATAATGGAGGGAATGACCACCACTTCTCAATAGATCTCATCCCATCCTTAAACCATAGAGATGCGAAGAGAGAAACTAGGGATGGTGGCGACAAAGGTACCAATCGGTATCATATTGCAATGCACAAGGGGGCGGCCAGCGTCGCACGCCACATCATTTTGTGATACCTAAGATGAACAGGAAACGTGGTTTTGCCTTTACTTTCTTTTTTCAAAAACTCGTTTGCTAATTCAATTACTACTTGAGGTTATTAACATCGCAATTCCAATATGGAATTTATAATATTTAATTTATTTAAGACTACATCTGGTTATGGAAACCAGTCTTGAGGAGTTAGGCAATAAGGCAAACGGTTTTAGCGATGAAAGAATTACATGGAACTCCAAAATTCTCAAAAGATTATACAATGAATGAACTTTTTAACAAAATCTGGTTATGCTAGATTAGTAATTATTGTTTAAATGGCCAGGATCTTGAATCTGCATAAGACATCTAGAAAAGAATATATTCACCAACACTTTGTGCAGCTGTTTCTTCATTCAAAATGATCATGATTACAAAAACACCAACCAATCATGTCCTGTACAAGGACAAAAGCATACACGATGAACCAAAAAGGTTGGGACACGCTATACTTGGGACCTCTACGTTTTTGCATCATTACCTTCGATCATTGCATGTTGTTCTTCTCGTCTTTTCTCTTTGCCAATGCCGCATCGAGTCCACAGAAACTTTGCTACTCAACCCGTCCATCATCTCCCTCATTGGACTCAGTTGACGATCCATGTAAATCCTACCACTCCGGTTCCCAACATCGTTACTCGAATCCATCATCATGTCCCCTTCTAGTATCCGTAACACCTTGCGAACAAAATTATCATTAAATATTCAAGTCAAAGTCGGGTCAAAGGTGTAGAACAGAATTCTGAAGAAAAGAAAGCGTGCTGAACCAAAAGTATTAAAAAACAAACAAGAGCAACTTTTGGTCCGACTATCAGTTTTCACATGAGCTAGCTTTTCTTTGTCATTTCAGTTGTAAAGTGCTTTTACTGTGTTTTAAAGAACTCTACAGAAAAGTGTGAATGGTGATTTGAAATGCATCTGATAAAGGAGAAACCAACTGTCAGGTGTTCTTGTATTGTTTTCATGATTAAATTGTACAAGTTATTTCACATTCACATTCTCCAACATGATGAACTAATAAAACAAAAGCTGTAGTATAGTAATAAAACCAAGAAGTACCTGTGACATGCGCGGACGTAACTGTGGATCGCGTTTAATGCATAGAGAAGCAGCTTGTAACATGCAGTAAACCTCTTGTTCCGAGTAAGTGTTCCCTAACCGTGGGTCGATTAACTCGTCAATGGCATCTTCTTCCAACAATGGTCGTGCCTATTCGCATATTAAAGAACCCAATTTACAACAGAAATCATTTTGACCCGTCTACCCAATTTGACCAATAGATAAATAAATGTGTTGAAATTGTTGACCAATAGATTTAACCTCTGGTTTGATACCAGTTTATGAACTTTTAATTGTTGCCTAAAACTCACCCATTCTGTGAGGCATTGTTGGCCTTTAGGTCTGTTAAGATCCACTGCTTTTCGTCCCGTAACAAGCTCTACCAGTACAACTCCAAAGGAATACACGTCAGCTTTCTCGGTAATCTGGCCACTTTGTGCATACTCAGGAGCCAGGTATCTAATTAAACCACAAAACACATTATAATTACATATATTATTCATAATATTACACATATTATTCACATTATAATGACTAACCCAAATGTCCCTATTACTCTTGTTTCTTCTCCGGTATCACCATCAGGCTGCCATCTCGCTAGGCCAAAATCTCCTACCTTGCATAAACAATATAAATTATCTTTTAGCCTATTGTTTAAGTTTATTTAATATCAAAGGTTGTGTAGTAAAAAGAAGAATATACCAGAGGTTCAAAATCATGGGTGATTAGGATGTTGTTTGGCCGCATGTCACGATGAACAATGCAACCAACTCTGCATTCTTCATGAAGATAGCGTAAGCCTCGAGCAGCTCCAACCGCGATTTTTTGTCGTGCAGCCCATTCTAGTGGATCTCGATGACGTCCTACGAATATCACAAAGATTAGGGTTACTGTCACCAAAAATAATACACCCTTTAACTTAAAAAAAAAAGTCTTAGTTACAACAAATTCGAACATGACTTTCTGAACATTAGAGATAAATTTTGTTTGACTTTAGGTAGGCGTGTGAATTTCTGACATGACCTGAAAACCCAACACGAACCTATCACAAAATTCGCAGGTTTGGATTTAGTCTAAGCGGGTTCGGGTCAGTTTCAGGTTGAGCCCGCGAACCCGTTTAGCTAAATGGGTTGGGTTGACGGGTTGACCTGTTTAACCCATTTATATTATAGTATATATATTTTTTACAGTATTTTTTATGTTATAAAATAAATTGGGTGTGTATTTTATGCCATAATTATAAGTGAAAAAGAGAAATTGACATAAGATTTTATAATTTTAATGTAACTGTATTATATACATTTGTGTTTTTGTAGTAAATTTTATTTTTAATATATTAATTTGCGGAAAAAATTATAAATTTCGGGTTGAACGGGTCGTGTTCGGGTCAACCCGCGAATATTCGGGTCGTGTTAGGGTTTTTACATGTATGACACAATTTTCGGGATCGGGGCGTGTTCGGGTTTGTCTAAAATATTAGGGTTCAGGTCGGGTTGAACCCGCCAACCCATGAACACGGCCCGTTTAGCACCCTTAACCTTAGGTTTGTAGTTAAAAAGTTACCATAAAGATGTGAATCCAGTGATCCGTTGCATATATATTCATAAACAAGCAGCCTCCTTCCGTCTTCGATACAAAATCCAATCAGCATAACAACATTCCGATGCTGAGCGCAGCTCAACACTTCAACTTCCGAGCAGAATTCTTGATCCCCTTGAGAGCTTGCTAATTTATGTTGTTTGACCGCAACTACCTGACCATCCGGAAGTATCCCTCTATGTACCGACCCAAATCCTCCTTCAGCCAAGAAGTTAGCTTGAGAGAAACCTCCAGTGGCAAGCTCCAGCTCAGCGTAACTGAACCACCTTGGCGGTTTTCCAAATATCGGTGCCTTATGCTGACATATCGTGCACAAAGGAGGTGGGCCCGACGGTACATTTCTAGAGAAAGCTATCGCTTCTCGAACATTACCGTTAAAATCCACATCGCTTCTATGGCTTCCGTGCTCGCTATCTCTATCAAGCTTAGATAACCTCCGGAACATGTCTTGTGATCTAGAAGTTTCTAACGAAGTAAAACGTTGTGAGCTTTCTTCCTTGATTTGAAATGATTGACAGCTGGATGTGATCATATCCACCATCCATGGTTGAAACCGTAAGCTAGATGAAGTTGACGATAAATGCTCACTTTCGGAATCTGAACTCGACTCGTTAAGATCCTGACTTTCTTTTCCAGCTAATGACTTATCCTTTTTTAACGAACTGTTGGTTACGGGGATAAAAAACGGTGAAGTACCCGGATCAGAACTTGAGACTGATGAGGTTCCGGCTTCGGTTGCGGTGAATACTTCAGGGCTACTTGTTGGAGTAACAACGGGCCCACGAATGGAATCAAGAGATGAGTTTTTGTTTTTTGTTTGTTTTTCAGATGATTGGTTTGTTGAAGGCAATGGACAATCGGCTTCAGGGTTCTTCTTAGGTGATCCAACTAAATTTAGACGTAGAACTTTTGGCTGTGATTTTTTCATTACCACAATGTTGCACTGCAAGTCTTCCATACATCGCTTTTGTTCATGTTTGAGCTTCCTGCAAAAGTTGAATTTTGCTCAATGAAAGAAATTTAAATTTAAAAATAAAAGAAAAATAACAATTTGATTGAACATACTTGTCCAATACGACCCAGCTAGCTTGAATTTTCTTAGCCTCTGCAGCTACGGCTCCACATGGCGATCCAGAAACGATTTTAATCTTCACGTTTATCTGCAATATAATCAGCACAACGAGGTTTACATTACTAACCGAAAAGATAACTAAACATCAAGAAATAAGTAAGTCCCGAAATTGACAAACAAACCTTATTAGGGTCATAAACATCATGAAGTTGAAGAATCATTTGGGAGCAGGAATCAGTAAGATCGATTTTTTGTTCTGAACTTGTTCCCATATAAGATTTTCTGTGGCCACTAGCGCAGTCCCCGGTAAATCTTGGAAAACCCCATAGTTTCCTACCTACATTAAGAAAAAAAAAGATTGCTTTATTATCCAAAATTATAAAATAAAATATGTTATATCTGATGATAAGTAGAAACCTATCAAAGTTAATTATGTTACCAGAACTTTGTGCAGGCAAGACCACAAGCAATGTAATACAATGCCCTGGTTGAACCACATGAGTCAAAGCCCAAACCAAAGCGGTCTTCGGGATTTCCTTAGATGCCTTCACCGCAACAACTATTTTCTCAGCGGCATCTGATCCCTTTTCCACCTTCACCATCTTCTCGTCTCTACTCATTGAACCCAATTAAAATAGCCCCACTCTTAAATATCACTACTTTAACACACCCGACCCGAAAACATTTCTACAAAGTGGAACAGCGGTATATACGGAATTTTAAGTACATGAAAACCCAATCTGCATTATTGTGTGAGTCAATCAGTCCCCACCACAAGGTTATGATTCTTCAAAGAGTATGAGTAGAAAAGTGCAAGCTGTCCAGTAACAAAAGCTTAATTGAATACCTCCAAAATCAGGGAAAAGACCCTTTTGACTGATGAAATTTCACCAGCTTATCACTACTAAAGGTGTTTCTAAAAATGTAGTACCCCCTGTAAGGGAATCAAAACAGTCCGAAGAGTTTTAGTAAGGATATTTCGCATCTGCAACGTTCTAACCAAATAGCTCCAAAATTAACATCTCTGCAACCTGACCACAATTTTCATTGCTCTTGTTTAAACCACATGAACATGTTCAATTAAGCAAATTCAGCCGATTCAACCGCTTCTTCTCAAAATACAACGGATCTATTCAATATTTCAAACCTATAACAAAAAAATCAACAATTAGGTCAAAAATAAAGCTCAAATCCTTAACCTAATTAGAATAAATACCTCAAAACATCAAAATAAGTGCAGACAAACTTACAAACACACTTAAATCAGTTAAATCTATTCAAAATTTCAAACCTATTTTGATAAATCAACTATTAATGCTCAAAACAGTTAGAATAAATATCTCAAAACATCAAAATAAGTACAAACACACTAAGTTAAATCAGTTAAATCAATTACATCAATCAAACAACATGACTCACCAGTGTCAACTCACGATTCACGAATAACTGAATCATTGAATTATAATAATAATAATAATATATTCGATTACAATTACTAGCTAAACGAATCACAGATGCATCAGTACATCGCGATTTACGGATTTAATTGAGTGTATAGTTGGTGCATACATACAAACAAATGACAGCAAATAGTTGAGAAGATAACTCAACATAACAAACGAACAAACGTACAAGCATGCAATAATGGAATTCATCTGTCAAACACAATAATAGCATCAAATTACCATTAATGTTGCGAAATCTCGACAAAAAACATCAAATCAAAAATTCAAAAAACGAAAAAGTAATCAGTAATCACAAAGAGATGAAGATTATTACCGTCTCTCTGGAAACTGTATATCATCAGAATCAGGAATCTGAAATTTGGAGATATTGGAATCATGAAAACGGTTATCTTATTGTGTGTGTGAAATGAGTGTGTGTGATCTTTTTTTCATCTTTCACGGTTTTCTTGTGTGTTGCTTGCTGGTGATTTTTGGTTGACGGAAATGCCCTTGGTTTTGGATAGATCTACTGAACTGACCTTCTTTTTCTTCGTTTTCAGTAAAACCTACTCTTATCGAGAAACATGAAAAAGTTTGATTAATTAAATGCACACCGAATTCTACTTCTTATCGAAATTTGGGTATTTTATTTTTGTCCCCTGAGGTTTTGGATTGTAGTTATTTTGGATCCTTATTATAATGCATATTTTAGTAGTAAAGAATTTATAAATTAGAGCTCGTAAAATGTGTTGTGTTAACCAGGTCGTGTTTGATATGATTTTTTTTATTGTATCTGGTTAATCCGAACATGATACCTTTTATTAATCATGTTAGTTATAGAAAAAACACTAACATGAATATATTTAATAAATGGGTCACTTGACACGATATGTTTAGCATAATTAAATATAACGAGTTTAATAACATGAAAAGCAAGACAGGACGCGTTTATAACGATTAACTGTAAGTAGTTGCATAACATTATTGACGTGACACGCTTATTGAGATTATCCAAAAGTAACAATCCGTACAAAATTTAAGGTAATGTAACTACGATTTATTTTATTATATACAAATTTGTAAATACACGTTGTTTTGATAAATCGATTTAAAATACTTTGTCGATTTATTGACTAATTTAACACGACTAGTTAAACATGTAATTCATGTCATAAACAGGTCGAGAGGATTTCGTGTCAATCCGTTTATGACATGAACCCTTCTAATTTCAAGTTGAGTCATGTTGTGTTAACATATAATGATAGAATATAATATAATCAATTTGAGTATGTTAAAATTTAATCTCAATTAATTAAAACAAGTAGATAATCATACTTATTTAGTATGATTTTGGGTTGTACACCGGTATTGAACCAGAGGGTAGGTTTCGTAAGAATATAAAAGAAGAAGGGGTGAAATAAAATAGCTAAAAATTTTGAATGAGACAGTGCATCCTCTTTATTTGTCTCCATTGGGGATTGTGAGAGAATCTATATTGATAGAATATAATATAATCAATTTGAGCATGTTAAAATTTAATCTCAATTAATTAAAAACAAGCAGATAATCATACTTATTTAATATGATTTTGGGTTGTATTTGAGGGGCCCAATATCGTGTGGAGACAAATTGGTTTAAGTTACAAATACAATTTAGATTATTGATGATCCTAATAAAGTTAAAGTTGATTATCCTATCATGACCAATACATTATTTTGGTAGATAATATATATACTGATCATCCTAGTATTACTTACATTTTAAATGTTTTAAATCAATACGTTTGATAAGTCTCATTTTTAATTGTTATCACTAGTTGGCTTAAATCATTAGTTGTTCAAACTACTAATATGAATTTGAAATTATTCACACTAATAGAAAAAATACAATGGTATATGCTTTTCACACACACGTATATATGGATGGACCCACACAAATGCTCTTATTTTTTGCTATTTGTGTTTACCATGCATTCATCTTCGTTTTTAAGAATAACAACTCCAAATTTTCGGAAAAGACACAAAGCATGTAACTATCATTAAAAGGTTATGTCATTTGGGATTGAACGAACTGTTTAAAGTGACGCAAGTTGGCCAGTTTACGTGATTTGAGATCCATATCGTTTAAATCAAAGCAAGTTGGTCGGTTTGCATGATTAAAATGAACAAACTTATACAAATTATACATTATAAATTATCAATTTTTTTGTGCATTAAGAGTTGTACATTATGTTTGGGGAGTTTTCCAAAAAAAAGTTAATTTTATACATTTAGTCCAAAAGCATTTGATATATAACTTTAAACCCAAAACTATTTGGGTCATAACTTTTAACCCAATTTTTTTTATTTTTTCAGTTTAAAATAACCTTTTTACTTTCAACTTTCGTCTCCTGTACTTTTCATATTCCGCAAATTTTTCGTTTTACGTTTCGTTCTAAATTTTGCAAGTTAACACGGCGCAACGTGCGTGTGTGGTTCTACATTTTTACGTTTCGTTTTACGCTTCATTCTAAGTTTTGCGAGTTAATAAGATGCAATGTACGTGTGTAGTTCAACGTTTTACGTCGTCTATTTTTTTCACGTTTGACAAGTTCGTCCGCGGGTCCTAAATTTACTTAGTTATTATTTTCTATGTTTACGTTTCAGTCTAATTTTTTCGTCTCAAATTCAGTGTTGGTGGTCGTTGGCGATGGTATGACATTGATGCTATTTGACACGGTTTTATGCCCCCCGCCACAACGCGGGGGTGCTTTTTCAAAGACAAAATGGTTATGCATATTGTTGTTGTAACATTGGCTTTGGCGGTTTTTAAAAAAAATGATTTTTTTACTTTTCACCCAAAAATATTTCATAAATTACTTTTAACCCAAAACTATTTGTTTTTTTTTTACTTTTAACCCAAAACTTTTTATCTTTTGCAATCTATCCTCAACTTTTTTTACTTACAACTTTGGTCCTTTATAGTTTTCATTTTCCGCAATTTTTTCGCTTTATGCTTCGTTCTAAATTTTGTGACTTAACAAATCGCAATGTGCGTCTTTGGTTTAACGTTTTTACGTTTCGTTATAAATTTTGCGAGTTGACGCGGCAACGTTCGTGTGTGGGTGAACGTTTTTACATCGTCTATTTTTTTCCCGTTTGACAGGTTCAACATAACATGCGGGTCCTAAATCGACTTAGTTATAACTAGAGAATCCCCGCCGCATTGCGGCGGGTCGTAATTCTAGTTATGAATTTAATTTCAAACTTATCGGAAGCGATCCCACTTATAGGACAAATTATTTCATATCAAGAAGTATTTTAAACCATTGTAAAATGGTGCGGTTATATAAAAAAATTAAAAACAATGTGTCAAATACATTATAATGGATTAATGGTGTGTCTAAAATTAATTATCTATGCTACTATAATGCATTTTAGATGTGCAAAACTATAAATTTATAGCCATATTAAAACAAATTTAACACAGTGCATTAAGTCAACTACCAATTTTAATGGATTGAAATTTAATGAAGTTAGGCTATTAGTTAGTTATCTATGTCTACGACTATTACTATTACTATTACTATTATACAACTCTCGGGATAAAAGGGTAATTTCCACATGATATGAAGACGATATTAAGACGCGGGATATAAAGATAATACGATATATTCGGTTATAAAGTGAAAACTTAATATGTGAAATACAAAAACACAACATATTAAGACAATACAATCGGGAGACGAAAAGAAATGGGCCCAAAATTATGGTTAAGGGTAAATGAATTACAAAAATAAAAACTTATTGATAGAGCAAAGATTCGAACTTGATACCTTTACATTATTTTGAGATAGTTTTTTGCCACTACACTACCAATACTTTTTGCATGATATACGGATAAATATGCTAAATATATAATTTAATAAATATATACAAGCTTATAAAAACTTTTCGGGCCCTTTGAAATTTTGGGCCTCGGGCGTCGGCACGGGTTTGCCGGGCCCAGAGCCGGCCCTGGTTAAGTGATTGTAGATGGTTGGAAATGATTGTGAGTAGAGGAGAAATAAAATGTTATAGTTCATCTGTAAATTTGAGTTAACAATGTTTATTCTCTATAATTTTTTTAAATATTTTGAAAATGGCTGTGAATAGAGGTCTGAAAAAATATAAAAATAAAGTATATAAAAATATTATTTAATTGAAAGAATAAAGAAAAAAAAAAAAAAAAAGCTATGTACACCCTTAAAAAAAAGAAATTGCCAAAATCGATATCTAGTGAAACAAACAAGACCAGGAAAAAACTAAAAAGCTAGAATCGTAAATAACGAGTAAACCGTGGCTCTTATGTTATGAAACCCCCTTTTGGACACGCAAGATTAGAAATCTAAATTATACAATCAATGCAGCTACGGAAAACACGTTCATGACTCAAACAACACATTCAATTCCAGTTGAGGGACCCACACTCACCGTTACCCATCTCCGTCAATCCAATGTATCAAGTCTATCAACCAAATCTGTAAAACTCCGTTAACTTGACGTTCAGCTCATATCACGCCGTCAATTAATATTAATATATTCCTTTCAAAAAAAAGTTAATATATAATATATAGAGTGGTGGTAATAAATAAGGAACAGTGGTAGTTGGCGGTGGTCGTGATTGTCAGTTGTGGTGGCTTCGGCGGGTGGGTGGGTCCAGTCCACTTTCTACGGATCGTGTCACACATAACTTTCGAACCTCCTATGCTCAAAACTTCTGCTAAGATTAACTAAACAAATATGTTTTTTTTTTTTTTTTTTGAAAGGCAACTAAACAAATATGTAGCTTAATTAATATATTTTGTAAATTATTTATTACTCCTAACGAGTATCTAGAACCCGCACTTTACAGCCAGAGACGCAGCTTCCCGACCCCCGAACTTTTCGCTCAGTAGTGTTCGGTATGTAGTTTTCGTATAGAATTTTTTAAGTATATACGTTTTTCGACCCCCGGTTTTATAATTTTATTAGCTATATTCTCCTATATATTAAAAAACAAATGGAATGAACAGTTCCTATATATTAAAAAACTAATGGAATCAACAGTAAATTTGAGAGGGATTTAAGGGTTTTTTATACACATAAAACAAAACCACCTCTTCCCATTCTGGTCGTAGTTTATTTAACTCTAAATATATATTTGCTAGTAAACGCAGTGGTTTCATTTAAACGTTACTCAATCATTTGAATTAGGTTTAAGTTATTTTACAAAGAGTCCTAAAAATAAGAAGTGTATAAAACCACAATGGATCTCACAAGATGACACAATGTCGAACAAAATCTAGCACAATGCCGTAAAATATAACACCACGTCGAGGAAAGATGACACAATGAAGCAAATATAGAAAAGACACAATGATAATAAACAAAATTTCTAAAATCTACAACCTATAAATCCAAAAGTGAAAACCTAAAATCTCATATCGTAGAGTTCGATAAGATGGTTCCAATGCCGCTTGAATGAGGTCAATCGGAGTCCGTTTGATACTCTTTGTACTAGGGATGGGCTTTTTTATGCCTGTACTCGTACCGATTTTAGGTATTCGGTACATGTATTGGTACATAGTTTTATTAATTTTGATATTCGGTACTTTCGATATTGGTACGGGTAGAAACGGGTACTGGTACCGAATTTTACTTAGACCTTTAAAAGTTTGTTTTTATATTATGTTTTATTTCATATTATGTTATTTATAGTACTCGTATTGATTTTACCTATATGGTACCCATATCATATTGGTACTCGTACCAGTTTAACCTATTTGGTACTCGTACTATACTAGTACTCTTGTTAATTTTACCTATTTTGTACTCGTACGACTGCTCAAAAACTAAATAAAAAAAATGGTATCAAAGCGGGTATCGTACCGAAGTACCCGTACCATACTTTGGTACGGTATTTGGTACCCAGTTTTGTTCAAATTCAATACCAGTACTATACTCTACCAATCACATCCCTACTTTATACGAATTTTTATTTTTAGAACACTTTGTATTTTTTATTCTAAACCATTTGAATTAACATGTTTTTTTATAAACAATTAACAGAGATTTTAACATTGATATGAAACAAGTTTTCAGAACACTTTGTATTTTTTATTCTAAACCATTTGAATTAACATGTTTTTTATAAACAATTAACAGAGATTTTAACATTGATATGAAACAAGTTTTCAACATCGTCTCTGAAAACTAATATATTTTTTTTGAAAGGTCTGAAAACTAATATATAACTTGAGATTTTGAAATCAAGTTTCAATCTCGACTTACTATTTATATTCTTATAGTTTAATTAATGAGATACTCCTGTAGATTTTAAAGGGATTTTTATATATTTACCCTTCCTAAACAGCTTTATTACATATTTTCTCAACCCATAAATTTAAGTACATATTTCCCCTTCCTAAAGAAGCCTTATTACATATTTCCCCAATCTCTAAATTAATATTACATATTTTTCCAATCTCTAAATTTAATTACATATTTCACCTTCCTAAACCCCATATATTACATATTTATCCATTTTATTAAAAATACTCTTATAAAATTACTATTTTCCGAGTTTATTCAATTTTATTTCATTCAGTTTCACTTTGAAAAGATTTGTTTATTGATTAACAAACAAACAAACAAACCCTATTGTTTGCTTTAAAGTGTTTTTTTTTATGTTGGTGAGTTGACTGTTAATAGTGATAAAAGGGGTAGTGAAGTATTGAAAAATGTTACACCGTGGGGTATGGTGGGGTTTGGGCTTGGGTTTGGGTTTGGGTTTGGGTTTGGGCATTTGTTGACACGTGGCTTGGGGGCATACATGAGGCGACTTACATTTAAACAGGGTATGGTGGGGTGGGGGTTTGGGGCGTGAGTTTGGTGGGCTTTGCTGGGCTGACCGGTGGGCTGTTTGTTAAACAACAAATTTATTTTTTTTAATATTTTTAATTAAAGAAAATTACATAAAAACCAATTCCTAAAGTTGCATGTTGAGATTGTTGAAACCAACCCCTCGCCAATGCAAGTTCTTCAGGAACGGTCCATTTTAGTTGTTTTCGCTTTTCAAGTGTTTTATCCCCCTCGGTTTTTTTCTTATGGCTTCTCTTTTTGATGGGTTTCGATGCGGAAGGACCATCGTTGGGTGGTTGAGTTTCGGGAACGGTTTCGTTTTGTGAAAGGTCGATGGAGTTTGGTGAAAGGTTGATGGGCGTTTGTGTAAACGGGGTAGGTATCGCATCATCTGTGTGTGGGAAGTTAGTAAACAAACAATTCCCAAGATACGATGCATAACTCGCTTCTTGGGGCATAGAAGAGTGTATAAAAAATGGACGAGGCATTGGACGAATGGGTGGTGGGCTAGGATTATTTTCTTGGAATGCATACGGGTTGGTCGGGTCAAAATGACGGTTATGAGGATACATTTTTTCGTTTTGTAGAAGGAGAATTGAAGATGATTATAGAAGATGTGGTTGAATGTGGTAAAAAATGGAAGAAAAATGTGAGTTTTATAGTGGAAAATAATTTTTTTTTAAGATAGCCGTTGGCCAACGGCTAGCCCAACGGTTACTTTGGTTTGTCCAGTGAGAGCCCGCCATGTCAGCTTGGCCAGACCGCCCCACGCCCGGCTTGAAACCCAACCTCCAAGGGCCACGCCCAAACCCAAGCCCACCCGGGGTGGTGGCTTGGGCGTTTTCCCCCAACCCACGCCCAAACCCCCGCCCCATACCCACGGTCTTAGTTTTGTTTAATATTGAAGAACTGTTGATGTTAGATGGTTAAAAGTTGAATTGCTATAACGAGTCGAAGCAATGCTGATGGAAAGAATTAGAGAGAGTATTTTTCAAATTTTAAAGCAAACAAAGGTGAAGTTAGAAAATTTATTGTAGTTGTTTATTTAATAAACTCATTAGGGGTAAAATAGTAATTTTATAAGAGTATTTTTAATAAAATGGATAAATATGTAATATATGGGGTTTAAGAAGATAAAATATGTAATTAAATTTAGAGATTGGGGAAATATGTAATATTAATTTAGAGATTGGGGAAATATGTAATAAGGTTTCTTTAGAAAGAGGAAATATATAATTAAATTTATGGGTTGGGGAAATATGTAATAAAGCTGTTTAGGAGGAGGAAATATGTGAAAATCTCAATATATTTTACTATTCAAAAGCATCGGAAATTTAATGCATGTCGTGTAAGTAGTTTAATGTATACTCTCGATTAAATTGTAAGTACCACGGATGGTGTTTTGTCTATATATGGGACATTATCAGATATATGTCATTTAATTAATGTATGCTTTACAAAAAAAATTTGAACGGCAAACAACAATCTTATTCCACACCAAATTGTTGGTACAATAAAATGGTTAGTATGTTACTAAGTTAACCAGCTGATACATCATCACCCAGATCAATAATATTATATCTATTTTAGAAAATAGCTCGATCAAATATACTCTTTTCATAATTTTACATAAATCTCTTACGTTATGTCCTTAAATAACAGTTTATGGGCCGTGTGAAGATGCGAGCTTGAATGGTAATTTTGTTCGGTGTGATATCGTGCTGCTCCCTACATCACTTCAATAGCGCCCCACTCACCATCTCTTAGGCGCCACTGAAGGGCGCTAGGGTTGTCTTCGCCAACCCCGTTAAACCGATTTACAAAATATTCAAAATTGATTTTTACATTTTTAAATCCGATATTTTGGTGAACTCCAATTGTAAGACCCTAACACGTTTTAACCAAAAGAGACGTAGCGGAAAATACCGACTCAAAAATTCCATCTTTCTTATCTATATTACATAATTTGAGGTTCATTTCTAAAATGTCAAACACTTTCTTGAAAAGATTTACAACCTTCATTCTTAATTAACGCATCAAATGTAATATATAAATACAAGTCATGTGACTGCTCCTTCCGTACAATCCTTGCTCTTTGACTCGATCTTCAACCTCTTAGACTTCATAATGATGTTAAGTCCGTGCAACCTGCAATCATCACATACATGCACATCATTAATATTTGATGACGTCATTCATAATCTAAACATACAGTGGCGGAGCTAGACTTTAACACCAGGGGTATCCCAAAAAAAAAAAAAAATCACGGTGTATTCATATAAAATCCTTTATAGGGGTATCCTCGTATTTTTTTAAGGGTATCCTTTATATAAAATCGAAAAAAAACAAAAAATTAACACTGCGAAACACTGCGAACACGACTTTGAGCCGTAGCCCGTGCTACGGCTGCTAACAAGCTGTCTCCGCCCCTGTAAACATACATAATTAAATGACCATGCCACATTCTTTCTACTCATGCTAATCCTTTCGATTATCATTCCAAGTACAATCTTGCATCCCAATCATTAAATCTTCATAAGGACAATAATAGTATACCTGCATTTCATTTCATTCTCAAAGCACTTGATTAGTAACGTTAATACTCAAACGTATTGTAGCCATGCATACATGTATACAAGCCCTGTTCTTTCATGTACAATCAATCCCACTTCGTGCATACACACTCATACGTATATTTATACACACACACATACATTAATACAAGCTCTTACATACCACTTACATTCCCATATAATTTTTACTAACATATCCTAGTCACAAACATCCATATAAATAAGTCTCATACGTACAAACTTACGTGCATGTTCATTTCTCTTCATGCTTACCTATGGATTCCGTCACTAACATGTAGGTAGATCTATACACATACATATCTCCAAGCTTATTTCTTTCCCACACATACTTTGAGTGAACGTTCTTACTCATGAGTGAACATTCTTGCTGATGAATGAACGTTTCAACTGTTGAGTGAAAATTCTTGCTGACGAGTGAATGTTCCAACTATTGAGTGAACATTCTTGCTAACGAGTGAATGTTCCAACTGTTGAGTGAACATTCTTACTAATGAGTGAACGTTCCAACTGTTGAGTGAATATTCTGGCTAATGAGTGAACGTTCCAACTGTTGAGTGAACATTCTTGCTGGCGAGTGAACGTTCCAACTATTGAGTGGACATTCTTGCTAATGAGTGAACGTTCCAACTGTTGAGTGAACATTCTTGCTGACGAGAACGTTCCAACTGTTGAGTGAACATTCTTGCTGACGAGTGAACGTTCAAACTGTTGAGTGAACATTCTTGCTGACGAGTGAACGTTCCAACTGTTGAGTGAACATTGGTCGTAGATTATGACAGCTTGCTGCTGTTTCCCCTTGTTTGTTTGGCCGTAAGCTACGGCTGATCTTCCGTAGCTTACGACGGGTTCTTTCACTCTAAACCTACTTCCTTTTTAATTTTCACAAGACAACCGTTAGATATCCGAACTTCCTTCTTCCACATTTTTCATGCTTCCAAGACGTAACATGACCATAATTCAAGCCCCCATATCCTTTTACTACTTAACCCCAAGATCAAACCATCTACCGCATCACGCTATGTTTCTTTCTACATTTTGACTCGTTCACTTCTACCGTGTAATTCCATACTTAGATGACCACCAACGACTTACCACCTTAACTTCATTTATAAATAAGAAGTGATTTCGGAAATCACTTACCTTATGCGTCCGTGTTCGTATCCGCTTCCTTGCCTCATCTTGGCCTGTTAGCCTTTCGTGCTTGATTCCATCTCGACGTGATCCTTATACTTTCATGTCATCGCAATCACATTCTTGTTAGCATACATGATTGTACATATTAACGAGCATATCAAATGCATATCTCACATTTGACTTTCATTAGTCAATTCTAACAAGCATAAGGCATATTCCCACAATCATATCTTTTCAACTCATATAATTCATCACGTTATCACATATAACACATACCGATATAACACGTACCATTTGACATTCTATAACATTGCAAGTGTGACAAAAGCCTAACCTTGCTACTTATGCACAGTTGACTTTCAGAAGTCAATGGTTTATCATATGAACTTTCTACTTACTAATATACGCACTTTCTATACACTTAACACCAAATCACATTTGATTTCATCTAACCATAAGTAACAACACATTATGTGCATCATATTACCCAAGCATCGAGTACAACTTCTAATGCATACTATTTACCAAATCATATAATTAACCAAAAATCATACATGTATTCCATCGGAAATACATTTCTTATGTTCAATTACCACAAAATACATGACATCCTCATATTATACATTTTCATCCATTACTTGCATGCAATCTCATCTAGTAATCTCACCTAGACATTTCATCAAACACTTGGTGTGCGTACACCATTTAATTCACAATTTACAACAAATTCATGCATAATCTTCAAGTTCTTACTTTCAACCACCAACACAACTAAACATCAAACTAACTTCATACCATATACAACCTAACTTGCAAGAGTTCATCATATTCAACATAATACATCAAGAATTACACAAATATTGAACATGGCTGATTCACTCACTTCATCTTCTTCACCACTACAAGTGGGTTTCACCCCCAAACATCAAATTAATCAAAATCATGCATAACACATGTTCTACATGGCGATTCTAACACATATACATGATTAATTTCATTCAATTTTGTGGATTAAACATAACCCACTTCATACAAGATCACCAAATCACAAATTTCAACTTACCACATGTTCATCTTGTCTAGATGATTAAGAATCTAAGCTCATGCATCCGATTTGGCTCCAATCTCCATCCTAATTTGATCAATTTGGATCATTCTTGACTTGAAGAATGGTTTCTTCTCTTCTTTCTCTCTGATCGAACACACACACACACACCACACATACTTAGGTATTTTTTATAAGAGTTTCTTCTCGTCACAAACCTTTAGTAGTTACTACTTATCCTACGTATCCTAACTAGGTTACAAGACTTAGTTATTTTATTTCTTTCCACTACCCAAGGAACATACCGACGGAATAAAACTTCTGGTTTTTGGGATGTTACAAGTCTACCCCCCTTGAAGAAGGTTTCGTCCCGGAAACCTTTCTCATTCCTAATAGACCTATTCTATTCTTACTTTTGAATCAATCCATTCGAGATGCTTACTACAACATGAAAACACTTGTGACTCCTTAAAGAGGTAGTATTCATGCATAACCATTTGCATAGGTCTTGTTCTTGCCTCCATAACTAAGCATAAGACTTTCATACATTCACCAATCTTAGTGGATCAAAAATTTTCCATTTCACACACGTGTCATACATGATATTCCATTCTAACGTTAGCCACACAAGTACCTGTCATGAGTTTACTTCGATATTCTATTATTAGCATTCTTTCCGAGTATTTTTGTTGGCACATGGTAATTTAAACCGTGTATATACACATATTACCAACATTTGTTTGGGGTTGTCATTAACTTTAGATAGTTATTATTTCATTTCTGTTAATCCTAAGCGAACCATAACATTCCATTACTAACATTCCTTTTAAATATTTTCATATTCATATGAGGGATCAACATGTCATCATACACATGCTATAAACATTCAATTATCTATTAATACTGCAACATAACTACCATTCTCATACTTATTCGTACTTGATACAGAATTAAGCAACATTCTATATTTTCTGCAGCTACTTGTACTATACATGCCTTTAGGTTTAACATCGGATCCTTTCATTCATGTTACTTTGTTATTAGCTCACTTCACGCACTACTTATTTTACTTAAATAAGTATGTCGTGCAGGTTCATCGTACGATTGTTTAACCAATACCCGAAATTTTCACGCAAGGCTCTTGAGATCTCCTTTTGATGACATAAATTTCTCCTTATGTTGACTGTTAAAAGTCAAACATTCCACACCATACCATATCTATCCTATCATTCATTTTGTTCATAAGTACTATTCGATCTACATTTTCCTTATCAATCATGAACTAAACATTTTACTAACCTTGACTTTACTACATAGATCGACAACTCGTGACTCGGATTGGCCCACTTCTTCATGAGTCCAAGCCAGAACTGAATTGACCTCGTCCATCCATGTGATGAGCTTCCGCTCATACACATCTCTTTTTTCTTTTTTCTTTTTTCCAATCCAACAAGCTTTACTCACCAAGAGTCCTACCATTCTTATCTATAAAATGAAGAATTAGCACATTTCATTCACATTTATTCAAGTATAGCGTTTATTAAATCATCTTGTTTACATACTAGCCATTTCTAGATTCCTTTAAAACATTAGTTCGTTTGACCCATTCATAACGAGTCAATATATAACCATTCTTTAACATACTAGCGTTTATTAAATCATCTTGTTTACATACTAGCCATTTCTAGATTCCTTTAAAACATTAGTTCGTTTGATCCATTCATAACGAGTCAATATATAACCATTCTTTAACATACCATTTCCACCCGTTTCTTCATTGTATTCGGTGTTAATTCACCTATGTTCTTTCACAAATCCCTTACTAATGGGTATCCTACATTACGCATTGCATTCCTTACGTAATACTTCCAAAATTTGTAAATAATTATTTTCCAACTTCTGCAGTTTGGCTTTTCTAGGTCAAACTGCCACTTATTATTTTTTGTTTACCTATTTTGGAGTATGTGTTGTACTTACCTCCAGATCAAACATGCTTACAAAAACATCCTTTCATTGTTTTAGCGTTTCTTGAAAAAAAACCTTTCATTCTCGTCTATACTTGAGCCATTCTTCCGGGTCTTAACCGCCATTCATCCTAACTCTCTCATGAGTTAATTTCCAATATGTGTATTTCGTAGCTTTATTCAATAATTCTTTCACACAATGCATATATATATTTATTACGACATCAACTTTCAACGGTTTTGTTCAGTTAGCATATTGAACCTTTCGTGTTATTTTACTATTACTTGCTTTCTAACTAACAATATCATCTTCTTTTGACTTTTCAGAAACTCAACCCGTACGTATATTCTTATTCACCTTTTTATCATTTGGCTACAATCAAACCCAGGCGTGTTCATACATGTTCAATCCGTACTCACCTATGGGTTTATTTTTTTTCATCCATACATTTCATTCCCTCCTTTCATTCTTACTTGTTTGATCGTACTTACTTACGAATTCAAACATTTTCATTCTTACCATTCATTCTTATAAAGTACTTTCATTCTCTTGAAAGTCTTACTATTTCTTTCACCTACACTCCACCTACTACCCAATTCTAGAGGACATACCTGCGATAATTATCATGGTCTCACGAATGTCATATGCTTCTTGCGTACTGGCCAGGCATACAATCCACATACTAGTTTCGTGCCTTCATATAATCATCACCTTATATCCGAAGAAGTGGGTTTCAGTTCGTGCAACATCTTTAAAACCTTACCAAGACAATATCATTGTCTTTCATTTAATATTTACCCTCCCCAGGGAGATTTTTCCTTTTTTTTTAACACTGGTACCCATATATATTAATATTGTGTACCTGGGGTCCATCTGTCTAATTACATGCTTTGGTATTCATCCTAGACCGCATCCTCGGATCATCCTCCTCAAACACTTAAGCTTACCTTGCATATACAATACAGTTAGCATCTTTATATGAATACATAAGAACATGCTTACATTCAGTTCTACCTTTGGATCTTGATTGAGTCTTGGATTGTACGGTTTCCTTGTCACAAGAGCACACGGGTTTGAGTTCAAGTACTTAATTCCTCGTACTTGATTCTCTCAAACAAGGGAGCTGATATCAACTTGTAAGACCCTAACACGTTTTAACCAAAAGAGACGCAACGAAAAATACCGACTAAAAAATTCCATCTTTCTTATCTATATTACATACTTGGAGGTTCATTTCTAAAATGTCAAACACTTTCTTGAAAAGATTTACAACATTCATTCTTAATTAATGCATCAAATGTAATATATAAATACAAGTCATGTGACTGCTCTTCCCGTACAATCCTTGCTCTTTGACTCGATCTTCAACCTCTTAGACTTCATAACGATGTTAAGTCCGTGCAACCTGCAATCACCACATACATGCACATCATTAATATTTGGTGACATCATTCATAATCTAAACATACATAATTAAATGACCATGCCACATTCTTTCTACTCATGCTAATCCTTTCGATTATCATTCCAAGTACAATTGTAAGGACCTGCACAAAATTGTCCTAAAACACTCCGTAAGTAGAAACCCGGACCCCTAAAACCCCAATTCTTGTAAAAAAAATCAAGAAATTCAAATTTGTTGATCTGTCGCAGGCCGCGTAAGACTTAAGGAAAGCTTACGCGGGGCGCGACAACTTGAAAATACCTCGGATAAGCTTTAGGTCACGTGTTAGACACGTGGCAGACCTACACCGTGACATGGCAGCCCTAGCCATAGCTAGGGTGGCCCTCGCGGGCCGCGTATGTGTCCCTTCGAGTTTACGCGGGCCGCGTAGAACTAAAAAAATTGCTATAAATAGGACGTTGCATGGCCATTATCACCTGTTCGAAATCTTTCACTTACAAAGCTTCCTTCTGTGCAAAAATTTAGTTTTTGTGGTGAAACGCTGCTACGATTACAGGGTAATAACTCGATCATTGCTACGATACAATGTTCGATCGATTGAAACGAATCCGATGGATGTTTAAGTGCTGCCCGAACTCGGGCTATACTTTGTCATTCGTCGTGAGGGTTTTGATTTAGTGAGCTTATCGTAAATGTTGTATTAAGTTACTAACCTAGTTTCATTGGCATTATTTAATTAGGTTACAAGGCTTAATCAGTAGGAAAAATCTGTCCAGTAAACTTGCAATGTGAGTCATTCTGTTTTTAACAAATTGCTTTACAAAACCCTAAATGTTTTCCAGTTATAGTTTGCAGTGATTAAGTCTTTGCTAATCTTTAATTACTGGCAGTAAGTGGGGGTTTTGTGCACATTACTACTAACGATTTATCACTTTAGGTGGGCGAGCCTAATTAGTGATATGTCCACAGTCATAGATTCGGTCGAGTGACAGCTGAACCAGCTAATTATAAGATAGGGGTAAATATAAAAACCCTTAATGCTGTAATTTGTAACAATGTGTCATTTTGTGTAAATTGAATGACTCGCCAGTATTTCCCCACTGATAAAATATTTTTAAACATGTTTCAGGTGATTTACTGTGAACCAGGAAAAGTGCCGCGTAGCACTACAGCTTGAAAGAAGTGGCTCAGTAAATAAATAAACATGTTTTTGTAACTAAGAGATTTCACAGTGGAATTCCTTTATTGTAAATTACGGGGTTTGTCCCAAAATTTGAAATGAAATAAATGGGTGTTTTCAGTTTAACCGATCCTGTTAAAATTTCCGCTGCCTAATTAAATACAAATACCACGAGTTTTCTGTCCCACGGCTTCTGAACCGGGTAAAACCAGGTCGGGGGCCGTGACAGAAAAAGGTGGTATCAGAGCCACTGATTTAAGCCAATTAAGTATTTAGAAATACTTAATTTTCCAGATTGCCATTATGTGATTCTGTGGAATTTTAATTTAATAAATAAAATTTTAACTCGATTTTTGTGTTTCTTCATGTGTGCTAACAACATGAATGAACTTTCAGAGGCACTCCGAAACTTTACAATCCATACCACCAATGTGGATACAACAGAAACCCAATTCGGCTATCAAGCGGATACTGAGGAGCCATTAGTGTTCCAGGCCCAGCCCCAGGAGAAACCTAAGCCTAAAAAGAGGAGAAGAATCCTGGACTGGAAGCGAGGACGAATGAAGAAGCCAGCAACCCAAAAGGTGAAAAAGACAGAGTATCCAAAAGACAAAGGAAAAGGGAAGGAGATAGGGGAAAGTTCCGGTCAAGCCCAGGAGATGTCACCTTGGGAAGAGCTTGATAGGAAACTGGCGAATTGTGACCTCATTGGACATGCCGAAGAAAACCTTTTCAATTTCCCAGCCCAATCTGAACTTCCAATTAATTTGGAACCTTCTATTCCGGACCCTATTGTCAATCCCCAACCTTTTACAGGGCAGTTGGAAGAGTGGTGGACGAGCGACTCGCATTCTCATAATTTCATGAATAACCCCAATGTTTACTTTCCTCAGTTTGATCCTGAACCTGCACCATTCCCACCTATGAGCGCTGAGAACGTTGCCGAATTACGCCGCTATGATGAAGAACTGGTGGACACGGGAAACCGGATTCGTGAAGTGGGGGAAAACATCACCTGGAAATACGACGAGAGGGAGCGTCGTTTCTGAAAGGCCAGCTAATTGTGGTTGTATGGTTGTATAATAATGATATGTAAAATATATATATATATATATATGTGTGTGTGTGTGTAATAATAATAATAAAATGTATAATAATAACTAAAATAAAACTTTTGTAAAATAGATAGTGTGTATTGATGCATACTATTATAAAAATATATAAATGTCGCAAGGTCGACGACTTTGGCTATATGTGTTGATCGTGTTGTGATTGCCTTGTTGTGCTTAATTGTTATCCTATGTGTGACAATAATTTATGTATATATCTTGTTAATTATTCAGATGGAAAACACGGAAAACCAACCGGCAAACGAAGTTAACCAATCCGAACAAAATAATGAAGACCATTTTCTTAATAGGCAAGTTATAGAAAATATTGTTGCTCAGGGAATAGCCAACGCTATCCCGGCAATTGTTGCTGTCGTTAAGAATCCTGTTGAACCTTCTCAAGTCAACCATAGCAAATGCACTCGAGATAATAATTTCAGTAATAGTGTGAATGGAGGCGGCATTAACAACGATAATATGGTTTAAGCCCCAATACTTAAGAAAATGAAAGTTGCAACACCTGGTTGCACTTATAAGGAATTTCTTGCCTGTAAGCCAGGGGAATTTGCAGGCAATGAAGGGGTGACGGCCGCACTGCGTTGGTTAGAAAAGACCGAGGCAGTAATCAAGATTAGTAAATGCGCAGAGGAAGACCATGTTATGTACACATCCCACCTTTTCAAGGAAGAGGCGTTAGAATAGTGGAACACGGTGCTACAAGCTAAGGGAAGTGATGTGGCTTATGCCATGAGTTGGGAAGAATTTAAGGAGTTGGTGGAAAGCAAGTTTTGTCCCTCCTATGAAAAGGAACAAATGACAAACAAGTTCCTGAACCACCGGATGGTGGACGTAGATTGTCGGGGGTATACCTCGAAATTTTTCGAGTATGCTAGAATTGTACCAACTCTGGCCTCGCCAGAACCGGTGCTTATTTCTCGCTATATTTGGGGACTAATTAGTGAGATTCGCGACATAGTCAAAGTTACGAGACCCCGCACAATTGACGATTCGGTCGAACTGGCCAACACCTTGACTGACGGACTAGTCCGCACAAGAGAAGAGAACAGGAAAAAGGAATTGGCCCAAAAGATTACCCAAGGATTTCGGGTGGGTAATAATAATAGTAATTTCAAAAGAAAAGGGAACCGGGCAGTCTTCCACACCGCCATTTTACGAAAATTGTAAAAAGAAACATTTTGAAAAATGTAAGGAAAATTGCAATTTCTGCAAGGCAACGGGGCACCGAGAGGAGGAGTGCAAGAAGAAATCGAAGATCTGCTACAATTGTGGAGAAGCTTGGCATTTTAGACCTGAATGCCCTAAATTAGTTAAGCCAGCTGACAACAAGGCCAAACCTGCCGAAGGAACCAACAAGAAAAATGCTAGAGCCTTTCAGCTGACTACACAAGAAGCAGATCTTATTCCGGATGTGATAGCTGGTGCGTTTCTTGTACATGACGTTTATGCAAAAGTATTATCTGACTCTGGTGCAAACCAGAGTTTTATAAATACTTCATTATGCCAAGCTCTTAAGCAACCTTTAACCAAACTTACGCAGATTTATACGGTAGAAACGGCAGATGGAAATTATGTTAACATAGGTAAGGTTTTTCAAAAAGAAAAAATAGAACTCTCAGGCCATAAATTTTCTGCAAACCTGCTACCCGTGAATTTAGCTGGATTCGATGTTGTGCTCGGAATGGATTAGTTAGTAGCCAACCATGCTCGAATCCTTTGTGATAAGAATTCTATAGAAATTCATACACCCGCAGGAGAAACAGTTGTGGTTACAGGAGATAAACCACGTAAACCAATGAAGTTCATTTCAATAATGAAAATTGCTAGTTATGAAAGAAAACAAGGAATAATGTATATGATTTCGGTAATCATTAACACTAAAAGTAAGGAACTTAAGGAAATCCCAGTAGTGTCAGAATACCCGGATGTATTTCCAGAAGAGCTACCTGGATTACCACCAGATAAAGAAGTAGTGTTAGTGTATACGTTTGTAGCCTCCGTCAGCATTTAGTCATATTTTGTATATTTGTGTCCTTTGTAATCTATTATGTAATGTATGTGTGATAGATAGAGCGACAACTTAGGAAACGGGACTATTTTGTAAAGTGTTGACTTTGTTGACAAGTGTCATCCGATCGGATAGGCCATCCGATCGGACAGCACTCATCCGACCGGGTAGCATGTCATCCGAGCGGACAACACTAACCTTGTTCCTGAGTTGCCTATAAATACCCCGTCCGGGTATCTCATTTAGAACTTTTGACTCTGGGGAGAACTCTGTCACTGTCTGACTTCTAAAGGCGCTTTTGTACTTTCATAACGTTTGAATAGAAAGATCAGACTGCGTTTAATCGTTGAATACTGTGTCGTACATCTGTGATTTGACAAAATGGATTCCGCACATTAGTCAAAGTCGATTCATCTAACTTCCTGACGAACAGATCCTATACGACGGACCAACAAGTGGTATCAGAGCTTCCAGGGAGCTGAATCGAGATCTACGACATCGAATTCACCGGAATTCGAGTTTTTCTTGCCGATCAGAGTCAAATTTCACCGGAAATTTGACATATTCTCTCATTTTCTACTCATTTCTTACATTGTTTTTCAGTTTGTCACCATAAAATCAGAAAAACATAAAATTGGACGTGAATCTACGGTTAAAATTTGATAAAACTGATATTATTCGATTCGCAATCAATCAAAGTATAATCCTACCAAGTTTCATAATCAAATTCAATCAAAAACTAGATCAAATTCATCAAAAACCATGTTGAACTGTTCATGTTTGATGACGTCATCTGCTCGCTCGGACAGCTGTCCGAACGGATTAGAATAGACAATACTTGTTAGTTGCTTGCTGACATCATTAGTGTTACTCGCTCGGATTACCATCTGAGTGGTGTGAATTTGATTGTTCAAGTTTATTTGCCTACGTCATCATCCCACCCGGTCGGACAAGTAATCCGATCGGATAGGATTTGGAAGTTCTTGTTTTCAATTATAAAAATTTTAATCTGTCATCCGGTCGGATTACCATCCGAGCGGTGAAAGGTTGAAAGTCAAACTTTTCAAGTTTAAGTGTGTCACTCGAATGAACGACCATCCGAGCGGATCACCATCCGGTCGGATAGCTTTGCATAACAGTACAGTTGTTTACTTGTGTCACTCGTTTGGATTGTGACTCAACCGGATCACCATCCGATCCAGGTGCTTTTGTTTGAAATCTTTGAAATTTGTGAAAATTTGTCTAAGTGTTTGTAAATTGTCTCAGGTACTCTAAAAATGGGAGACGATTTTCTCAATCCTTTCAGTGACAGCTTTGCTTACACCAGTAACACTGGAGATGCTACATCAAGCAGCATAAACACTACTTCTCCTAACCCAAATCCAAAGAAAGCCATTATCGACTCATTGAGCATGGATAACGCATATGGCACATACAACAAACCGCCCAAGCTAATGGCTATCGAGGAATACAGTAGGTGGGCAGGGAGGTTTGAAGACTGGTTGAAAGCTTTCGCATACCAGAGCTGGAAATGCTTGAAGAGCGGGTTTAACATTGGTAGAAGTGACTATGAGAACTTAGTTGAAAATGAACAAGAAAGTTTTATCGCTGAGCAAAAATGTATCGCATTGCTACATCAGTCAGTAAGGGATGATATCATATCTCTAATCGATTACAAAGATTCCAAAGATTTATGGGCAAAATTAGAGAAAAAGTGCGTGGGTGGAGCAGAAATTGTTAGAAACAAGAAAAAATTGTTGAAAAAAGAATTCGATTTATTTGGATGTATGAAAAATGAATCGGTTTCAAAGATGATAGAAAGGTTTTGTCATTTGAAGATCGAGCTGACTAGACATGGGTTTACGTTCACAGAAGAAGAATTAGTTGATAAGCTGATGGATTCACTACCTGATGAAAAAGATTGGTTGTACTTTGCTTTGTTGCTGAAAAACACTGTGGAGAAGAAGGATTTGACAGTTGATTTTCTGATCGAGAGGCTTGAAAGTCACGAGTTGAAAATCCGGAAAACAAACAAAGTCAACAGTACTCAGTATCAGCAGAATGTTGATTTGTATTATCGAGGAAGTATGATTCCAAAAACAGTATCACCAAAGACTGCGTTCTCAGCAGAAAATCCAAGTGTGCCAAATCAAGAGAACCAAAACAGCAGTCCTGCTCCAAGCAGCGGATATCATGGAGGATCGTCTTCATCGACTCCAAGTCAACAGCAACAATCTATTCCGAAAAACTTATTCCAGTGCAATATTGCTGTAGACCTAAAAAATGCACAAAACTTCAGCGAAGAATCCGCCAAGCAGTAAATGGTGTTTTTGGCATCTGTCTTAGAATCATACGATAGCCTTGTTGCTGGAAAGATCGGAAACACCAATCTCACCAAGGAAGATTATGATCAAATCGACCCTGAAGAGATGGAGTTGATCGATATTAGATGGTGTACGACGAGTGCAGTCAGGAGGGCTCAGAGGTTCATGGAGATAACAGGCAGACACTCCATTGGTGGACCGTCAACTAAATTAGGGTTCAACAAAATCAAAAGTTACATGTTTTAAATGCAAACAAAAGGGGCATTTTAAACGAGAATGTCGAAATGCACCTGCTGATGAAACTGCCAATCCTTTCCGTGAGGACTATTATAAAAGGGCTATCTATCATCAAAACAAAGCAGAATCTCCAAGAATGAAGCAGTTAGAAGATGCTCCCAAAGAAAAGTCGAGAGCATTAGCAGTTATGTATGATGATGAGGGGTATGACTGGAGTGATGTGCTACCAGAAGAAGATGCTGTGGGTTTTGCATTCATGGCAAAGATTGTTCCTTTCAAAGATACCCGAACAGAAGAAGAAAAATATGTCAACAGGAAGATGTTAGCCCAAAACATGAAAGATAAAATCTATCGAACATGGAAAGAGGCAAAAGCGCAAAGAGATGGGATGCTGAACGGGAATGCTATTTGGATCCTAAAGGAAACATAGTTGTTGAACCTTCATCAATCGGTGTTGAAACCCTCAGAGAATAAATAACAGAAGAAGAAGAAGCAAGACAGAGAATGTGGGCAAGAGAAGCTGAAGAAAGAGAAGCTGAGGAGAAAAAGCTACAGTCAAAGAAGATCGATGATGGGAGTATCAACACGACCAAAGAGTTCACTGCAGATAACCTGAAGAAAATGGCTGACAAAGTGCTTGCAGCAAAAGAGTTAGAGGTAGTTTCTGAGTCTGGAACTGAGTCTAAAAGCAAGGTCAGTTCAAATGATTCAACCAACGAGTCAGGTAAGAAAGCCAAAATTGAGAGTGACTGTAAAAATTGCATGAAAGACTGCAAGGTTTGTAGTACACTTGCTTACCTCAGCGGTAAAAAGACCGAAGAACTGACAGAAAGAGTCAGAGAAGTTGAAAATCAAATCTTAACTCGTGACAAATTGATAAAAGCTTCAAATGATCGAATCAAAGAATTAACTGAGAAAATTGAAAATGATAAAATGGACGTTGAACGAATCAGGAGAGAAAACGAAAAGTTAATTCATGAAAACCGTCAACTTTTTCAAAATCAAGAGAATTTTAAAAGAACGATTAAAGATTCTGATGAGAGAAACAGTAAAACAAGCAAAGAAAACTTTCAATTGTCAGGAGTCCTTCAGTCGAAAGAAAAGAAAATCAACCAACAGTTGGATGAGATTGCTAATTTGAAGCTTCAGTTTGAGGAAGCTAAGATTGAAAATGAACACATCAATCTGAAACTCAACAATTACAACTCCGCAAGTTTTGTTCTTCAACACATAGTTCCCAAGCCCATTGGGAAGAACAAAGCTGGCGAAGATGTATATGCTGATGGAACAGGGGTTGGGTACCATAAAGTTCCACCACCTGTGCTGAATAATTTTTCAAAGAAAAAGTCTGGGTTGGTTAACAATGATGAAACAAATGAAATCAAACTACCAGAAACAATTGACATCACATTCACTTCATCATCTGATGAAGACAGCGTTCAGTTTGAAGTTGTTAAAAATGTTTTGAAATCTGACAGTGATTCAACTGAGGACGAAGAATGCTTCTTAAACAATTACATTCCGAAATCAACTTCCAAAAACAACTTAAGTGAAAAACCTACTCTTGTGATGTACAAGATGTCGGGTTCGGATAAGTTGTATTCGTATCTTGAGTTTCCGTTAGAGAATGTGAATGTCGACAAATTGAAAAATGTTTTTAAACTGGTTGAGATTGATGTTTGTGAAATTGAAGGTTTGAAACGTTCCGAAAGACAATTGAACTTTGAAAAGGATAAATCTTACTACAAAAAACCTGTAGTACCGCCACGGTTTTCTCACAACAATCAAAACAAATGGTGGGGTGGTCATCAGGGTGGTAAGAATAACCAAAGAAGGAATTTTCAAAACAAGAAATTTGTTGAGAAAAAGGTGTTTGTGTAAAGCTCTAGTTCACACTCCAAGCAGGAATCTGAGATTTTTTCGAAAACCAATGAAGAATTCTTTGAAAAGAAAGCCTCGCAACCTCAGACCGAAGGCACAAGTCGGGTAGTTGACACCCGAACATGCTTCAAATGCAATCAAGTTGGACACATTGCACGAAAGTGCACCAAATCGAAGCCTAAGTCTGTGGTTGTTGAGAATCCAAAAAGAAAAGACGATGTAAAGGGAAAAGCTCCAATGTTTGTTGAGAAAAGTTTTTAAAGAAGGAAAATGCCGAAGTTAAAACTGAATCTACAAAAGAGTCAGTTAAGAAAACCGAACTCGTAAAGAAGTTGGTAACTAAAAATGACAAATTTTACAAACGGGTTGCGTCATCTCAACAAGCATGGAAGCCGAAATCTGTTGAAGAGAAAGCAAATTCTCCTAAACCAAAGGTCTCAGAGTCTGCAAAACAATCATCTTCTACCACACCGGTAAAGATGAATGTTCCTTTGGATCACTATGAGAAACTTGTGAAACAAACTTCTACCCCACCAGGGAAGAAGTTTGTTCCGAAAAAAGACCAACCATCTGGTCAATCTCAAAAAGACGAATCTTTCTTATACAAAGAGGTTGAGGTTGGGACTGAAGAAAAATTAAAGATGAATGACAAAAATTTGCCGCCATTGTACACCAAAACCACAATTCTAAACGTCAAGCTACCTGAGTCGAAAGAGGCTTGGGTCGCTTCAAAATCTCACTAAATGTTTTTGAAATGTGCAGGAGCTTCCGAGATCCATCTCACGCTGGATAATGGATAGTGGAGCTTTTATGCACATGACGGGGGAGAAAACCCTACTGTATGATGTTCGAGGGTTTAATGGAGGATATGTGGGATTTGCAGGCAATCAAGGTGGTCGTATAGTTGGTGAGGGAACTTTATCGAATGGAATTGTCACGTTTGAAAGAGTGAATTATATCGAAGAGCTGGAAAACAATCTTCTGAGCATCTCCCAGATTTGTGATCGTATGTATTCGACGCACTTCACAGACAAAGAATGTTTGATTTTGAAGCCATGATTTGTTGTCCCCGAAGAGTGGGTTATCATGAGAGCACCAAGAGTCAACGATCTGTACATATTGGATATGAGTGTAGCAACTACTACCACGGGTCAGGCTCACTGCTTCATGTCAAGAGCCACTGAGAAGGAGTCACAATTATGGCATAGAAAAATGGGGCATATTCATCTGCGAAAAATGAACTACCTGGTACACAACGAATTAGTAGATGGAGTTCATCTGAAAGGTTTTCATCTTGAGGGGGAGTGCATTAGTTGCATCAAAGGTAAACAGCGAAAGAAATCTCACCCTGGAAAGAAGATGAATTCAGTCTCGAGGCCGTTAGAGAAACTTCACATGGATCTTTTTGGTCCAGTGAATGTTAAAAGTATAACTGGTGATCTCTACTGCTTAGTTGTCACAGACGACTATTCGAGATTTTTGTGGGTAACATTTCTGAAGACAAAAGATGAAACAGTTTAGAGTTTAATGACAATGTTCAGAAAACTTGAAAACCTGTACCAAACTCGTATTAGAAGAATAAGAAGTGATAACGGTACAGAGTTTAAGAACACCAGAATGGAAGTATATTGTAATGAAAGAGGTATACTGCATGAATTCAGCGCGCCATACACTCCACATCAAAATGGAGTAGCAGAAAGAAAAAATAGGACGCTGATTGAAACGGCCAGGACAATGCTTGCTGATTCAAAACTACCTGTCAATTTCTGGGCAGAAGAAGTGTCAGCCGCTTGCTATACGCTCAACCGGGTTCTTACAGTGAAAAAGTTCAACAAAACATGTTTCGAGCTCATTAATCTCCGCAAACCTAACCTGAAGTATCTGGAACCGTTCGGCTCTCCCTGCACAGTTCTAGAACCTTTTGGTAAATTTGGTCCAAAGTGCATTGAAGGTATATTTGTGGGATATGCAAGCCCATTGAAAAGAGTCTTTGTTCCAAGCATGAAGCGGATCATCGAAGCACAAAATGTTGAGTGTCAAGGTTATACGATGCCACCACATAATCCCGGCGACTCATGGCGTTTCAATTATGATACTCTGTGGGATTCATTCAATATAGAAGAAGAACCAGATTTCTATGATGAGTTGGATATTCTAAGAGATTATGAAGAATCACAAGAAAGATTCCCAGCAGAACCTTACAGTCGTCAACGACAAACTTCGAACGATGATGAAGCAGGTCCAAGCAATGCTGAAGAACATGTTGATGTTTTGCAAACTCCGATATCTTCAGAACGCGAACAAGCTCCTAATCAGACAGGAATCAATGATAAATCAGATTCTGATGAAAGGCTAACATTTGATCGTGGTGATTCAGAGTTTGAGGGGGAGCAAATCCAGTCTCACGATCAAACTATTCCAGTTAGTGAACAAGTCGCAAACCAGAACATTACGAATTTGGAAAGTGAGGTAGATGTTCCAGGCGAGGTGATGCCAAGAACTCTTTCATATCATCCAGAAGAGCTAATCATTGGAGAGTTGCAATCAGGATTCTGCACCAGACGACAAATTGACCAAGGCCTTACTTGTTTTTATTCTACAGTTGCTCCTTTACAAACAGAGTTTTCACTTAGTTGTTTCATTTCGCAGATTGAGCCGCGAACGTACAAGGAAGCTCTAACTGAAGATTCCAGGGTCAACGCTATGCAGGAGGAACTAAGTCAGTTTGAGAAGTTGGGAGTCTGGAAATTGGTGTATTTGCCTGATGGTCATAGGAAGACCAACACCAAGTGGGTGTTCAAGAATAAGAGGGATGATCGAGGGGTTATTATTCGCAATAAAGCTCGACTCGTTGTCCAAGGCTTCAGTCAGCAGGAGGGGATAGATTTCACTGAAGTGTATTGATGCGTGTGAAGTGTTATATATATTTAGGTGTGTATTTTAAGCCCTTTAACACTTTTTAACCAAGTTTTAAATTTATAAAACACGATATTTTACTAACACTAAACACACATATGGGCAAGTGCACCCATCGTGAGCATAGTATAGTGTTGGCAAGATACCGAGGTCGTCCAAGGACACAAGAGCTTTTAGTACCGGTTTATCCTCAACGTCTAATCAAATCAAAAGTTTAGAAAAATGTTTTTAAACTAAGAAAATAAAAACTAACTAAAATGCTGAAAATAAAAATAAAAGAAAAACAGATAGACAGGATGAATCACTTGGTTCCGACTCGTGTATAGTGTAACCTTTGATTATTTCCGCACTTTTGCACTTATTTAAGAGATTATCTTAGTTATTGTAGTAGGCCCGTCTTTTGAAGGTGACGTTACCCTAAACCCAGTAGTTTGAGTCAGCAAGGATACAATCCTAAAGGGTCGGATTATTGAAAGATAATTAATTAAGTTATTAATGCAAATTATGGTAGGCCCCTCTTTTGGAGGTGACGTTACCCTCGACTAAGTAGTCTGAGTCAGCAAGGATACAGTCCTAAATAGCCGGGTTATAGTATTAATAGTAGTTAACTTATGAGGGGATCAAAGAGTTTGGACCCCCGCCATCCAATACCATTAAGTATTGAAGGAGGTCCTACTAAATTTGACCCAGGTCCATTGCAGGACCTCTAAACACTGAACAATGGCAAGACTCTTACCAAACCGTTCCCTTAACCCCCGACCAGGTAGCCAACATACCTCCCTATAGACCGTGGAGATATGAATGGTGAAAATCTTTTATTTTATATAGACAGTAAAATAATGCCAAGACACCACGGACAAACGATAAGGAAGAATCACCTTCAACATAAGAAACTAGTTATTAAAGTCATTAATACAAAACCAAGTAAAAAGGGCGAAAAGATTAGAAATAAAAAGTATTATACTAGACACTTGTCTTCACCAAGTGATGTACGAGACTTAGGCAAACATGGCCTTGATTGTCAAGAACTCTTACGATCAATCTTGGATCCCGAGACGACTCACACACTCTATGATGGACAATGGATGATGGTGGTGGATGATGGTGTTATAGTGGGGGTGGGTGGTGGGTGAAGTGTGAGAGAGGTGGTGTGCCAAGGGATGGTTTGAGCTTGAGCCAAGCACTCCTATTTATAGGCTGAACAGAAGCTCGGGCATGGACCCGTGTCCAGTGGGCATGGCCGCGTGTCCACATCCTTCTCTTTCTTCATTTAATGCAGCTTGCCTTATTAGTTGACCACGCCCCCCGTGTCCGCTGAGCACGACCCCGTGTGCAGAAGAATCTTTCTACTATGAAGATTTGCCTAGATTGTGCGAATCTTATAGTTGACCACGGCCCCGTGCCCGCTGAGCACGGCCCCGTGCCCGCTGAGCACGGCCCCGTGGTGGGCAATAGAAGCTTCTACCACTTTGTCATTTCTGCTGACACTTGGGCACGCCCCCGTGCTGGCTGAGCTCGGGGCGTGTTCAGTCTTCAGTCTTCTTGTTTTTCTTGGGAAGATGCTGTCGTGGGGTCGGGCATGCCACGTTTGTTCCTTTTCTTGTATTTATGTTAGATTTTGCTGTCTTTTTGCTTCTTTTGTTAATTTGAGCTCATTTAATCCTGAAAATACAAAAGGAAGACAAAAGTACACTTTTTCTAACATTAGTACTAAAAAAGGTTAGTTTTATGCCACAATTGATGTAATTTATATGTTGCATTTTGCACCTTGTTGTTGAGAAAAAAAATTGTGGTTGTTGAAAGTTAGTTCGTTGGTTTTGTTGGTTACTACTATTGCCGGGATCTCTCCAACCAAGGTTAGGGTGGTTACGCCATCCTTGGTTGTAGGTGCCCGTTGGTGGACCCGACGACCTAGGTCTATTATCAATGTAGTTTACCGTTTCTGTTTGGTCATCTATTTCTTTCATACAACTCCAATTTTCATGTTTCCCACCACACCCTTCACAAGCCATAACCGAGGCCGTTTTTGTCATTTCTAGCTTTTTGATTTTCGAAGAGAGGGCCTCGATTTGGGCTTGTAAAGAAGTGCTTTCATCAACCTTATGGGCGCCCGGGGCAATAGACTTATTACCTCGGGGAGTGTGCCATTGAAAATTGGTTTGAGCAATTTCCTCAATTTGATTATATATTTCATTTGGGCGACGATTACCTAAAAGTCCCCCGGAGCTAGAATCAAGTGTCTGTCTTGTGTGTGGCAATAATCCATTGTAGAAAGTGGATACTTGTTGCCATACCGCAAGACCGTGATGAGGACACTTTCTTAGTAGCTCCTTGAACCTTTCCCAAGTTTCATATAAGGATTCCCCATCCTCTTGTGAATATGTATTAATTTCAGTCATTAATTTAGCCGTTTTAGCAGGAGGGAAATACTTATATAGAAATTTTTGGGCTAGTTCATCCCAGGTGTTTACCGAGCCAACTGGGAGCGTGTTAAGCCAAGCTTTAGGTCGGTCTTTTAGTGAAAATGGAAACATTCGAAGGCGGATGGCGTCATTCGATGCTCCATTGATCCGAAAGGTATCACATATTTCGAAGAAATTAGTAATATGTAGATGGGGATCCTCGTCCGCAAGCCCATGAAAGGTTGCGGAGTTTTGGAGCATTTGTATCAAATGTGGTCGAAGTTCGAACTTATTGGCTTCGACATTCGGTGCATTGATAGCGGCGCCGAGATTACCTACGGTGGGCCGTAGGTAATCCATAAGGGTACGTTGGTCCGCCATTGGAAGTGGGTCCCCCGAAACTTTCTCTTGATTTTTAGCCTTAAGTCTTTTTCTGAGAAAGCGTTCGGGTTCGTCAAGAGGTTCTTTTATGTCTCTACTAGAACTGGAGCTCATGCACTACGTATGAGGTTCAAATGTGGCGCCTGGGTCCCTAATCCTGCAATAAAAACAGAAAAGAACGTTGGTCAGAAGGTTCACCACGGCCCCGTGTTCAGTGAACACGGCCCGTGGTCGGAGGTACAGTGTTTGTTTTCCGGATCCCTGTTACTGGGAGTTGGACACGGCCCCGTGCTCAGCTCTTTGTAACTCGGAAAATAAAAACTGCCAGTGACAGTGCTGGGCACGGCCCGTGTCCGACCAGGCACGGCCCGTGCTGAGCTCTGCAGAAACAGAAAAATTAAGAAAAATCCTAAAAAAAAAAGAAAAATAAGAAAAAACGATTAGGCCGTTGATTCCTAACTTTCTTAAAATCCTTGTGTCCCCGGCAACGGCGCCAAAAAACTTGATGCGTGTGAAGTGTTATATATATATAGGTGTATATTTTAAGCCCTTTAACACTTTTTAGCCAAGTTTTAAATTTATAAAACACGATATTTTACTAACACTAAACACACATATGGGCAAGTGCACCCATCGTGAGCGTAGTATAGTGTTGGCAAGATACCGAGGTCGTCCAAGGACACAAGAGCTTTTAGTACCGGTTTATCCTCAACGTCTAATCAAATCAAAAGTTTAGAAAAATGTTTTTAAACTAAGAAAATAAAAACTAACTAAAATGCTGAAAATAAAAATAAAAGAAAAACAGATAGACAAGATGAATCACTTGGTTCCGACTCGTGTATAGTGTAACCTTTGATTATTTCCGCACTTTTGCACTTATTTAAGAGATTATCTTAGTTATTGTAGTAGGCCCCTCTTTTGAAGGTGACGTTACCCTCAACCCAGTAGTTTGAGTCAGCAAGGATACAATCCTAAAGGGTCGGATTATTGAAAGATAATTAATTAAGTTATTAATGTAAATTATGGTAGGCCCCTCTTTTGGAGGTGACGTTACCCTCGACTAAGTAGTCTGAGTCAGCAAGGATACAGTCCTAAATAGCCGGGTTATAGTATTAATAGTAGTTAACTTATGAGGGGATCAAATAGTTTGGACCCCCGCCATCCAATACCGTTAAGTATTGAAGGAGGTCCTACTAAATTTGACCCAGGTCCATTGCAGGACCTCTAAACGCTGAACAATGGCAAGATTCTTACCAAACCGTTCCCTTAACCCCCGACCAGGTAGCCAACATACCTCCATATAGACCGTGGAGATATGAATGGTGAAAATCTTTTATTTTATATAGACAGTAAAATAATACCAAGACACCATGGACAAACGATAAGGAAGAATCACCTTCAACATAAGAAACTAGTTATTAAAGTCATTAATACAAAACCAAGTAAAAAGTGTGAAAATATTAGAAATAAAACGTATTACACTAGACACTTGTCTTCACCAAGTGATGTAAGAGACTTAGGCAAACATGGCCTTGATTGTCAAGAACTCTTACGATCAACCTTGGATCCCGAGACGACTCACACACTCTATGATGGACAATGGATGATGGTGGTGGATGATGGTGTTATGGTGGTGGTGGGTGAAGTGTGAGAGAGGTGGTGTGCCAAGGGATGGTTTGAGCTTGAGCAAAGCACTCCTATTTATAGGCTGAACAGAAGCTCGGGCATGGCCCCGTGTCCAGTGGGCACGACCCCATGTCCACATCCTTCTCTTTCTTCATTTAATGCAGCTTGTCTTATTAGTTGACCACGCCCCCGTGTCCGCTGAGCACGACCCCGTGTGCAGAAGAATCTTTGTACTATGAAGATTTGCCTAGATTGTGCGAATCTAATAGTTGACCACGGCCCCGTGCCCGCTGAGCACGGCCCCGTGGTGGGCAATAGAAGCTTCTACCACTTTGTCTTTTCTGCTGACACTTGGGCACGCCCCAATGCTGGCTGAGCACGGGGCGTGTTCAGTCTTCTGTCTTCTTGTTTTGCGTGGGAAGATGCTGTCGTGGGGTCGGGCATGCCACGTTTGTTCCTTTTCTTGTATTTATGTTAGATTTTGCTGTCTTTTTGCTTCTTTTGTTAATTTGAGCTCATTTAATCCTGAAAATACAAAAGGAAGACAAAAGCACACTTTTTCCAACATTAGTACTAAAAAAGGTTAGTTTTATGCCACAATTGATGTAATTTATATGTTGCATTTTGCACACATCATGTATGCTCCAGTTGCTAGACTTGAAGCGATCAGAATCTTCCTAGCATTTGCATCTTGGAAAGGATTTAAAGGTTTTCAGCTAGATGTGAAGTCGGCATTTCTCTATGGCAAGGTGAAAGAGGAGGTTTATGTCGGACAGCCACCAGGCTTCACCGACCCAATCCACAAAGATAAAGTTTATCTCTTGGATAAGGCGTTATACGGCTTACATCAGGCACCGAGAGCCTGGTATGAGACCCTGTCTCAACATCTGTTAGCCAACAACTTCATCCGAGGAAAGGTAGACGCCACTCTGTTCACAAAAGAAGTCGACAGCCATCTTCTGATAGTCCAAATTTATGTGGATGACATAATTTTCGGGTCAACAAATGAACAACTCTGCAAAGATTTTGAAAATGTTATGAAGCAGAAGTTTGAAATGTCATCAATGGGTGAGATGAAGTTCTTCTTGGGGCTTCAGGTTGATCAACTACCCGAGGGAACATTCATACATCAGACAAAGTATGTTCATGATGTTCTGGAGAAATTTGGGATGTCAGGAATGTCACCAATGTCCACCCGTTAGCGACGAACCATGGGATAAACCCTGATCTCACCGGAGAGAAGGTGGATGAAACGCTGTATCGCTCTATGATCGGATCGCTGATGTACTTGACGGCATCAAGACCGGATATTATGTATCCAACTTGCCTCGCAGCACGGTTTCAGTCAAACCCCAGAGCCTCGCATATGGTAATTGTGAAAAGGATATTACGCTACCTGAAAGGAACTCCATCAATGGGGTTGTGGTATCTAAAAGAAGGCGATTTCACGCTTAAGGGATATTCTGATTCCGATTTCGGATGCTGCAAAGTGAACGCTAAGTCAACAACAGCGGGGTGCCAGTTTTTCGGACCACGATTGGTCACCTGGCAATGCAAGAAACAGACCTCTGTCGCTTTATCCACATGTGAAGCTGAATATGTATCTGCTAGCAGCTGCTGCTCTCAGATCTTGTGGATCCAGCAATAGATGCGAGACTACGGTTTGCAATTTCTTTACTCCCCTATCTTTGTTGATAATGAGGCAGCTATAAACATAACAAAAAATCATGTTCATCACGCTAAAACGAAACACATTGAAATTCGTCATCACTTCATCCGAGACTGTTTCGAGAAGAAGTTGATACGAATAGAAAAAATCCACACCGATGAACAAAAAGCTGACTTACATACCAAAGCATTTGACAAAACTCGTTTTCAATATCTTTTGAAACTTAATGGTATGAAGTTACTATCGGTTGCGGAGGGGATCATTGGCGTCGATGAAGGTACCACTGTAGATGATGTTGAAAAGCAATCTGCAATGGTTTGTCGAATTTTTAGATGTTTTGGTATTTAGGGGGAGATAGTCATATTTTCAGAAAATTCAAAAACATTAAAAAAATTCAAAAACCCAAAAACATGAGATATTTCAAAATCCAAAAACAATAGAAAACCGAAAAAGAGCTTGTGTAAAAAGGGAAAATGATAGTACATCAGCTAGACAGTTGCAGTATGCTAAAGAAATGTAAAGTTTAAAAGCATTAAGCAGTCTCGCTGATGATATGCCGGTAGGTTTTTACACATTTAGTAAGTTTGTTCGGGATATAAACCTAAATCATTACTTGCTTTTACGTGGGGAACATCTCTCAGATATATAGGTAACCCCTGAAATCCTGTTTGAAAGGCTCTATTTCTGACATACAAGGTCTTTGTACGTGGTGATATCTGGGGTATTATACCTGGACTTCTGATTTTGCGGGAGCAATAGCCTAGTCCTCGTATAATACTTTGCATTGCTTTATTCATAAAGCCCCCCTCAGCATAAAAAATAATGAAACATTGAAAAATGCTAATCATGTGCTGTTGTAAAAGAAGATCCCCAAAGGGGACCCACCTAAAGTTGAGCCATCATCTCTCTGATTTTGCGGAAGCAATAGCCTGAGCTCTCATGGCCTCGCACTTAACCTCTTACAGATATCACTAGTGTGCACTCACCTGTAAGACTGAAATAGTAGTCTGGATACGAGAGTATATTCTGAGGTGGTACACGCGTAAAAGTTAAGATCTTAAAACATTAAATTTGTATCCTGAACAGATTGAAATTTGTATGAGAACTTAAGTGGATAAGTATATCGGCAATCTAAGCGAATTGTTTAATTCTGAGTATGTAATCAAAGCTTAACGGTACTTGTAGCTTGTCGGTAGCTGATATGATTCCCTAACACGCTCACCAAAAATATGTTTGTAAATAGTTTACATTTACTGCATTTCATTTCTATTTAACATTCAAAACTCAAAAAGATTTCATAGCTTTCTAGTCTAGAAACTTTCTGAAATCCAAAAAGATTTTACATTTCTGTTTTGTTTTATCGACAATCCAAAGCGGAAAGCTGATCTTCAGACTCGCAGTTTGAGGCAGATGCAGGAAGTTTCTGAGCTGGACAGATGAGTTGAGAGCTTATTATGTTAAACCTGTGAAGAAGCAAAGTTAATTCAAGTTCATTAAGTTGAAACTTGTAATTTTCAGAAAAATGTTTGAAAAAGAATGAACAAAACGTCAGTGTGCTTTGTTTCGGGTCAATCAAGGTCATTAAGTTGGACTTGGTCGGCAAATTAAGTACCTAGGGTGATTAACTTGGACCTAGATACTTAAGTGGATTTCTAAAAACTGATAAAATCTGAAAAAATGTCAAAAGGTCAAAATGTCAAAAACTTGAAAGTCAAATGTGTGCCTCGCTCAGATAAGCAATCCGGTCGGATGACAATTCGGTCGGACAACCATCCTACTCATGTGCCACTATATATAGAGGGTCAATGGTTCAGTCAAAGGGTTACTTGACCGACCAAGCCATCCTACTCTCTCACACACACTCTCACTTTTATTCTGATTTCTTCATACTTCTTTGCACAAATCGTTGGATCGTTGGTTAGCACAACTTTTACAATGGCAAAGGTATATTTTTCAAGCTCAAATCTGATAAAAATATGATGTTTGTTGTTTGTTCTTGACCGATGATGTCACTGTCTGTAACACCTCGTAAAATCACGTCCAATGATGTGTTGACACGTGTAATAAACCCTAATGAAGTCAAATATTGAATTTAAGGGACTAATTTTTCGAAAAATCGAAAACCTTGATTATGAAAGGACTGAAAGTGTTTGTATACCTAAAATAAGTTTCTGAATAACCTCGTATGGTATTTATATTCACAAATGAGCCACTTGTTGATCGAGTATAGCCGTTCGCATAATTAATTGAAAGTTTGCGCAATGAAGGGTTAAAAGCGTCAACATGTTAATTCTTACCTCTGAGTGACCTTTTAATAAAACGGGAGCTTCATGATATTTGATTATACTCTCGGGAATTCCAAACATTGGTCGTCTAAAGTTTTTATGCCTATAAGTAAAGATACGCGCAACTTTGCAAGTTAGAAGGACTAAAAGTGTCAATAAGTTTAATTACACCTCTGAATAACCTTTTAGAGAACCCAAAGCATCATGATGTTTTATAATACCCTCAATAATACCTAATATGGATTAGATAAGGCTTCGATGCTATTAAACGATGATATGCACAAGTTTGCGCATTAGAAGGACCAAAAGCGTCAACTTTTGAATCTACGCCTTTCGGTGACCATTTCAGCGAACGGCAGCATAGTAATAATTAAACACATGCTTAGGAATACCCATTATGGGCCAAGGAAGGCTTGGATATCATTAAATGACATTTCGCGCTACTTTGTGCGATTAAAGGACTAATTGCGTCAAACTGCAAAAGTATACCGATTCGTATGGTATCGAACCTTAGGAATATAATCATAAGTTAAACATGCCCTAAATATCCTTTACATAGCTTAGATATAGGATTAGAGGTGTTTGGTGCGCAAAAATAAACTTTTATGTCAAGCAGGGACTAAAAGAGTCAAAAAGTGCACAAGTTTGCATTTTCGCGCATATCTTGCATTCTGGATATATCCGGACATCCAAAAATTTATGTAACCACTAAAATATTTTATTTTAGTGTTCGGCCTGATAAAATTCCATTCGTTGCGTAATTTGGATTGTTTTTCGCGTCCGTTCGTGTTTCGTCGTAATTAGACGAACAACGTGACCGTACGGCCAAACGAACCGACATCCGGCATATTTTTGAGCATGTTTCATGTCCCTTATGTTTAGGCATCATAGTAGAGCCTTGAAATGAGGTTAACGGGCCTTACATGTGTCAGAAATGACATTTATTAAGTACAGGGACTGAAACTACATAAGCTGAAAGTCTAAATTGCTGCAGAAACATGTTTTTGCTGCTGGTTTTTGGTAAAACGAGCTTCCATACTCACATACAAGACTCTAGGTGCTGCCCACTGAATTAAAACATGGTTTTATACCTGTCATGATCTGATTATAACATACCTACACTTGTCACGATCCTACGGAGACCCAAAAACTATATATAGGAAGTGGGTTTCATGATTCAAGCACTCCATTTCCCAAATTTTCTTGTGTCTCTGAATTTAGAGAATCTTGAACTCTTTTGAGAACCTCCCTCAGTCCATTGGACCCTTGTAAGTGTCCTTAACCTTCCTTAATTCAGTTTTACTTAGTTTATTAGCCTAAAGTCAAACCGTCGTAATTAAGGTTTGACTTCGTGATTAATCACAAATTATCCAGTCAAATTTCAAATTGAAAGTAACTATGAGTTGGTAATTATGTGGGTAATAAACCCTTAAAAGGGTACTCTCTAATTCCCACTCTAACTAGGTCAATTGTCGGGTCAAAGTTAATTACAAAAAGTCAACAGAAAGCTTATTTTCAAATAAACGCATAATTAACAATGTAGATGCCATGCAACCTGTTTTTATCACTAATATAACTTGGTAATTAATATAAGAACATGTCTAAACATGTTCAACCCGACAATTTTCAATATAAGCTCGGTTCGGAACCGAAAGTCGCATAAGGGAACTTTTACTTTGACTTTCAGTTCTGACCCATTGTAGCATGTTTTAGAAATGCCTTAGAGATTTATTAGGACCTGGTTATAGATTAGTCTAACCCTCTGAGGTTACACAACTTGGTTCATTAGTTATCCGATTCATATGCATGTTTCCGTTATATGCCTAAATGTTGACCATAATGCCCATTTGACCTTAAAACAAGAATTTTGAAAATGTGAGAGGACTATAATCTTTATTACTGATTTATAAACATGTCCCTACATTTTCACATCAGTTGGAGGTCTAGATTAAGAGTTATGCTCAATAGCGTAATTAGAAAGCTTTTTATTAATTAAACGACGTAATTAGCATATAGCCTAAACCCAATTTTTGATACCAAAATTTTTACCCACTGATATAAAATAATATTTTGGGATTTTTGAAGATTTTTATTTATTTTTAGGCTGAGCATAACATAGGGTTCTAGCTTTGATTCAGTAATTGTCGGTTTTGCGCTTTTGGCCTATAAAATGAGTTTTACAAATCTTTTTGATACCAAACCTTTTTCTACTGATCTAATATGATAAATAAAATATTTTAAGTCTTCTGGAATAATAAAAATATCAGCTTTTCTTATAAAACCCGAAAATCGCTTAAAAACCGTCTTTATAAGCGTTTTAAGCGCATAGTACGTATTAAAACTATTTTAAATATATAAGACTTGATACCTACTGATATTTTAAGTAAATTATTATACTTTAGTAGTAAGCAAAAGTTTTAAACTTAGATTCCAGATTTGACCTTTAAACCTTAGGTGAAATTACCAAAATGCCCATTCGGTGCATAGTTTGGTTATAAATGGTAAATTTCACATATATGTAATTCTCTACTGATGTAACCTATTAAAATAAATATTTACTGATTATATCAGACCTGAAACTCAAATTTATATTAAATCTCTTTTATAACCTTTTAAATGACCAAAATACCCCTACGGGGCATAATTTGAGTTTAAATCCATTTTGAGCATAATGGAAGGTATCCTACTGATATCACAACATATTTAAGGCATATTAACTTAGGAAACCTGTTCATGACTCTTTTGGTTACCCGTTACGCATTATTCGCGTTCGGTGCAGTTTATGTAACTAGTTTGCATAAATTAGCCGAAACGGGTCAAACCTTATCATTTTGTCTCAAAATCCAGAATGTGTTTAATTTACCCATATTACACAAGTCTCCAAACTTTTTGGTTCTAAATCACATTCTATTCCGGTCTTCGCTTAATCGTGCGTTTGAACCGTATCTTCCCTTAAAACTAACCGGTCTAAGCATAGGCTTAATTAAGACCAGTTAGGAATCTAATAGGTTATTAAAAACCTTCGTTCCAGATTAAGAGCCCCAGTAAAGGTACTTGCACTTGCTGATTTGGATATACGGCTGAGTATAAATTGCATTTTTAAGCTCAGGTAAATACTTTTAACTTATTTTCCCTATACGGGCTTGGGGTACGGTATATAAAATACCGCTTGGTCGGGCATTGAATTTTTGATCGTATGAAGGTTAATTTATTGAAATGTCCCGTTTAAATTGTTTTGTTTGCTTAAAGCCTTTGGGAGGTTAATGACCATGTCCCGGATATCCTTGGCATCATTTTAAGAAATGACCACGACCTAAGCACGGGGTGTAGGCGTACACCCGACAGTGCATATATAAATAATAAGGTATAACCGTTGGTTTCGGGAATAACTCGCCGCGGGACTATATCATGTGGTGTGTCTATTAATCTTTAACCCGGTGTCAATCCGGGCAACTGAACGTATAAGAAAATGTAATTCTTTTACAAGTTTATATATAAATAATTATCCCAAGTTGTAAAATGTTTTGTGCCTTGTGCATTCAAATCAATTTTTTTAAATGTTTTCAAAATGAGTCTGTTAGTTGTATTTACCAGTGTAAACTGACGTATTTTTCCAAAAAATATTAAGTGACAGGTACTGTACGTAATTGGCTGGAAGCTCAGGGCGTTAATAGGGAATCGCGCAAGTTCTAGATGCCTAAAGTCTGTTGAACAATGTTATCTTTCTATTTTAAGATCCGCCTGTGGATTCATCTTACATTCCGTTGTAATATTTAATATTACTTTTGAATCGGATTGTAATATATTTATCCTTTGCTTCCGCTGTGCATTTAAATTGTGTTGTTTGACTATGATGATATCAACTACGTCACGATACTCCCCACCGGGCCCACCGGTAATACGTGGAAATATCGGGGTGTGACAGGTTGGTATCAGAGCCAACATTGTGTGAATTAAACGCTAGCCTTTTGTGTTTAATCTCAATGACACAGTAGCACATTCCTTGACCTTCTGAGTCTAGACTTAACATAGGAATACTCTCATCTCTATTCGGAGAATTATTGCTTTCAATTATATATATTTTAATATGTCGCCAAGCAAAGAAGCCGTAATGGAAATTCTCCCCAATTGAAGCCTAGGAAAGGCCGAGCTTCGTACTGTGACTAGGATTAACGTGCAACCAAGGAGAAAATATCCAGAAATAAAATAAAGAAGAAAATCCTTTTACTGAAGTTCGTTTCCTTAGTAAGTCCTTATAAGGGCATACTTATCTTTCAGTCCCTTCATGGACAAGATCTTTTCTTTCAAGTCCCGTTTAGGGCAATTCTGTACCTCCTTTGGAATCATTGGAATGTTTTATATAAATTTTATTTATATCATTATATATGAACATAATAATAACATTTCCTTTTATGAGATCTGCCATTATAATAAAATGCCAAAATCTAAAACGGGCAATACCTATCCCAAGTGTCATTTTAAGACAGGGTCGAGATGGTAGTTCCTCAACTAGATTCAGATCCTTATTAACATCTGAATTTAGGATTTCTCTGCGTTAAATATTAAAAGAATCTTAAAGGGATAACCTAGCCTATATGTCATTTCAGACAAGGCCAAGATGGTAAAACCTATTCAGAAGATTCAAATCCTTGTTAACACCTGTAAACATGTTAACATTCCTGGCAAATGTGATTCAATCACATAAATCATCCTTATACTAGATTCTCCTGAAATCCTTTCTTATTTGGTGAATTAAGCATCCATTAGGGATGTAATGCTTACGGGCCGTATTCATTGTCATATAAGACAAAAGACAGTCGTAGCCTACAACTCCCTGTCAAGAGAAGGCATGAACAACGTTCAAGCCTAAATACCTTGATTCTACAAAAATCATGGTTTATAATTTAAAGTTGCCCTTGTGACTTGGCCTTTTGTGCCATAGTTATATTCTAATTAAGTTTAGGATAATTATAATGAAAATCCTGAATAAAATATATGAAATAAATCAAAATATCATTCCTTTTCTGCCAGTATACATATTAAAAAAATCTTAAAAGGTATAACCTAGCTTAAATGTCATTAAAGACCTAGCTATGATGGTAGAACCTGTTTAAAAAGAGATTCAGATCCTTGTTAAACATCTGAAAACATATTAACACTCCCGACAACAGCGATGCGATAAGATCACACTTGTCATCTTCATATTAGGAATTTCCAAACCCCTTATTTAGCATAAATGATCAAGAGGAATCATGGCTAACAAACGTCGAACATGATTAACACATCAAAACATCCATTGGGATGAATACCTTCGGGAAAAGATGTATACATGAAAAAGATAGTTTTATTTCATAACTTCTTGTCAAGACAATGAACTATGAAATTTTCCGATCCAAAGGAATCATCGATTATGTTTTAAAATTTCCCTAGTGACAAGGCATCTATGCCATCAAAAAGTCCTTTGGAACAAGCCCTTGTGCTATATATAAAATGTCAGTACGACATTGACAGTCGTGACTTATGTCCCCTGTCTAATAAAAATGAAGGAATATATTCCGTTTAAACGTCAAAGATGGTTTATTTAAAAAACCTAGGCAAAACATAATCAAATAAATTAAATACTATCGATTGGCCTATATGGTTTATTTGCACCATGGCTATTTAATCATCAAATTCGACAATTCACTATATAATTAAACAAATTATTACTACTTGGTTTGTAGCCTTCAAAGCTTCACCATGGCTGACTCATCTGAAGCTCACAATCATCCAGTTGATCAGAATGATAATGCGAGACTGAACTTAACGGGCACCGAGTTACAGGCTATGTTGGATACAGCCGTAAACAAAGCCGTGGACCGTGTATTAAAGGATCATAAGTGAAAGTGCGATAATACCCCAAATAAAGGTTACAAAAAGGGTAAGATCAGTTAAAACTATGACCAGTCCAAGCCAATGGAGGCAAAACCCAAATGTAAAACCTGTGGGAAGAAGCACTTCGAAAAATGTTTCTATGAGCAGACCAGGGGATGTGTCATCTGTAAAGAGATGGAGCACAAGACCCATGAATGCATGGGCTTGAAGGACGCCACATGCTATGGTTGTGGCAAGAAGGGGCACATCAAGACCCGCTGCCCAAACAAGGCAACTAAAGGGAAATGCACTCTGGAGTCACAAGCTAGGCCTTGTGGGATTTGTAATAAGGAAGGGCACAAGACCTTGGAGTGCCAAGACATAAAGGACGCAACCTGCTATGGTTGCAATGAAAAAGGGCACATCAACACAAATTGCCCAAATAAAACCAAGAAGCTTGGGGAGGCTAAGAAGACCAAAGCTGGAAGCTCTCAAATGGATGCTCAAGAGGCTATTCAGGATGACAATGTAACAACATGTACTTTCTTTATCAATAACGCTCATGCTAGAGTATTATTTGATTCAGGTTCAGATAAGTCTTTCGTAGACAATAGATTTTGTAAATCATTAAATCTGCCTGTTAAAACTCTAAGCGTTAAGTATGAAGTAGAATTGGCCGATGGTACCTCAGAGACTACTTCAGCAATATTAGATGGATGTTTTATATCCATTAGGAATCATTCTTTTTCGTTGTCCTTGTTTCCGTTAAAATAGAGGGACTCGGTATAATGATAGGAATGGATTGGTCATCTTGTAACCAAGCCCATATTGTGTGTGATAAGAAGCAAGTAGTTATCAAGACTCCTTATGGTGAGCCTTTTGGCAATTCAAGGAGACACACGGTACGGATTGCCTAAGCACTTGTTGAAACTGATATTTAATACCAAGCTTCGAGTATGGAAAACTCAGAAGAGACAAACAACAGTCGCGATGCTAGAGATGCGATAAATGTAAATGATGCATCAAATGTGAACCCCAATGTTAATGGAGTTAATCTCCAAAATTGTAATTAACGCAGCTGTTAGAAAGGCTATGAGAAAAGTCATGAAAAGGTTCAAGAAGCCGAATGCTGCTTGCTCTAAAACACATGTCACTGCTCATAAGAAGAGCTTTATTTATACTTCATATGCGAAGAATAAACTAAACAAAATCATATATGGCAAGGAGCCCCATTCCTTTTAGGATGTACTTAAAAGTACTTCGTCTCTTGGAAGTCAAGAGACTTCAATAGTAAAAAGGGGCCATCGATTGCAGGAAATTGGTGGATGAAGTAGAAACCATTAGGTGTATCAGCGGATATGCTGGAAAGGACACGGTGAGGTATGCATCTCAGTCGTTCGATGGCAATACCCTTAATTAGTGAGGACATTAATGAAGTCCACAAGAAAGACCCTCTTATACATTATGGAATGGTCCAAGTTTTAAGGACCTTATTAGAAGAACCTAATATCCGCATCACGAGATGGAAAAAGATGGAATAAGAATTTTCTGACTCTCACCATAAAAGTTCTAGACTGTCGACAGTATGTTATAAATTTTAATTCATTGGCTGAAATAGTACCCTATTCCATTTACCCAAAATCTAAGCTTAATGCAAATAATTATTGGTGGTTAGCAACGGCAATAAGAGGGCACATTAAGGTTTCAAAGCCTGCTTATTATAAATCCATTATGGATCTACCTCAGCTACTCACGTTATATAGATTATGAAACAATCAGTCAAAGCTGAGTCCGCCCTAAAATTTGTCAAAGATCTTACAGCTAAGTTTAAAAGGATTAAGAATGGAGGCGTTTAACCCTCCTGATGAATGATTAGAGGCAGTTCACATTAATAATGACACCAGATAAATCCCTTATTGTGATTTTACTGCTAGGAGATACGTTTGGTTTCAGGTGCTGCTGAGTCTCTCATAAGACCATAAGCTTAGCAAACTTTTAGAAATTTTTCCGTAAGAACCCTAGAAATTAAGTGTAAGGTAAAACTTACAGGCGAAATCATAAGAACCATTTCTTCTGTACCTGTCAGAAACCTTCAGTCGTAGAATTCTAGAAGCATCCTTTCTCTAGATATAGTACGTCAGCATAAATAGTTGATATCTCTTTGATCACTATCAATTGCGAATACCAGAGGGTATGATAAAAGCGCCATATGAGGATTGGTGTATCTTAATATGTTCCATAGATTGCTTCCATGCCTGATCAGTATGGAGTTTTAATGCATGGGACCACAAAGATATTCCGATGGTCATATGGTACTAAAGTCAGCTAATGGTATTCAAAGAAGATATCCAGAATGGAAGTTTCCAAGTAAATGTCTCCGATTAAGGAATTCGTGGACTCGTAACATAAATATGCCACTTATTTGACACATGCAATAATGGATGAACTGGAGCCTGAGATTTGGAAAATCTCTGTAATCTCCTTGCGTCTTGATTATCTTCTCCAAGGAATTACCATGTTTACCTCCTGAGAGGCAAGTAGAGTTAAGATTAACATTCCGCTTAAGGCTGCAGTATTGTAAAGACTCCATGTTAATTATCGAATAATCGAATCTTTGATTAAGTGAGTTTTAAAATAGAGGATTCATATAGCCTAACTCAATATTCTGAGAATTTGGTATAGTTAATTAAGAAAGACGGTTCATCTTGCTTATGCATTAATTACCGCAACCCTAATTAGGCAACAATTAAGAATTTCCATCAGCAGCCCAGGATCGTCGATTTGTTCGACTAGCGGCAAGGATTAGCTATTCCTTAATATTAGTTTTAAGCAATGGTTGGAATAACCATCTCACCTTAAAATAAGCTTTTTTATAATAGTTGTTATGTAAGTATCAAGGCTGCTCCTTTGGGGACCTTGTATAGATGGAATGTTAAACATCTATTGTTAGACAGAAGACTAGTAAGTCCAATTATCAGGATCTGAAAGTTGCCTCGGAAATAACGAATAAGATCATGCAAATCCATAATCATCTGTAAGTTGCCAGTATTCGGCAGAAAATTAAGGATTAATGAAAATAGCAACCCTCTTAAGTTCTTGTTAAGGAATAAGGTTCAACAAAAGATATCACCCTGGAAGGGTGTGCCAATTTGTTAATTATAAGGCTAGTTAAGCTCTGAATATACAGAATCATTCGAGGAAATCGAATGTATCAAGATCAAATAGCTTATAAGCTAAAACCTATTTAAGGAACTTGGCGGAGCTCGCAATGCATTACACACTAATGATTTAAGGATGTGTTTCGCTAATAAGTCGAGAAGCATTATCACGTAATGATATGCAGATTTATGATATGATGAGAAACCTGCATCGATTGAGGATCGACAGGTTAAGAAGTTCCAAAAAGGATACATGTACATATTATAGAGGTCAACTTGGGAGTTTGGAAAGGCTCCAGATATGCTATAGAAGTTAAGTCCATTATGCGACAAAAAGTACTTCCAACATTTTAGCAAATCTCGAGGTCGAGATTTCTTTTAAGGGGGTGAGGATGTAACACCTCATAAAATCACGTCCAATGATGTGTTGACACGTGTAATAAACCCTAACGAAGTCAAATATTGAATTTAAGGGACTAATTTTTCGAAAAATCGAAAACCTTGATTATGAAAGGACTGGAAGTGTTTGTATACCTAAATAAGTTTCTGAATAACCTCGTATGGTATTTATATTCACAAATGAGCCACTTGTTGATCGAGTATAGCCGTTCGTGTAATTAATTGAAAGTTTGCGCAATGAAGGGTTAAAAGCGTCAACATGTTAATTCTTATCTCTGAGTGACCTTTTAACAAACCGGGAGCTTCATGATATTTGATTATACTCTCGGGAATGCCAAATGTGACAACTCGTATCTCAGAACTTTTCTTGATACTTTGGTGTAACCTATGTAAACGTTCAATGATTAACTTACGTGTTTGTTGCAATGTAATGTCATAAGTTTGAATGTTATATTACATGTTAAGTGAATGTGTGTTAACATATTAAGTGAATGTTATATTACATGTTAAGTGAATGTGTGTTATATATCTATGTGCTTGATTTCGGTGATATGTATATATGATGAAATATAATCGAATCGATGAGATTGAGTTGGTTGATTGAATCACGAAACCCAATGCTTGATTAATCGGCTGTTATAAATTATGTTCGAATGATTTGTTAAGATGGCATGTTAGAGTGTATGTTAGAAATAGGAATCATCGACCTGATAATGCGATTGAGGGTTGTGATAAGTTGTAGTTCATGTTTATGATTAATTAGGGTTTATGTGAATTAGTGGTAACAACCTTGTTTTGATCGAATAAATGTTAAATGGAAACTGTTTGATTGTTTTGGCCACACATATGGAAACTGTTAAATGGTGTAACTAAATTGCATAAGTTTAGGGAATTTGGTAGCAAATCGCACAAGATCAGATCTTATCACACAAGCTTTCTGATGGTACAAGTCCTTGGTCGCACAAGGACTAATCGCACAAGCTGGTGCAACGGTTTAAAGCTCACGGTACAACTAGTTTATGCATGATCGCACAAGATTTGTGGATCACACAAGACAGTGTCGATCGCACAAGTCTTGGGCCTTACACAGTGTTTGAACTTAGCATATTATTGGACCGAATGGCCCAAATCTCAGTCGCACAAGATGTTTCGAATCGCACAAGTCGTCTGGATCGCACAAGATATCCGGACCGCACAAGATCAACATGTATTATTGTTTGGGCCGGATTTATGTTGGATCGCACAACATGTTGTGGATCGCACAAGGCTGTGCTGAACGCACAACATGTTGGGCCGGGGTATTTTATTGGGCTCACATTGATGAAACGCACAAGGCTGTTAGACTTGGGTGAGCCCAATCTTTCGAGTCGCATAAGCTCAGATATGTTATATGTTTGACTGTTAACGTGTTGCCATGATCATTACGTGTTGTAACTTGGTAGTCCTGTGTAAACATACGTGCATTACTTGAACCTAGACCTGACTTGTATGGTAACCATGTTAGGACGTGGTTGACCCCTAACAGCTCGATTGACCTTTCGTTTATCTGCCGAGCTAACCTAAGGTGAGTTCACACTTTCTACAAAGCATGGGATTCCCAGGGGTTGGGAATGGGTTAAGGAATATGGATTCCTTGTCCTCCTTGGGTAGGACAGTACGGGTTAAGGAATATAATTCCTCGTCCTCTTGGACAGTTTAAATTTCACTAGACCAAAACTCTATCACGAAGTCCCTCCTTTTTATATCGACTTAATCGCCAGGCCAATGGCGAGCGGGTCATTAGTTAGATAGCGCTATTTAGGTCTGACAAGCCTCATACCGTGCCGCAGAGGACGGGCGTGAACTAATGGATCTGGGCACGTCAATGATGATAGACATTGACGCTAAGGGCACATAAACATGACTAAAGTCAGTGGTCGATATGGTAACGAGTCTAGTAGTATAAACAAGGGGTAGCCCCCACGGCTGGATTGCCAGAGTAAATGGGATAAACAAATCATGTTTTCAACTATGGGGTAACCCCCACGGCAGGGATGCCAGTTAAAGGAAACTGTTTTTGGAACAACTTAAAACAAACACCCAACTGTGAACTCGCTCAACTTTGTTGTTGACTCGTTACTCCATGCTTTGCAGGTCATTAGGTACTTAGCTGGAGCTTACAGGGGGAAGAGTCGTTGTGGGACATGGATAGCTGTGTGCCATGTTAAACATTGAAACATTTAAACTTATGTTTTGGTTTTAAACATTATGCTTCCGCTTGCAACTTAAACTATGTTTTGTTTGGACACCAAATGTATTGTGTTGGATTTTATAATTACTTACATGCTTGTTCAATATGATTGGTGGCTTGATCCTGGTCAGTCACGCCTCCAAGCGATGATACTCCGCAGGTGGATTTCGGGGGTGTGACAGATTGGTATCAGAGCCATTGGTTATAGTGAACTTGGTTTTAAAAAGGGAAAAGCTTTTTGACAAAACCAGACTATAACCTGTACAGTGCTCAACGATCCACAACGACTCTTCACTCCACGTGCAAGGCTCAACACTATAGGTGATATGATTTATGTTATATTGCCTACTTGCTAGCTACATAGTACATTGCTCATGGTATGCTTAGTTAGTATAACAACAGTTGCTTGAACCCTATGTGCTTACTCTCTTCTGTCACTTCACGTTTACACGCGTGCGCGACACTTTCCTTACTTGTGTTTTCTTCGATGTGAAGATCATGAGTGGACGCCTGAACTTAACTCAAGCCCAGCTAACGGCTTTGATCAATGAACAAGTTGCTGCGGTACTTGCAGCCGCTCAGGCAGGAGGTATACCCTGCCATTTCAACTCACTCTAGGATCTCTAGGTCCTACTCTCGCGAACCAACCTTTGTGTTAAACTTTGTCCTTTCTTACTCTCACGACAGGTCAACCTGCACAGCTGATGCGTGTGAAGTGTCGTATATATTAGGTGTATATTTTAAGCCCTTTTTAACACTTATTTTAGCCAAGTTTTAAATTTATAAAACACGATATTTTACTAACACTAAACACACATATGGGCAAGTGCACCCATCGTTGAGTGTAGTATAGCGTTGGTAAGATACCGAGGTCGTCCAAGGACACAAGAGCTTTTAGTACCGGTTTATCCTCAACGTCTAATCAAAATAAAAAGTTTAGAAAAAGGTTTTAAACTAAGAAAAATAAAAACTAACTAAAATGCTGAAAATAAAAATAAAATAAAAACAGATAGACAAGATGAATCACTTGGTTCCGACTCGTATCTAGTATAACCTTTGATTATTTCCGCACTTTTGCACATAATTAAGAGATTATCTTAGTTATTGTAGTAGGCCCCTCTTTTGAAGGTGACGTTACCCTCACCCCAGTAGTTTGAGTCAGCAAGGATACAATCCTAAAAGGGTGGATTATTGGAAGATAATGAATTAAGTTATTAATGCAGTATTGTGGTAGGCCCCGCTTTTGGCGGTGACGTTACCCTCGGCTAAGTAGTCTGAGTCAGCAGGGATACAGTCCTAAATAGCCGGGTTATAGTATTAATAGTAGTTAACTTATGAGGGGATCAAAGAGTTTGGACCCCCGCCATCCAATACCGTGAAGTATTGAAGGAGGTCCTACTAAATTTGACCCAGGTCCATTGCAGGACCTCTAAACGCTGAACAATGGCAAGACCTTTACCAAACCGTTCCCTTAACCCCCGACCAGGTAGCCAACATACCTCCATATAGACCGTGGAGATATGAATGGTGAAAATCCTTTATTTTATATAGACAGTAAAATAATGCCAAGACACCACGGACAAACGATAAGGAAAGATCACCTTCAACATAAGTAACTAGTTATTAAAGTCATTAATACAAAACCAAATAAAAAGTGCAAAAGATTAGAAATAAAAAGTATTATACTAGACACTTTGTCTTCACCAAGTGATGTAAGAGACTTAGGCAAACATGGCCTTGATTTTCAAGAACTCTTACGATCAATCTTGGATCCCGAGACGACTCACACACTCTACGATGGACAATGGATGATGGTGGTGGATGATGGTGTTGTGATGGTGGTGGGTGGTGGATGAAGTGTGAGAGAGGTGGTGTGCCAAGGGATGGTTTGAGCTTGAGCCAAGCACTCCTATTTCTGTACAGAAGCCTGGACACGGCCCCGTGTCCGCTGGACACGGCCCCGTGTCCACCCTTTTCTAACACTTGGCACGCAGGCCATCAATTGTTCAAGATTGCAAAGGGTTAACCTGGGGAGTCAACAATCAACTGCTTCCTCCTTTGCTCCTCTCGCCTACTCCATAGCATCGTCATCATCATCATCGTCATCATCCCCTCCATGGCGTGCAATGTGGTCTCGTATGTATCCAACATCGTCTTGGATCTCGGATAGGTTTCTCTCTATAGCTCCGACCCGGTGGTAGGTGTTGCTCGCCATGTTATAGGTGTTCCGAGCACAAATGAGGTTTTCCTGCAACAAATCATGCAAACTTTGAAAATTAGGAAAACCGCCTCCCGAGGAGGATGATTGGCCCGGATCACCGTGGGGTGGGTATTGGTACTGATGATGTTGCGGAGCTGGGAGGACAAGTGCTTCTTGCGGGTTCCATGCATGACCTTGCGTCCTTTGAAAGGTTACCGTCCCGTCTTCTGCCTCATAAATCAGGTTCATCGAGCGGCATATGTGAATATCCACCGTACCCGACCATGGGCTCCTCTCAAATGACCTCGGAATGTGGGCGAAGTGCTTGAAGAGACGGAATACCCATCCCCCGAAGAAAATAGGAGTCGGTGCGCTAGCAAGGCGGTTGTGATGCATGTTTCGGAGCATGAGGAACGGAACATCGAGCGGCCTGCGGTTGTGAATGCAATGGAGGACAAGCAAATCTCTTAACCCAACGACGCCACCACTGTCATGCCATTGGCTAAGAGAGTAGCCGAGGAGCCTATGAATGTATCTGTAAAGCGGGTCCCTCAGCTTGGTACTCTTAGTGCTGCTCGGATTGTAGAACCCTTCCCCAATCTGAGCCCACATGGCTTGGCGCTCGTTGTCTTCAATCTCTCTCAATCCCCCTGTATTTTCTTCGTTTCCCGCATCCTCCTCCGCATACAACCCGATAATCGACCCGAATTGTGCCATGGAGATCGAATACCTCGTCCCGCCACACTGGAATGACACCCCGTCATTATCGAACGGGTCACACCTTGAAGTGAATGCAAAGGTGATGTAAAATTCCAAGGTGCATTCATGGACGGAATGGAGTCGGGTTGTTAGTGCGACTCTGAGTGGTCCCGTGACAATGTTGTTGAACCGGTCAATTTGATTCACCATGGTTAGCAGTTCTGTGCAAGCCTGCCTCGGGTGTTCCTCCGGCCTTGTTTGAAGATGTTCATATCGAGCTCTTGCATCTAGCTCATTGGCGTTGAATCTTGTAAACTTCCTGGCCATCTGCAAGAATACACCCAAAAGTTAGCACGAAACATAAATATTTTCGGACAAAACTGCAAACAGCGAGCTGGACACGACCCCGTGTCCAGCGGACACGGCCCCATGTCCAGAGGTCTGTTACTCAAAAACTTCATTTTTCGACCCGGTTTCGAAAACTTGAAAATTTTTGGTCCAATAGGTGCGGTTTCCCCCGAAAATGAAACCCTAAACACCGTTTTTTCCCAAAACATCCCGTTTACCCCATCAATTTTATCTTTTTCGGTTCAAGAACAAGGGTTTGGGGTTTTTGTAAGAAATCGGGTGAATCTTTGAACAATCTAAGTGTATTTACTTTCCTTAACACTAATCTAACTAAATGCAAACAGATCTAAACAAAAATTTGAGGTTTGATCCGGATGAACTTCAAGAACCCTAGATTTTTCCCCAAATTTGTGGTGTTTTAACTACATGCAAGTGACTAATCTAACTACTAAGAGTGATAGAATCATACCTTGATGTTGTTAGATCAATAGGAGACGTTGAAATTTCGCGAAAAATCGCCTGGAACCAGAGCTTTTGTGGGGAAACGGGGCGTGTGGAATGAAGAAACTGTTTTGAAAAAGGGGTTTTATCCCGTCTGCAGCGCGAACACGGCCCCGTGTCCAGCGGACACGGCCTCGTGTCGAGCTCCTTTTTTTTTTTAGTGCGCGTGTGAGTGCCCCTTTTTCCCATAAGCTATGGTTAGAAAACTTACCGCTTTATTTTGTCGTCTTAATCGTTCGTAACTTACCAGGCATGATGTTTTTATTCTTCCACTGTTTGAAGCGAGATCTCTTCTTCCTCATCCTCAATAAATCCTTGATAGAGTTTCAGCCATTGGCCATTGACTTTAAATGGTGGCCCATTTCGAGATTTAATTTCTACTGCACCGTGTGGAAAAATATGGGTGATGGAAAAAGGTCCTGACCACCTAGACTTTAATTTACCAGGAAACAATCGAAGTCGTGAATTAAACAAAAGAACTAAATCTCCTACCCGAAATTCATTAGGTTTAATATGTTTGTCATGCAATTTTTTCATTCTTTCCTTATAAATTTCAGAGTTTGAGTATGCATAATTCCTAAGCTCGTCTAATTCATTTATTTGACAAAATCGATTTTTACCAGCAAATTCTAGATCTAAGTTTACATTTTTGATTGCCCAGTAGGCTTTGTGTGCAATTTCTACTGGTAAATGACAACTTTTTCCATAAACTAGCTTATATGGGGTTGTACCTATTGTTGTTTTATAAGCAGTTCGAAAAGCCCATAAAGCATCGTCTAATTTATCAGCCCATTCCTTTTTATTTAATCCTACGGTTTTTTCGAGTATTCGTTTTAAACCTCTATTAGTCACTTCGGCTTGTCCGTTTGTTTGAGGATGATATGCTGTCGAAACCCGGTGATAGACCCCATATCTTGTTAAAATTTTTTCAAGTTGATGGTTGCAAAAATGGGTACCTCTATCACTTATTAAAGCTTTAGGTGTGCCAAAACGAGAGAATAATTTTTTCAGAAATCTTACCACGACTCTTCCATCATTTGTTGGAAGTGCCTCGGCCTCGGCCCATTTAGACAAGTAATCTACTGCCACAAGTATATATTTGTTTCCTTTCGATGGTGGGAAAGGTCCCATAAAGTCTAGTCCCCACACATCAAAAATTTCACAAACAAGAATGCCATTTTGTGGCATTTCATTTTTGGAAGAAATATTACCTGTTCTTTGGCAAGCATCACATGTCTTTACAAGACTTTGAGCGTCTTTGTAAATGGTTGGCCAATAAAATCCTGAATCGAATACCTTTCGTGCGGTACTGGCAGCACCATGATGTCCTCCGTATGGACCTTCATGACAATGGCGGAGAATTCTTCGTGCTTCTCTACCATGTACGCATCGTCTGACGAGTTGGTCGGCACACATTTTGAAAAGATATGGATCTTCCCAAAAGTAGTGTTTTACATTGGCAAAGAATTTTTTTCTTTGATGATGTGGCCATCCTTTTGCGACTATACCGCTAGCTAGGTAGTTAGCATAGTCGGCGTACCATGGTTCTTCCTTGTATTCCACCATTTCCAGGGACTCAGTTGGAAATTTTTCGTTGATTTGCTCTTCCCTAGTTGCTTCTAAAGCTGGGTCTTCTAAGCGTGAAAGATGATCTGCTGCGGTATTTTCTGCTCCTCTTTTGTCCTTGATTTCAATGTCAAATTCTTGGAGGAGTAGAATCCACCTAATCAAACGTGGTTTTGCGTCTTGCTTCTTGAAGAGATATCGAATGGCTGCATGGTCTGTATAGACTATAGTTTTAGAAAGAACAAGATAAGAACGAAATTTATCAAAAGCAAATACCACAGCTAATAACTCTTTTTCAGTTGTTGTGTAATTTTCTTGTGCATCATTAAGTGTTTTACTAGCATAATAGATTGGGTGGAAATGCTTTTCTTTTCTCTGTCCCAAGACAGCTCCAACTGCAAAGTCACTGGCATCACACATGATTTCGAAAGGAAATTTCCAATCAGGCGCTATCATGATAGGTGCATTGACTAGCATTTCCTTTAGGGTTAGAAATGCTTGATTGCAATCCTTGTCAAAGATGAAAGGAGCATCTTTTTCAAGTAATTTTGTTAGAGGCCTTGAGATCTTTGAAAAGTCTTTGATAAACCGCCTACAAAATCCGGCATGCCCTAGGAAACTTCTGATAGCTCTTACGGAGGATGGAGGTGGTAATCTAGAAATGGTATCTATTTTGGCTCGATCCACCTCCATTCCTTCGCTTGAGATTTTGTGACCGAGTACTATTCCCTCTGTTACCATGAAATGGCATTTTTCCCAATTAAGGGCGAGGTTAGTTTCCTCACATCGGGATAGCATTCGTTCAAGGTTATCGAGGCATTGGTCATATGAATCCCCAAAGATAGAAAAGTCGTCCATAAAGACTTCCATTGTCTTTTCTATCATGTCATGGAAAATGGCTACCATGCAACGTTGGAATGTTGCTGGGGCATTACATAGACCAAACGGCATGCGTCGATAAGCAAAAGTTCCATAGGGACATGTGAAAGTTGTCTTTTCTTGGTCTTCGGGTGCTATCGGGATTTGAAAGTAACCTGAAAAACCATCCAAGAAACAGTAAAATTTATGACCGGATAATCTTTCTAACATTTGATCAATGAAGGGTAAAGGAAAGTGATCCTTTCTTGTTGCTTCATTTAATCGTCTATAATCTATACATACTCTCCATCCTGTGACGGTTCTCGTTGGTATTAGTTCATTCTTTTCGTTAGTTATTACCGTCATACCTCCTTTCTTTGGAACTACTTGGACGGGACTCACCCAAGGACTATCGGAGATAGGATAGATAAGTCCGGCGTCAAGTAACTTGATGACTTCGTTTTTAACCACTTCTTGAACATTTGGATTTACTCGACGTTGTGGTTGTATGACTGATTTGTAGTCATCATTCATCAAAATTTTGTGTGTGCACATAGAAGGACTAATTCCTTTTATGTCCACAAGTTTCCAAGCTATTGCATTTTTGTGTTTTTTCAAAAGATTAATTAATTTTTCTTTTTCTAAGTTATCTAATTTAGATGAAATAATTACAGGTAACTTACCATCTTTGTCTAGAAAAGCATATTCCAAACCTTTTGGAAGTTCTTTGAGCTCAAGTGGTGGGTCTTTAGGAGACTCCTTATTTGGTTGCTCGTTTCGATCAAGAACTTTAAAAGTTTGTTCTATGGCGACCTCTTCTTCAACAAAGTGGTCAATCTCTTCACTTGTATCGGGTGGTTCATCTTCATCTTCAATTAGGGGGTCATTATTGCCGAATGGATATTTCATTGATCGTTCGAGATCGACACTTCTTTTAAATGCCCCTAATTGAAGAGGTAGATTATTGAACTTCCGGTTTTTCAAAGCTTCGTGAGTTTTTACAAATGGTCGTCCCAATACTAGAGGAGCGTCATCAAGGATGACGAAGTCTGTTGGGATTACCATTTGATTTGTTTGAACCAAGACATCTTCAACTATACCGATTGATTTTATTACTTTCCGATTGGATAGAAAAATGGGTATTTGAAGTGGAGAAAAATCACTAATACTTAATTTTTCGAAAATGTAGTTAGGCATTATGTTAACACAAAGATCTTTATCGATGGTGACATTACTAATAAACGAATTTTGAAAGAAACATGGAACTGGTGTAATGTTAATTTCAAACGGGTCTTCTTTTATTAGTGAAGTTTGATCATTAGTTAACTTAACACTTACCGTTTCGTCAATTTTAGTGTTAGTGTTTAACTTTTTTAAAAACTTAGCATGAGTGGGTACTAAACAATGATTTTCGAAAGAAGGTGACAAGAGATTAATTTCTTCAAAATTAGACTCTTCTTGGATTTTAACGTTGTCGGACTCACCTTTTTCGTTGTTTAATTCATGTGTCGGTTTTTCACTTATTTGTTCTTCCATTTTTACATTTTTAGTTATCTCTTCCTTTTTTAATTCTTCTCTTGCGCGGGACTCCTCTTCCCTTGTGCGAGCTTCTTTTATACATTGATCGATAACTCTAATGTGTTCTAATATCCTACCGGTCACTTCGGTTATAGAAAAAGAATCATCATTTCCTAAGCTTGAATCCGGTTGTTCGACCCTTTGTTCCTCATAATACCCATATGAAGTTGATGGTTCACACCATTGTCCTTCATTGTAAGCATATGATGGATAAGGTTCGTAATTTTGTTCTTCATAATACTCATATGAGGTGGGTGGTTCACGCCATGGTTCCTCATAACAAGCATATGAAGGTGGTTGCTCATATCTTGGTTCCTCAAAGTATGAGTATGAAGGCTCATACCTTGGTTCATCAAAATATGAGTATGAGGGAGGAGGTTCATACCTTTGGTCTTCATAGGATGTGTATGAAGTTGACGGCTCGTACCTGGGCTCCTCATAGTAGGTGTATGAATTGGATGGTTGATATGAGTGATTATTTTGAATCGAGCGTGCATTACGACAATTAGTGCAATAATTACCCCTATAATCATCCTCATCATAGGTGTAGTTGTAACCTCCTGAGTATTGATCCATAAGAATCACTCAGCAGACCACAACTGAGTCTCGAGATCAGAAAAAAAAAATAAAAACGGAAACAAAGGCTGGACACGGCCCCGTGTTCAGTGGACACGGCCCCGTGTTCAGGATCTGTATCTGGGCGTTTTAATTAAATTTACTGATTTCGTTGAGCACGGGGCGTGTTCAGTGAGCACGGCCCGTGTTCAAGTTACTGTTACTAGGTGTTTATAAAAAATCTGCAGCACGGCCCCGTGTTCAGCGAACACGGCCCCGTGTACAGGTTACTGTAAATGCAAAATTAAACTAAAATGCAGAAAAATGTGCGCGCTTTTAAAAATGTTTTGAAAAACTGATTAGGCCGTCGATTTTAAGCTTTCTTAAAATCCTTGTGTCCCCGGCAGCGGCGCCAAAAACTTGATGCGTGTGAAGTGTCGTATATATTAGGTGTATATTTTAAGCCCTTTTTAACACTTATTTTAGCCAAGTTTTAAATTTATAAAACACGATATTTTACTAACACTAAACACACATATGGGCAAGTGCACCCATCGTTGAGTGTAGTATAGCGTTGGTAAGATACCGAGGTCGTCCAAGGACACAAGAGCTTTTAGTACCGGTTTATCCTCAACGTCTAATCAAAATAAAAAGTTTAGAAAAAGGTTTTAAGCTAAGAAAAATAAAAACTAACTAAAATGTTGAAAATAAAAATAAAATAAAAACAGATAGACAAGATGAATCACTTGGTTCCGACTCGTATCTAGTATAACCTTTGATTATTTCCGCACTTTTGCACATAATTAAGAGATTATCTTAGTTATTGTAGTAGGCCCCTCTTTTGAAGGTGACGTTACCCTCACCCCAGTAGTTTGAGTCAGCAAGGATACAATCCTAAAAGGGTGGATTATTGGAAGATAATGAATTAAGTTATTAATGCAGTATTGTGGTAGGCCCCGCTTTTGGCGGTGACGTTACCCTCGGCTAAGTAGTCTGAGTCAGCAGGGATACAGTCCTAAATAGCCGGGTTATAGTATTAATAGTAGTTAACTTATGAGGGGATCAAAGAGTTTGGACCCCCGCCATCCAATACCGTGAAGTATTGAAGGAGGTCCTACTAAATTTGACCCAGGTCCATTGCAGGACCTCTAAACGCTGAACAATGGCAAGACCTTTACCAAACCGTTCCCTTAACCCCCGACCAGGTAGCCAACATACCTCCATATAGACCGTGGAGATATGAATGGTGAAAATCCTTTATTTTATATAGACAGTAAAATAATGCCAAGACACCACGGACAAACGATAAGGAAAGATCACCTTCAACATAAGTAACTAGTTATTAAAGTCATTAATACAAAACCAAATAAAAAGTGCAAAAGATTAGAAATAAAAAGTATTATACTAGACACTTTGTCTTCACCAAGTGATGTAAGAGACTTAGGCAAACATGGCCTTGATTGTCAAGAACTCTTACGATCAATCTTGGATCCCGAGACGACTCACACACTCTACAATGGATGATGGTGGTGGATGATGGTGTTGTGATGGTGGTGGGTGGTGGATGAAGTGTGAGAGAGGTGGTGTGCCAAGGGATGAGATGAAATGAATCCAAGCACTCCTATTTATAGGCTGAACAGAGAGCTGGGCACGGCCCCGTGTCCGCTGGGCACGGCCCCGTGCCTGTCTGACACTCTCTCTCCTCATTAATTGTAATTCGCAATTACAATAAATGCGCCTGCTGTACTTTCGACACGCCCCCGTGTCCGCTGGGCACGGCCCGTGGTGGGCAGTAGAAGCTTCTATAGGTTTGTCTTTTCTGCTGCTTCTTGGGCACGGCCCCGTGCTGGCTGAGCACGGGGCGTGTTCAGTCATCTGACTTCTCTATTTTGCTTTGGAAGGTGCCGTTGAGGGGTCGGGCAGTCCACTAATGTTCCTTTCCTTGTATTTATGTTGGAATTAGCTGTCTTTTTGCTTCTTTTGCGTTTTTGAGCTCATTTAATCCTGAAAATACAAAAGGAAGACAAAAACACTCTTTTTCCAATATTAGTACTTAAAAAGGGTTAGTTTTATGCCTTGTTTGATGTAATTTATATGTTGCATTTTACACACATCAACAGCCTCCTGTGTGCACTTTCAAGACCTTTATGGACTGTCGACCTAGTACCTTTAGTGGTACCGAAGGAGATGTAGGTCTCCTCCACTGGTTTGAGAAGCTCGAATATGTTTTCGAGATGTGTGAATGCCCTGAGGCTCGCAGGGTGAAGTATGCCACTGGTACTCTCGAGGGTGTAGCACTCACGTGGTGGAATGCTCAGGTCCAAATGCTGGGGTTGGTTGCTGCTAACGCCACCCCATGGAACAATTTTAAGGAACTGATCAAAGAGGAGTATTGCAATCGGGATGACATCCACAAGCTGGAAGTAGAGTTCTTCAACCTAAAGATGACGGGGTCAGAAATTAATGTCACACCCCGAAATTATCAGAGCTGGCGTGACTGGACTGGTATCTTCATTGCACAGCGGAAGCAAAAAGCTAAGACTTTCTAGAAATTAAACGCCCACTAAGTACTCGAGTCTCCAATGGTCCTCATATTCCAACCGTGCCTTGTCTTAGAAAAGTAACCTGAGAAAGAAACATGCGAAAAAGTCAACATAAAGTCGAGCGAGTCCATAGTTTATTTGTAAAAGATTTGAAATAAATCTTTTGAGTTGTGAAAGGTTTGAAATAAATCTTTTGAGTTGTGAAAGATTTGAAATAAATCTTTGGAATAACCGGTTTTTCAAATAGTGTTGAGAAAACGAATTTAAAAATCATTTTCTTGCCAAATTATATGGAAACGTTGTGTTTGTAACACATTATGTTCATAAAAACCATGTATTTGTAAAGTCTTGTATTTGTAATGTTCGTATAACCGTCAATGCCCACCCTGACTTTGACTCCATACCCGCATAATCCTATGCTTTGTATTTGTATAAAACATGGTATTTAATTTGTATGAGCAAGTATTTTTGTAAGTATATATGTCCCTGGTATGTAGCAAATAAGGAAATAAAGAGATCACCAATGGTTTGCAAGGCCATTGATATGTGTGAAGTGCAGTAGGAAGACTCAAACCTAGCGGATTTGTGCGTCGGGTACATAGTCACTCCGAGGTCCGTACCGTGGGCCTGGAGCTGGGCTCGCTACACCCAAATAGATCTACCGCATTGTGCCCCTCGGTCCTACAATGAGGATTAATGGCCTCAAGTTGCGCCTGCCCACTCACATGATCTAAGTAGTAAACCCTCCTTAAGCTAACCATACCATGTATAAAAATGTCTGTAAGTGTCTGTAATCATTGTACATGTATTTTACCCCAGTCTCTAAGACTGATCCTCCCTCATTCTCTAAGACTGATCCTTCCTCAATATTATCACCAGATGATCCCATCCCTAGTCATGAAAATCATTCACCTTTCGATAATACGCATTTGTTTTGTAAAAACCGGTATGTTTAGTATAAACCTTTCGTAAATCATTTGAGTTTCTCGAAATCCCTTCGTAATATGAATTAGAAATACGAGTTTTGCGTTTGGTTAAAACTATGTATGTTTTTGCAAAACGTGCATGTCTTTCCACCCCGAAAACATTTACAAAAATGTAAAACAGTAAAAAGTGGGGGTTATGAACTCACCTGAATATTCCTGTGCAAAGCTAACTAAATACGACTTCGTGATGTCGTTTCCAAGACGAGACTCGCTAGCATGCATTCTACAATATTCCTAACACGGAATATCTAATAAGTTTCTAATATAAACGTAGCTAAACTACGGGTCTGAGCTCTACCGAATCGTTAACCGAACGATTCAACGGTAAATTGATAACTTAATAGTAACGATTAAGTTATACTCGTTAGGTTTCGCCTAATGTTGGTAATAGTTTAATAAGTCTTGTAAAGACTTAGTTCTCGAGAGATTTAAAATATATGATTATTTATATAAAAGTATATAAATATATTGTTATAATCGCGTTAGTTGTCTTGAGAAACCGTACGTGTATGTTCAAAAGTTTGTGTGAAAATAACGTATAACCAATTCGTATCGTATATACGTCTCGTATGATATTTATCAAAGTGTATGTCTATGCCATTTAGGCGTTTGACGTGAATATAAAAAGTCATATTCATGAAAGAATCGTCGGATTGTCGTGTTTGAAAATAAATATATAACTATATTTATTTTTTATAAACGAATGTGTGATCGGCGTTTGAAACAATATAAATAATTATATTGACTTTATAAAGGAGTTGTCGAAATTCCGAAGTTTATAATAAATATAATAATTATATTTATTTGTTGTAAATAATTTCCGAATCTTTGATATCGAAAGTTGTAAAGTGTTATCGAAAGAAACTATATGCTTGTATTCGTCTTTCCAAAATATCATTTGAATCCGATGTTTGTTTTATAATAAAACGCGTTCTTTTTTACGGATTTTCTCGAAAAACGGGCAGAGTTTCCTCTGTTTTTGGACGCCCCCGACAACCACGTGTCGATATATTTTGTCAAACTCAACAATATCCTCAATATCAATATGTATAATTTTCGTAAAAGCGACAAAAATGTAAATTAAGCACTAGTTTGTATCGGTTCGAGCTCGTTCACGAAATAAATAAGATTATAAGAATAATGAAATGTATTGTGCCGAAAAATCTTTACCATCTTCTTGTGTCGAAAGCCGAGCTGACCGAGTCAACTCGCTGAGTTGACTGAGTTTGACCGAGTTTGACCGAGTCGACCGAAACGCTTCCTAATCTGACTCGAACCGACTGACTCAAACCAAACCGAGTGGACTCGTCTGTCCCGAGTCGACTCGCTGACTGAGCTGACTCGCTTATTGAGTTAACCGAACCGTCTGCCCGAGCCGCCTGACCGAACCAGCATCTGTCCCGAACATCTCTGTTGACCGGTTGTTGACCCGAGTTGGCTCGGGTGTCGACCGAGTCAACTTGGTTTGACCCGAGTCCAACTGTTGACCGTCTGACTTAGACCCGAACTGGGTGAACTTGGTTTAACTGAGTTGATTCGAACCAAAAACCTGAACCGAGTGAAACCCGAACCCGATCCAAACATAAACCGGCACCATCCAACGGAACTGAGTTAACCCGTAGATTGACCTGACCCGAACCGTTCATACCCTAACCGAAACCATCAGCATCATCATAAAAATATAAATCTTCATAAACAAGGATGAAAAAGATGGGTTTTTACCGGATAACTCGCCAGACTGAGACTCGAACCACCGCCATGCCGCCACTGCCACTGCTACCGCCGCCGCCTGCAGCGGAGTCGCTCCTTCTCCGCCTCATCTCTCTCTCTCCACGCTTCTCTCTCTCTCTCTCATTGCTTCTGATCTCGACGCCTCGCCGCTCACCACCACCACCCGACGATGGTGATGCTGGTCCGTTTCTGGATCGAAAAGGGGATGGGTGTTGTCGGTGGTTCAGAGCCACCACCGCCGTCGCCGGCTCCGCCATGCCTGGCCAGAGTCCGGCCGTTCAACTTCATCAGAGGGGGAGAGGATGAGGGAGTGGATTTGGGTGTGTATGTATGTGTGGTCTGATATATAACCAAGAGAGAGAGGGATGACATTTGTGTTGTGTGTGGATAAATAATATGCAGACAAGGAAACTTTGAGAGAGTGGGGAGGTGATTTTATAGAGTTTTGGTGAGATCTAGAAGAGATCTTGTTCTAAAATTAGAGACAAAATATTTTGGATAGATCTACTATAGATTTAGTGGATCCTTAAAAGATTTTGAAGAGATGTTATAAGATCTAATTAAGTTATGTACGGGTTTAGGCTTGTGGGTTTTGGGCTTGGGCCCCGGCCCACAAGCTTACTCCCTGTGTTTAAGCGGCCCGTAATTCCTACGAGACCCGTTAACACATCCTGAACTCCGTTTAACGTCAAAAATTAAAATACACAAAAATACGGTCGGTAGTCGTTGTTTGCACGTCCGTTCGTTGATTACGGTAATAATCGCGAAAAATTGTATCGTTGCCATCCTTATTCCGTTTTTCGATCCGGTTTCGACTGTAATCACTAAAATTTAATTACGAAGCTAAAATATATCGTAACATGTAAGTTTCGAAGGTGACAGGCGTCTCCGTCGCTTCCGTTTTGTTGCCGATGCGTTTCCTGCTATCGCGTTTTTAGTTCCTGTTTGCGTTTGTGTCGCACGGAAGCCCAATAAATTCACAAAAATTTAACTCATAAATATAAAATACTCTTAGAAAATCCGTATTTGTCGGCGTTGTCAGTATTTTGTACGGTATCAGTTCGTTATCGCTTAACGTTTAACATGTTTCTCCGCTAATCACCGTTCGCGTACTATAAAGTTGGCTAGACGTTCCTAGGCATTCCAAAGGCCTAATTAAGTTAATTTGCGTCGTTAACATTATTTATTATCGCGTTAATCACCTGTTAATCACGTAATTAGGTGCCGTAAATCACCGGTTGTCACATTCTCCCCCTGTTACAGAAATTTCGTCCTCGAAATTTAGAATATGTTATCTCCTCAGAATTGTGTTGTTCGCAGTTAAGTCCGAATAATAACAAAGTGAATGACCGCGTAATCAAAACAAGACTTATTCGAATCAGATGAATTCAATGACATTCCTCAACAATAAGAACCCAACGGTTTCAAAGAAATGTGTTTCGAAAGTTGATGTTAAAGGAAACAAGATGTATAGATATCGTTACTAACGTGGCCAAGTCAACAGGGATCCAACAATGAACATGAACTTCGACCAACCGAATTCCATATGAACGTTTACAACATGTAACTGAGTTCTAGAAGCAAAAACTTCCATTGGATGAACTTAAAATCAACAATCTCAAATGCAATAGTTTGCATGATACTCTTGATCCTGATCAGCACAAGCTGCAAGTTATACCGACGCCACAAAGTGCCGTAGCGAATGAGACAATTCAAATAAAGCGGTGATCAAACAAGTATCACCTGTGTTTTGTATGAAACGCTTAATCATGATTAGCCCAAGCTACAAGTTTGTACCAACACCACAAGGTGTCGTAGTGATTTAAATAATTCAATAATAGCGGTGATCAAACAAATTCACCGTGTTTGAAATCAAATGAAAGCGTAATAAAGTGAATCTGAAAGTTTGTTTCAAATGACATCATAGAATTTTCAATTGAAATTTGAGCATCAAAGAAATAATGTTTTCGATCGAAAACGAAGAAGCAATGAATATCGCAAACATTCGATCGATGTTGAAAGGACCGTTAGGAGGTACACCGGAATATGAAAGGAATTTTGTGCACCCTTGTCTTATCACACGATTGTGTTAAGACTGTTGTAATATAACAAATCAAAGCGGATTTAAAGCAAATCAATATATAAGTATTTAAATCTGTGCATGAGATGCGTAAACGAGTTTAGCGCAAGCTTCAACTAGTGAAAATCACCATCACATGGTGTCGAAATCATCAAACGACTTAATGGGGTCGTAGATCAAACAAGTCTACTACGACGCGAAACAAATGAAACACTTGTTAAAACGAATTTTGAATATGATGCTCCCAATACATCATATGATGCTCTGAAGTGAATATGTGTAATGGACAAGTTCAAACAGTCGAACTTGGTTTTAGCGCAATCCGACAATAAACATATGTATCGACAAGAAAACTTTCGGCATGGTCACAACGAAAAACCATGTATGTAACTTGTAAAGAAATGATCGTGATACAATGACCCTTAAGAGGAGTAGAGATACGAAAATCTACTCAGTAAATGTAAAAATCGAAATTTCAATAAAAGAAATTTTGAGGACTTTACCTGGGATTTCGTGTGACGACCAATTGTTAGGTGACATTACCATGGAATGTCGAACATAGCGTATTCGTTGTTATGAGTTAGGAGGAATGAGGAGACATTCGTCTTCTCCTTGGCGTGTTTCGTGTCGTTTGCAGGACCGCGTGACAAGTTGCCGTTTCCTGGTCGTTAGTTCTCCTGCTGACAGGAATCTAGCGTCGTCGTTGAATTGCGCCATCGTGTCTTTTCAAAGGCCTCGCCTCGCTAGTTGTATGTGTCGTACTTCAACCTCCGTTGATGTATAGCTTAAGTTTCACGTATACCTGCGCATTAGCGTTGTGTGCCGCGTAGAAGGTGATGTACCCCGACATCCGTTGACGTAGAAATTGAGTTCCATGTATTCTCGTGCGCTAGTGTTTCGTTATACGTAGGCTGCCTGCTCGGGAAGCCAAAATGTCATAGACAATATGGATAATAATATGTGCCCGAGTTAATATTCGCGGTTCCTACGTGATGACCTTTAATAAACACACACATGCACAAATAATCAATCATATAATCAAATGAACATGTTAGTCATCAATAAGCAATCAAGTAATTTCCCCTAGTCCCACTAGTCTATCCTCCCAGCCTCTCAAACTGAACTTCCTAGTCCCACTAGACTATCCTCCCAGCCTCTCAGACTGAACCTCCTAGTCCCACTAGACTATCCTCCCAGCCTCTCAGACTGAATCTCCTAGTCCCACTAGACTATCCTCCCAGCCTCTCAGACTGAATCTCCTAGTCCCACTAGACTATCCTCCCAGCCTCTCAGACTGAATCTCCTAGTCTCTCAGACTACCTTCCCAGCCTCTCAGACTGAATCTCCTAGTCTCTCAGACTGACTCCCTGTTCCGATGGTCTTAAATGCATGTTTCCTAAACTCTCAGATTTTTGTGTACTGTATGTAATCGTTTCGTGTACCGTGTATAAAACATCACAATAGCGTATGTTTGAAAACAAAATTTTGACTGTTTGTTTTTCAGCAACGGTTGGAGACCATATTCGAGTACTATGCGTTCTGTATGTATTCAGGTTTTAATATTCTATGTTCCCAGAGGAAAGTGAGGTTAGAGCCTAGGTATCTTTACAGAAAACCCTATTCGCTGTAACCTATAGCTCTGATACCAATCTGTCACACCCCGAAATTATCAGAGCTGGCGTGACTGGACCGGTATCTTCATTGCACAGCGGAAGCAAAAAGCTAAGACTTTCTAGAAATTGAACGCCCACTAAGTACTCGAGTCTCCAATGGTTCTCCTATTCCAACCGTGCCTTGTCTTAGAAAAGTAACCTGAGAAAGAAACATGCGAAAAAGTCAACATAAAGTTGAGCGAGTCCATAGTTTGTTTGTAAAAGATTTGAAATAAATCTTTTGAGTTGTGAAAGGTTTGAAATAAATCTTTTGAGTTGTGAAAGATTTGAAATAAATCTTTGGAATAACCGGTTTTTCAAATAGTGTTGAGAAAACGAATTTAAAAATCATTTTCTTGCCAAGTTATATGGAAACGTTATGTTTGTAACACATTATGTTCATAAAAACCATGTATTTGTAAAGTCTTGTATTTGTAATGTTCATATAACCGTCAATGCCCACCTTGACTTTGACTCCATACCCGCATAATCCTATGCTTTGTATTTGTATAAAACATGGTATTTAATTTGTATGAGCAAGTATTTTTGTAAGTATATATGTCCCTGGTATGTAGCAAATAAGGAAATAAAGAGATCACCAATGGTTTGCAAGGCCATTGATATGTGTGAAGTGCAGTAGGAAGACTCAAACCTAGCGGATTTGTGCGTCGGGTACATAGTCACTCCGAGGTCCATACCGTGGGCCTGGAGCTGGGCCCGCTACACCCAAATAGATCTACCGCATTGTGCCCCTCGGTCCTACAATGAGGATTAATGGCCTCAAGTTGCGCCTGCCCACTCACATGATCTAAGTAGTAAACCCTCCTTAAGCTAACCATACCATGTATAAAAATGTCTGTAAGTGTCTGTAATCATTGTACATGTATTTTACCCCAGTCTCTAAGACTGATCCTCCCTCAGTCTCTAAGACTGATCCTTCCTCAATATTATCACCAGATGATCCCATCCCTAGTCATGAAAATCATTCACCTTTCGATAATACGCATTTGTTTTGTAAAAACCGGTATGTTTAGTATAAACCTTTCGTAAATCATTTGAGTTTCTCGAAATCCCTTCGTAATATGAATTAGAAATACGAGTTTTGTGTTTGGTCAAAACTATGTATGTTTTTGCAAAACGTGCATGTCTTTCCACCCCGAAAACATTTACAAAAATGTAAAACAGTAAAAAGTGGGGGTTATGAACTCACCTGAATATTCCTGTGCAAAGCTAGCTAAATACGACTTCGTGATGTCGTTTCCAAGACGAGACTCGCTAGCATGCATTCTACAATATTCCTAACACGGAATATCTAATAAGTTTCTAATATAAACGTAGCTAAACTACGGGTCTGAGCTCTACCGAATCGTTAACCGAACGATTCAACGGTAAATTGATAACTTAATAGTAACGATTAAGTTATACTCGTTAGGTTTCGCCTAATGTTGGTAATAGTTTAATAAGTCTTGTAAAGACTTAGTTCTCGAGAGATTTAAAATATATGATTATTTATATAAAAGTATATAAATATATTGTTATAATCGCGTTAGTTGTCTCGAGAAATCGTACGTGTATGTTCAAAAGTTTGTGTGAAAATAACGTATAACCAATTCGTATCGTGTATACGTCTCGTATGATATTTATCAAAGTGTATGTCTATGCCATTTAGGCGTTTGACGTGAATATAAAAAGTCATATTCATGAAAGAATCGTCGGATTGTCGTGTTTGAAAATAAATATATAACTATATTTATTTTTTATAAACGAATGTGTGATCGGCGTTTGAAACAATATAAATAATTATATTGACTTTATAAAGGAGTTGTCGAAATTCCGAAGTTTATAATAAATATAATAATTATATTTATTTGTTGTAAATAATTTCCGAATCTTTGATATCGAAAGTTGTAAAGTGTTATCGAAAGAAACTATATGCTTGTATTCGTCTTTCCAAAATATCATTTGAATCCGATGTTTGTTTTATAATAAAACGCGTTCCTTTTTACGGATTTTCTCGAAAAACGGGCAGAGTTTCCTCTGTTTTTGGACGCCCCCGACAACCACGTGTCGATATATTTTGTCAAACTCAACAATATTCTCAATATCAATATGTATAATTTTCGTAAAAGCGATAAAAATGTAAATTAAGCACTAGTTTGTATCGGTTCGAGCTCGTTCACGAAATAAATAAGATTATAAGAATAATGAAATGTATTGTGCCGTAAAATCTTTACCATCTTCTTGTGTCGAAAGCCGAGCTGACCGAGTCAACTCGCTGAGTTGACCGAGTTTGACCGAGTTTGACCAAGTCGACCGAAACGCTTCCTAATCTGACTCGAACCGATTGACTCAAACCAAACCGAGTGGACTCGTCTGTCCCGAGTCGACTCGCTGACTGAGCTGACTCGCTTATTGAGTTAACCGAACCGTCTGCCCGAGCCACCTGACCGAACCAGCATCTGTCCCGAACATCTCTGTTGACCGGTTGTTGACCCGAGTTGGCTCGGGTGTCGACCGAGTCGACTTGGTTTGACCCGAGTCCAACTGTTGACCGTCTGACTTAGACCCGAACTAGGTGAACTTGGTTTAACTGAGTTGATTCGAACCAAAAACCTGAACCGAGTGAAACCCGAACCCGAACCAAACATAAACCGGCACCATCCAACTGAACTGAGTTAACCCGTAGATTGACCTGACCCGAACCGTTCATACCCGAACCGAAACCATCAGCATCATCATCAATATAAATCTTCATAAACAAGGATGAAAAAGATGGGTTTTTACCGGATAACTCGCCAGACCGAGACTCGAACCACCGCCATGCCGCCACTGCCGCTGCTACCGCCGCCGCCTGCGGCGGAGCCGCTCCTTCTCCGCCTCATCTCTCTCTCCACGCTTCTCTCTCTCTCTCTCTCATTGCTTCTGATCTCGACGCCGCGCCGCTCACCACCACCACCCGACGATGGTGGTGGTGGTCCGTTTCTGGATCGAAAGGGGGATGGGTGTTGTCGGTGGTTCAGAGCCACCACCGCCGTCGCCGGCTCCGCCATGCCTGGCCGGAGTCCGGCCGTTCAACTTCATCAGAGGGGGAGAGGATGAGGGAGTGGATTTGGGTGTGTATGTATGTGTGGTCTGATATATAACCGAGAGAGAGAGGGATGACATTTGTGTTGTTTGTGGATAAATAATATGCAGACAAGGAAACTTTGAGAGAGTGGGGAGGTGATTTTATAGAGTTTTGGTGAGATCTAGAAGATATCTTGTTCTAAAATTAGAGACAAAATATTTTGGATAGATCTACTATAGATTTAGTGGATCCTTAAAAGATTTTGAAGAGATGTTATAAGATCTAATTAAGTTATGTACGGGTTTAGGCTTGTGGGTTTTGGGCTTAGGCCCCGGGCCCACAAGCTTACTCCCTGTGTTTAAGCGGCCCGTAATTCCTACGAGACCCGTTAACACATCCTGAACTCCGTTTAACGTCAAAAATTAAAATACACAAAAATACGGTCGGTAGTCGTTGTTTGCACGTCCGTTCGTTGATTACGGTAATAATCGCGAAAAATTGTATCGTTGCCATCCTTATTCCGTTTTTCGATCCGGTTTCGACTGTAATCACTAAAATTTAATTACGAAGCTAAAATATATCGTAACATGTAAGTTTCGAAGGTGACAGGCGTCTCCGTCGCTTCCGTTTTGTTGCCGATGCGTTTCCTGCTATCGCGTTTTTAGTTCCTATTTGCGTTTGTGTCGCACGGAAGCCCAATAAATTCACAAAAATTTAACTCATAAATATAAAATACTCGTAGAAAATCCGTATTTGTCGGCGTTTTCAGTATTTTGTACGGTATCAGTTCGTTATCGCTTAACGTTTAACATGTTTCTCCGCTAATCACCGTTCGCGTACTGTAAAGTTGGCTAGACGTTCCTAGGCATTCCAAAGGCCTAATTAAGTTAATTTGCATCGTTAACATTATTTATTATCGCTTTAATCACCTGTTAATCACGTAATTAGGTGTCGTAAATCACCGGTTATCACAATTGAAGCGTACACAAAAAGATCGAATGAGCTAGCTATTTTATGTCCTACTATGGTGGACCCTCCCATCAAACGCATCGAACTATACCTTAAGGCTTTAGTGCCAGAGATTCAAAGTCATGTGACTTCAGCTAACCTCGCCACCATCCAGCAAGTTGTTCAATTGGCTCATCGTCTCACTGATCAGGCGGTGGAGCAGAACAGGTTACCAAAGCGTATTAGTGCTACTATTTCTGATACTCCCAGCGACAACAAGCGTAAGTGGGATGGAACTTCAAGCAAAGGTTGAACTTCTGTTCAGTCTCAGTCTCAGAAGAGAAGGACTGACAACTACAAGAGCCCTAGTCAGCAATCGTCTGGTAGTCAAAGTCAAGGAGGGTACAGGGGAATTCACCCCAAATGCAATCGCTGTAACCTACACCACAGCGGGCCATGCACCAGGAGTAACTGTCATCGGTGCAATAAGCCAGGCCACGCTGCAAAGGATTGCAGAAGTTTACGCCCCGCGAATCAGAATCATCAGCAACAACAAGCCTCACAGAATCAACGCCAGCAGCAGCAGCAGCAAGGTATCAACAGAGGGTGCTTTCAGTGTGGAGCTGAAGGCCACTTCAAGAGAGACTGTCCCTAACTGAACCAGAATCAGAACAAGAACAATAATAATAATCAGGGGGATGGAAATAACGGGGGTAACAACGGCAATGGTGCCAGGGGTCGTGTTTTTGTGATTGGACAAGGTGATGCAAGGAACGATCCCAACGTCGTGACGGGTAAGTTTCTATTGGACGACTTTTATGTTACTGTTTTATTTGATTCGGGAGCCGATACTAGCTACGTTTCCTTAAAAGTTAGTAAAATGCTTAAGAGTACCCCAACACTTTTGAACACCAAGCACACTGTAGAGCTAGCTAATGGTAAGAGTTTAGAGGCCACACACGTAGTCAAGGGTTGTAATCTTGTTCTTGCTAATCAGACCTTCTCTATCGACCTCATTCCTATCGTCTTGGGTAGTTTCGACGTTGTCATTGGGATGGACTGGTTATCCCAACACCAAGCAGAGATTCTTTGCAACGAGAAGATTGTCCATATTCCTCGTTCAGGTGATGAACCTCTCATGATTCGTGGTGACAAGAGTGGTGCTGTTGTGAGCATCACCTCTTTCCTTAAGGCCCAGAAGTGTTTGCGAAAGGGCCACACTGCTATTTTGGCTCTTGTTACTGACACCTCAAAGAAAGAAAAGAAGATAGAAGATTTTCCTATCGTACGTGACTTTCCTGAGGTATTCCCTGAGGAATTACCTGGTCTTCCGCCTAATCTTCAAGTCGAGTTTCAAATCGAGCTGGCTCCTGGAGCAGCACCCATAGCTCGAGCACCCTATCGTCTAGCTCCATCAGAATTGGAAGAACTGTCCACGCAACTACAAGAGCTTTTGAATAAGGGTTTTATTCGTCCTAGCTCTTCGCCATGGGGAGCTCCAGTGCTATTTGTAAAGAAGAAAGACGGTACCTTCTGTATGTGCATAGATTACCGCAAACTCAACAAAGTGACCGTGAAGAATCGCTATCCTCTTCCACGTATTGATGACTTATTCGACCAGTTGCAAGGGTCGAGCTTTTACTCGAAGATTGACTTGAGATCGGGATATCACCAGCTGAGAGTTCGAGAAGAGGACGTCTCCAAAACAGCCTTTAGAACTCGGTATGGACACTACAAGTTTTTGGTCATGCCTTTTGGGCTGACAAACGCACCTGCGGTTTTCATGGACCTTATGAATCGAGTGTGCAAGCCTTACCTAGATAAGTTCGTTGTAGTTTTCATCGACGACATCCTGATCTATTCTAAGAGTCAGGAGGAACACGAGCAGCATCTACGACTTATTTTGGAACTCCTTCGAACATAACAGCTTTATGCAAAGTTCTCGAAATGAGACTTTTGGCTTCGTGAAGTCCATTTCCTAGGCCACGTGGTAAACAAGGATGGGATTCATGTTGATCCATCCAAGGTAGACTCGATCAAGAACTGGCCTGCGCCCCGTACACCAACAGAAATCCGCCAATTCTTGGGCTTGGCAGGTTACTACAGAAGGTTTATCAAGGACTTCTCCAAGATTGCGCAACCTCTCACCTCACTAACTCAGAAAGGTGTCACCTATCGTTGGGGTGATGCATAGGAAACTGCGTTCCAACACTTAAAGGATAGACTTTGTAGCGCCCCTATCCTCTCATTGCCTGAAGGCATAGACGATTTTGTGGTTTATTGCGACGCATCCATTCAGGGACTTGGATGTGTGCTGATGCAACGTGACAAGGTCATTGCTTATGCGTCACGTCAACTTAAGATTCACGAAAGGAACTACACTACACACGATTTGGAGCTGGGAGCTGTTGTTTTCGAACTCAAGATATGGAGACATTACCTGTACGGTACCAGGTACACCATTTACACCGATCACAGGAGTCTCGAGCATATCTTCAAGCAAAAGGAGTTAAACATGTGTCAATGTCGATGGGTCGAGCTATTGAATGGTTACGAATGCGCGATCAAGTACCATCCGGGCAAAGCCAATGTGGTGGCCGACGCCCTCAGTCGAAAGGATACTACACCTAAACACGTGCGAGCGTTACAACTTACCATCCAGTCTAGTCTTCCTTCCCATATACGAAATACTCAGGCAGAAGCATTAAAACCAGACAACGTCAGGGCTGAAGCCCTACGTGGCTCAAGACAACGGTTAGAACAAAAGGAAGACGGCGCATACTACGTAACAGGACGCATCTGGGTCCCACTTTACGAAAACTTACGCGAACTTGTGATGCATGAGGCACACAAGTCTCGTTACTCAGTACATCCTGGTTCGGATAAGATGTACCACGATCTCAAAACTACATACTGGTGGCCTAGCATGAAAGCTCACATAGCAACCTACGTTAGTAAATGTTTGACTTGTGCGAGAGTCAAAGTCGAGTACCAGAAACCTTCAGGCCTACTTCAACAACCAGAGATACCACAATGGAAATAGGAGCAAATTTCCATGGATTTCGTTACTGGCCTGCCTAGATCTCAACGTGGAAATGATACTATTTGGGTGATCGTGGATCGACTCACAAAGTCTGCACACTTCTTGGCTATCAAGGAAACGGATAAGTTCTCCACTCTAGCAGATGTATATCTTAAGGAAGTTGTCTCGAGGCACGGGGTGCCAACCTCTATTATCTCTGATCGTGATGCACGTTTTATTTCTGAACTGTGGCAAGCAATGCACAAGTCCTTTGGCTCACGTTTAGATATGAGCACAGCTTATCACCTGCAAACGGATGGGCAGTCTGAACGCACCATCCAGACCCTTGAAGACATGCTTAGAGCATGTGTGATTGACTTTGGCAACGGCTGGGAAAAGCATCTGCCATTAGTGGAATTCTCGTATAATAATAGTTATCACACCAGTATCCAGGCCGCTCCGTTTGAGGCATTGTACGGGCGTAAATGCCGATCATCTCTTTGTTGGGCAGAAATTGGCGACAGCCAGATCACTGGCCTAGAACTCGTGGTCAACACAACAGAAAGGATTGCTCAAACATGACAACGAATGGCGGCAGCTCGTGACCGTCAGAAAAGCTACGCTGATAAGGGCAGGAAACTACTCGAGTTCCAGGTTGGGGATCAAGTGCTACTCAAAGTCTCACCCTGGAAGGGTGTTGTTCGTTTTGGTAAACGAGGCAAACTTAACCCACGATATGTTGGACCATTCGACATCATAGAGAAAATAGGCAAAGTGGCCTACAAACTAAACCTACCAGTAGAACTCAATGGAGTTCACAACGTTTTCCACGTGTCGAATCTGAAGAAGTGTCTGTCAGATGAGACCCTCATAGTTCCTTTGAAGGAGCTCACTATCGACGATCAGTTGCGATTCGTTGAGGAACCAGTAGAGATTACTGACCGAGATGTTAAGATTCTCAAGCGCACCAGAATACCTCTCGTTCGAGTTCGTTGGAACTCCCGTCGTGGCCCAGAGTTCACCTGGGAACGCGAAGACCAAATGAAACAAAAGTATCCCCAATTGTTCGCAAACAGTACAACCACTACTGAGGTTGAAGCTACTGCGGAATTTCGGGACGAAATTCTAAACCAACGGGGGAAGGATGTGACACCCCAGGAAAACCATGCAACTTAACTAGCTTCCTCAGTGAGTACGTACCAAATTTCGGGACGAAATTTCTTTCAACTTGGGGATAATGTGACAACTCGTATCTCAGAACTTTTCTTGATACTTTGGTGTAACCTATGTAAATGTTCTATGATTAACTTACGTGTTTGTTGCAATGTAATGTCATGAGTTTGAATGTTATATTACATGTTAAGTGAATGTGTGTTATATATGTATGTATAATGTAATCACACAAGCCCTCTTGGGCACATCACTCTCGGCCCACATCTTTAGAATCCGAAACCAATGGGTAGCCCATGATGGGTTCGGCCACTCACCTATTTAAGCTAAGACATACCCATTAGTGGGGGTTTGTTCTCTCATTAGTTGCAAACACTTAACACCAAAACCCTAGTGCTCTCCTCCCTCTCTCTAAGCCGACGGCAACACATCCCCACCTCTCGAAGCTTCCTTGTTCGGATCATCCTTGTTTTATCTCACTTCCGGTTAGTGTTTACTACATGCTTTGCATTGTTCGGTCATGTGATTATTAGGGTTCATGCTAGTAAACATGTTAATAACAATTATAATCATGATTTGAATCTATGTGCTTGATTTCAGTGATATGTATATATGATGAAATATAATCGAATCGATGAGATTGGGTTGGTTGATTGAATCACGAAACCCAATGCTTGATTAATCGGCTGTTATAAATTATGTTCAAATGATTTGTTAAGATGGCATGTTAGAGTGTATGTTAGAAATAGGAATCATCGACCTGATAATGCGATTGAGGGTTGTGATAAGTTGTTGTTCATGTTTATGATTAATTAGGGTTTATGTGAATTAGTGGTAACAACCTTGTTTTGATCGAATAAATGTTAAATGGAAACTGTTTGATTGTTTTGGCCACACATATGGAAACTGTTAAATGGTGTAACTAAATTGCATAAGTTTAGGGAATTTGGTAGCAAATCGCACAAGATCAGATCTTATCACACAAGCTTTCTGATCGTACAAGTCCTTGGTCGCACAAGGACTAATCGCACAAGCTGGTGCAACTGTTTAAAGCTCACGGTACAACTAGTTTATGCATGATCGCACAAGATTTGTGGATCACACAAGACAGTGTCGATCACACAAGTCTTGGGCCTTACACAGTGTTTGAACTTAGCATATTATTGGACCGAATGGCCCAAATCTCAGTCGCACAAGATGTTTCGAATCGCACAAGTCGTTCGGATCGCACAAGATATCCGGACCGCACAAGATCAACATGTATTATTGTTTGGGCCGGGTTTATGTTGGATCGCTCAACATGTTGTGGATCGCACAAGGCTGTGCTAAACGCACAACATGTTGGGCTGGGGTATTTTATTGGGCTCACATTGATGAAACGCACAAGGCTGTTAGACTTGGGTGAGCCCAATCTTTCGAGTCGCACAAGCTCGGATATGTTATATGTTATATGTTTGACTGTTAACGTGTTGCCATGATCATTACGTGTTGTAACTTGGTAGTCCTGTGTAAACATACGTGCATTACTTGAACCTAGACCTGACTTGTATGGTAACCATGTTAGGACGTGGTTGACCCCTAGCAGCTCGATTGACCTTTCGTTTATCTGCCGAGCTAACCTAAGGCGAGTTCACAGTTTCTACAAAGCATGGGATTCCCAGGGGTTGGGAATGGGTTAAGGAATATGGATTCCTCGTCCTCCTTGGGTAGGACAGTACGGGTTAAGGAATATAATTCCTCGTCCTCTTGGACAGTTTAAATTTCACTAGACCAAAACTCTATCACGAAGTCCCTCCTTTTTATATCGACTTAATCGTCGGGCCAATGGCGAGCGGGTCATTAGTTAGATAGCGTTATTTAGGTCTGACAAGCCTCACACCGTGCCGCAGAGGACGGGCGTGAACTAATGGATCTGGGCATGTCAATAATGATAGACATTGACGCTAAGGGCACATAAACATGACTAAAGTCAGTGGTCGATATGGTAACGAGTCTAGTAGTATAAACAAGGGGTAGCCCCCACGGCTGGATTGCCAGAGTAAATGGGATAAACAAATCACGTTTTCAACTATGGGGTAACCCCCACTACATGTTTTGCAGGTCATTAGGTACTTAGCTGGAGCTTGAAGGGGGAAGAGTCGTTGTGGGACATGGACAGCTGTGTGCCATGTTAAACATTGAAACGTTTAAACTTATGTTTTGATTTTAAACATTTTGCTTCCGCTTGCAACTTAAACTATGTTTCGTTTGGACACCAATAGTATTGTGTTGGATTTTATAATTACTTACATGCTTGTTCAATATGACTGGTGGCTTGATCCTGGTCAGTCACGCCTCCAAGCGGTGATACTCTGCAGGTGGATTTAGGGGGTGTGACACCAAACATTGGTCGTCTAAATTTTTATGCCTATAAGTAAAGATACGCGCAACTTTGCAAGTTAGAAGGACTAAAAGTGTCAATAAGTTTAATTACACCTCTGAATAACCTTTTAGCGAACCCGAATCATCGTGATGGTTTATTATACCCTCAGGAATACCTAATATGGATTAGATAAGGCTTGGATGCTATTAAACGATGATATGCGCAAGTTTGCGCATTAGAAGGACCAAAAGCGTCAACTTTTGAATCTACGCATTTCGGTGACCATTTCAGCGAACGAGAGCATAGTAATAATTAAAAACATGCTTAGGAATACCCATTATGGGCCAAGGAAGGCTTGGATATCATTAAATGACATTTCGCGCTACTTTGTGCGATTAAAGGACTAATTGCGTCAAACTGCAAAAGTATACCGATTCGTATGGTATCGAACCTTCTGGAATATGATCATAAGTTAAACATGCCCTAAATATCCTTTACATAGCTTAGATATAGGATTAGAGGTGTTTGGTGCGCAAAAATAAACTTTTATGTCAAGCAGGGACTAAAAGTGTCAAAAAGTGCACAAGTTTGCATTTTCGCGCATATCTTGCATTCTGGATATATCCGGACATCCAAAAATTTATGTAACCACTAAAACATTTTATTTTAGTGTTCGGCATGATAAAATTTCATTCGTCGCGTAATTTGGATCATTTTTCGCGTCCGTTCATGTTTCGTCGTAATTAGACGAACAACGTGACCGTACAGCCAAACGAACCGACACCCGGCATATTTTTGAGCATGTTTCATGTACCTTATGTTTAGGAATCACAGTAGAGCCTTGAAATGAGGTTAACAGGCCTTACATGTGTCAGAAATGACATTTATTAAGTACAGGGACTGAAACTGCATAAGCTGAAAGTCTAAATTGCTGCAGAGACATGTTTTTGCTACTGGTTTTTGGTAAAACGAGCTTCCATACTCACATACAAGACTCTAGGGGCTTCCCACTAAATTAAAACATGGTTTTATACATGTCATGATCTGATTATAACATACCTACACTTGTCACGATCCTACGGAGACCCAAAAACTATATATAGGAAGTGGGTTTCATGGTTCAAGCACTCCATTTCCCAAATTCTGTTGTGTCTATGAATTTAGAGGATCTTGAACTCTTTTGAGAACCTCCCTCGGTCCATTAGACCCTTGTAAGTGTCCTTAACCTTCCTTAATTCAGTTTTACTTAGTTTATTAGCCTAAAGTCAAACCGTCGTAATTAAGGTTTGACTTCGTGATTAATCACAAATTGTCCAGTCAAATTTCAAATTGAAAGTACCTATGAGTTGGTAATTATCTGGGTAATAAACCCTTAAAAGGGTACTCTCTAATTCCCACTCTAACTAGGTCAATTGTCGGGTCAAAGTTAATTACAAAAAGTCAACAGAAAGCTTATTTTCAAATAAACGCATAATTAACAATGTAGATGCCATGCAATCTGTTTTATCACTAATATAACTTGGTAATTAATATAAGAACATGTCTAAACATGTTCAACCCGACAATTTTCAATATAAGCTCGGTTCGGAACCGAAAGTCGCATAAGGGAATTTTGCTTTGACTTTCAGTTCTGACCCATTGTAGCATGTTTTAGAAATGCCTTAGAGCTTTATTAGGACCAGGTTATAGATTAGTGTAACCCTCTGAGGTTACACAACTTGGTTCATTAGTTATCCGATTCATATGCATGTTTCCGTTATATGCCTAAATGTTGACCATAATGCCCATTTGACCTTAAAACAAGAATTTTGAAAATGTGAGAGGACAATAATCTTTATTACTGATTTATAAACATGTCCCTAAATTTTCACATCAGTTGGAGGTCTAGATTAAGAGTTATGCTCAATAGCGTAATTAGAAAGCTTTTTATTAATTAAACGACGTAATTAGCATATAGCCTAAACCCAATTTTTGATTCCAAACTTTTTACCCACTGATATAAAATAATATTTTGGGATTTTTGAAGATTTTTATTTATTTTTAGGCTGAGCATAACATAGGGTTCTACATTTGATTCGGTAATTGTCGGTTTTGCCCTTTTGGCCTATAAAATGAGTTTTACAAATCTTTTTGATACCAAACCTTTTTCTACTGATCTAATATGATAAATAAAATATTTTAAGTCTTCTGGAATAATAAAAATATCAGCTTTTCTTATAAAACCCGGAAATCGCGTAAAAACCGTCTTTTTAAGCGTTTTAAGCGCATAGTATGTATTAAAACTATTTTAAATATATAAGACTTGATACCTACTGATATTTTAAGTAAATTATTATACTTTAGCAGTAAGCAAAAGTTTTAAACTCAGATTCCATATTTGACCTTTAAACCTTAGGTGAAATTACCAAAATGCCCTTCGGTGCATAGTTTGGTTATAAATGGTAAATTTCACATATATGTAATTCCCTACTGATATAACCTATTAAAATAAGTATATTTACTGATTATATCAGACCTGAAACTCAAATTTATATTAAATCTCTTTTATAACCTTTTAAATGACCAAAATACCCCTACGGGGCATAATTAGAGTTTAAATCCATTTTGGGCATAATGGAAGGTATCTTACAGATATCACAACATATTTAAGGCATATTAACTTAGGAAACCTGTTCATGACTCTTTTGGTTACCCGTTACGCATTATTCGCGTTCGGTGCGGTTTATGTAACTAGTTTGCATAAATTAGCCGAAACGGGTCAAACCTTATCATTTTGTCTCAAAATCCAGAATGTGTTTAATTTACCCATATTACAAAAGTCTCCAAACTTTTCGGGTCTAAATCACATTCTATTCCGGTCTTCGCTTAATCGTGCGTTTGAACCGTATCTTCCCTTAAAACTAACCGGTCTAAGCATAGGCTTAATTAAGACCCGTTAGGAATCTAATAGGTTATTAAAAACCTTCGTTCCAGATTAAGAGCCCCAGTAAAGGTACTTGCACTTCCTGATTAGGATATACGGCTGAGTATAAATTGCATTTTTAAGCTCAGGTAAATACTTTTAACTTATTTTCCCTATACGGGCTTGGGGTACGGTATATAAAATACCGCTTGGTCGGGCATTGAATTTTTTATCGTATGAAGGTTAATTTATTAAAATGTCCCGTTTATTTTTTTTGTTTGCTTAAAGCCTTTGGGGGGTTAATGACCATGTCCCGGATATCCTTGGCATCATTTTAAGAAATGGCCATGGCCTAAGCACGGGGTGTAGGCGTACACCCGACAGTGCATGTATAAATAATAAGGTATAACCGCTGGTTTCGGGAATAACTCGCCGCGGGACTATATCATGTGGTGTGTCTATTAATCTTTAACCCGGTGTCAGTCTAGGCTACTGAACGTATAAGAAACATGTAATTCTTTTACAAGTTTATATATAAATAATTATCCCAAGTTATAAAATATTTTGTGCCTTGTGCATTCAAATCAATTTTTTTAAATGTTTTCAAAATGAGTCAGTTAATTGTATTTACCAGTGTAAACTGACGTATTTTTCCAAAAAGATTAAGTGACAGGTACTGTACGTAATTGGCTGGAAGCTCAGGGCGTTAATAGGGAATCTCGCAAGCTCTAGATGCCTAAAGTCTGTTGAACAATGTTATCTTTCTGTTTTAAGATCCGCCTGTGGATTCATCTTACATTCCGTTGTAATATTTAACATTACTTTTGAATCGGATTGTAATATATTTATCCTTTGCTTCCGCTGTGAATTTAAATTGTGTTGTTTGACTATGATGATATCAACTACGTCACTATACTCCCTACCGGGCCCACCGGTAATACGTGGAAATATCGGGGTGTGACACTGTCGGAGCTTTTAGGTTAGATCTAGGAAGTTTTAGCATGTCTGATGAGATTCAGGCATAGGGTTTTGTTCGCAATATTCAGATCTATAGATTTATCGGATCAATTCGTGCCATAACATGTTTAAATTGTGTGGATCTGATGCTTGAACGATACGGTTTTCGGTAGGTTTTTTCACAAATTAAACCCTGATTAGGACAAGTTAGACAATTATGAACATAGGGTTTTGATCGCGCTGAAATTTTCTACATGGATCTGTATTCAATTTGATGTTTTGCCTTAGAAAATTTTGATGTACCTGAAAGTTCTTAAACTGTTAGTCATGTGTGTGGCAATCCGGTCGGATAAGCTATCCGACCGATTGACCAATCCGACTCATAGCATGTCCTTGTAATCTGTGCCTCTTAGTTGTCAAAGTGTTTTGAATTATTTTGGCAATCCGGTCGGATAAACTATCCGACCGAGTGGCAACTCGTTTCAAAAACATTCCTTCAACTGTTCATTTATTGTCATGACAATCCGGTCGGATGGCAATCCGACCGGACAACCAATTCATTCACATAACTCAAGTGATGATCCGATCGGATAAGCAATCCGACCGGACAACAAGTCATTTCACATTACTATATTTTGAAAAATTTGGGCATTCATGTCATGACAATCCGGTCGGATTGCCATCCAACTATTGACTTGTGTGGACTTAATTTTTTCATAAGGCAATCCGGTCGGACAGCCATCAGAGTCACTATACTATGAGATCTTCAGAGTTAGAAAAATTTTGAGGAATTTCAAGATTTTCCTTATCGGTCAAATTTTTCTGCAGGACTGGGAGAAAACGCATAACATCTACTGTCTGTTAGAAAAAAGGATTATACAGACAAAACTGTAATTGAAGATATTGCAAAATTCTTGAGGGAAAGCAGGATTGCTAAGGCACTAACTGATAAAACTAGAGGTTATGAATCGCATGTTAGACGATTTTGGAACTCTGCAAGATACGAAGAAAAAGATAAGACGATCTACTCTGCAGTAACAAAGAGAGATGAGAATGGACAGAATGTGGATTTGGAGATTAAGATAAATGTTGGAGATGTGAGACGTGTGTTAGATTTAGGTGATTCTGATAATGATCCAACCATTATCCCCGAACGTCTAGCAAAAGGATTATGGTGCAGAATGGGATTCACAGGGCACATAAATGGAAAAATCTTAAAGACAAGTTTCAGTCATGCTTACAAGTTTTTGGTACATTGTGTTGTTCATGCATTATCGCACAGGAAGGGTGCATATGATGAAACATCGGACTACATCATGAACATTATCACTTGCCTTGTTTTGAACAGGCCATATAATGTTTCTCAAGTGATATTTGAATACATGGCTGAGAATGCAAAAGCTGGAAACAAGAAATACATCATGTATCCTCGCTTTGTACAAATGTTGATTGATGATAAGTTCAAGGACCTTGAGAAGAGTAATGATGATGTTTTAGGTCTAAGGCCCATGACACCAGATACCATAAGCAGACTTATTAAGGGTCCTAATCCAGGAGCGAAAGGAATGATATGCAGGATTAAAAAACCAGCATATATTGCTCCAGAGAACGATGCTTGGGGACACCGAAATAGTGATTCTGACAATGAAGACAAGAAGATGAGTGAGATGGTTGAGAAGAAAACCAAATGGTGGTTTGTGAGAGATGGGAAGAGAAAGAGAACTCCCAAGACATCCCCTGCAGTTCCTATTCCAAAGGAACCAGTTCCTAAGATTGTGATAAAGGGTACCGTGAGAGGGGGAGTCATAAGAAAAGTTAGAATGTTAAACTGTTATATTATTCTAATGATAACTTCAATGTCTGTTTTGCAGAAACATCTGGAGAACCACAACAGAGGTTAATAGATGAAACAGTGCTGGAACCATCGGTAGTTATTCAAGAAGGAGCTGATTTGCTGGAGCATTCACTTGAAAACTATCTCAAAAGGAATAAAGAAGTTGTTACTCAGAAAGAACAAAGTTCAAGTGCTCAATGTGAAAGTGCTCAAGCTGAAGGTGTGGTTCAGGAAGATTCAAGTGAAGATGATTCTGAGGCTACTGAGTCTGAGTCAGAGCTCGGTCCAACAACACTTGGCAGAGGTAAAGCTCAACTGAAGAAAAAGCCTACCAAGAAGCAGAAAGCATCAGATGAAGAAGACTTTACCTATAAACCTGATGAGCCAAAGAAACAAAGGGCAAAGCGTAAAGCTGTTCAAGACAGAGTCATTCCGAGAAATGTGCGTGCAAAGAAAGCTGGGGCTAAATGACAAAAAGATCAAGGAGGCAAAGGCGAAAAGTATGTTACAACTTCAAAGATTCATGAAGCAGAAAAGGTTCATAGTGTTGAAGTTCCAAAAGCTCCAGAGGTTCAAGCACAAAGTGTGGTTGATGTTGAAGTTCAAAAGAAAGTTGGTCACGATGATTATGTTGAAGTGACTGAAGGTGGAGATCTTAATTCTAAATTTCCACTAATACCAGAAAATATTGAGATTCCAGAGTCTTCACACCCCAAAACTACAGATGATTTGTTTGGAAATCTTCCACCTGCCTCAGGGGATCCTTTAGAAGATTTAAACTTTGGAGATGACTTTGATGTGTTCAACAATGAAGCCGTAAAAGTATTGGTAAAGAAAGTTGCTGAGCTAGAAAAAGAAAAGATGAAAGCTAAAGCAGAACGTGATGTTTTAAAGAAGCATGTTGAACAGCTGATGAAAGCTCATGATCAAATTAGAATGGTGTTGATAGATTAAGAGGAGACGATAAAGAATATGAAAGATGATGTTCATAATAACTCTAAAGTGTTCGAACTCTTGACAGCAGAGATTGCTTCATTGAATGTGAAGATAAAGAATCTTCAAGATGTGAATCAGACACTTAATCAGCTTCTCAGTGAAATGAGTGAAGCTACAACGAATGAAATGAAGGTGATGAAGTTAGAAATGGAAGCCATGAAAGCTGATAAAGTGGTGAAGGATGAACAACTACACATGTTATACTCTGTCATGGAAAGTCACCTGGAGATGGATGTTCATGCTGCCTTCAATGAAATTGAAGTAAAAAGAGCCGAGGAAAGAAGAATCGAAAGAGAAAGACGACTAGCTGAAGAAGCCACTCAAAAGAACAAAAGTGTTATTGAAGAAATTCAAGAAGCTGGTGGGTCTTCAAATCAAGTTGACATTGAAATGATTGATGTTGAAAATGCTCAAGAACAAGTTGTTGAGGATGTTCAAGAACAAGATGCTGAAGATGTTAACAATGAACAAGATCAATATTTCATGCTGGTTGGTGAGTCTTCTCTATCCTTTGATATTGATGAAGTTATTCGTCGAGTTGCTGCTATCCAAAAGAAAAGAAAGGCAAAAGAAATGTTGATGTTAGAATGGAAGACAAAGCAGTTTGTTCTTGTTGGTAAACCATCCACAGTGCCTTACAGCTTAAAAGAGATTGTTCGCCAAGTCAAAATTGAAGATACGAGAAAGGAGGCAAAGAGGGCTCGTGGAGAAGTTGTTGATAGTGATTCTGATCTAGAGATTCTTGGTGATGAAGAAGAAGACGAAGATGTAAACAACGATGATGACAAGTCTGATCAGAAAGATGATAAGAAAGATGATGATGATGATGATGATAAGAAGAATGATGATGACGATCAAGGTGCATCGAGTTTGCTGATTGAGAATCCTAATGTTGATCAGCAAGAAACTTCCTCATCTGGGAAACAGCACGTTGACCAGGTATTCCTCACAAATCCAACTGTTATTTACTTACATGATAAACATGAGGAGGAGATCAAGGTTAGGAGGTCAAGAGAAGAAATGTTGGAGGAATTGGGTTTAAATGATGGAAAATTCAAGTTCGATATTGAAGATGAGATACCTCAGTCATCTGAAGATGTATTTAAGCCTAGGTATGCTCATGAAGCTGATCACTACGATGAAGTTATTGTTGAAGATGCTTCAGATTCCTCTGATGAAGAAACTGATTTCCATTATTCTGGAGTTGATGAGACATTTCCTTCTTTGGCGGAAATGTTCAAAGACAGAAATGAAGATGAGATTAGAAGGAAAATTGTGGAAAAAGTTTCTGCTGAAGGTGTTCCAGAAAACATCCCAAGAGAAAATCTTGCAGAAGAACGAAAGAAATGGTTTAAAGTTATGCCTAAAGAGAGAAAGACACTTAGGGCACTTCAGTTCTTCACTCATAACAAAGACCTCTCATGGGGTGATATCTTATCATGGGGTTATCTGGAAGATTTGCAGGTCTACGCCATTAGACGGGAAGGGGGTGTACAGTACTTTGAGTTTTTGGCAGATATCAAAACCCTCCCGTGGTGGGATGTAGATGAGTTGGTGAAGATAAAGAACATTAAGCAATTTTATCATGGTCTGGATGTGAAAGTTCATGACCAACGTTTGTGGAATTACATCAAGCATCAGGCAAAGATTGGATATCCTGACTGGGAACCTCAAAGACCGAAGCAAATTGTCACAATATTGGAGAATGGAAAGAAAGACATAACATTAGATGTCAAGCCTCCAAGATGTTTAAAGAATATGCCTCTCAAAGCTATTGAGCAAGACTTTCATGATCTATTCGAGGGCTGGCTGTACAACGAAACGATGGCTGAGGCGGTAATGTCATTGTTTGACAAGTCAAAGGGGGAGTTGAGGAGAATCTGCATACTAGACCCGATGTGGCTAGTAAACTATTCAAAGAAAGACATTGATTGTTTGTTTCTCAACAAGATTGTTTATGAAAGAAAAGACAGAGAACAAGTAATGCAGTATCAAACAGTAGTGGACGTGTGCTTTGCCCAAGACATCAACTCAGGAAGATATTGGAAGACGAGATGGAGAGATCTTGAGATTGGTGAGTTCCTGAAAAAGTATAAACGAGAACAAAGATCAAAAGCTATGGCTGAAAGAGCAGCTGAGCTGGGAAAGCGCAAGATGGGTATCGTGCCACCAACTGATCAAACGCCAATTGAGAAAGAAGAGAACAAGATACCTAAATGGGATCGGAAGCGTGATGGTGATCCTGTGTTACAAGAAATGGTGGATCGAGGAAGGAAGGCATATAAGGAAAAGAATGTTAGATGAAAAGGCCGAACTAAGAAGACAGAGAGCGCGAGAGCGAAGGCGCAACTGGAAGAATTGAAGACTATGCTGGAAGGAACTACAGCTACATCTGAGGGGGAGTCTGTTAGTGTATACATCTGTAGCTTCCGTCAGCATTTAGTCATATTTTGTATATTTGTGTCCTTTGTAATCTATTATGTAATGTCTGTGTGATATATAGAGCGACAACTCAGGAAACGGAACTATTTTGTAAAGTGTTGACTTTGTTGACAAGTGTCATCCGATTGGATAGGCCATCCGATCGGATAGGCCATCCGATCGGACAGCACTCATCCGACCGGGTAGCATGTCATCCGAGCGGACAACACTAACCTTGTTCCTGAGTTGCCTATAAATACCCCGTCTGGGTATCTCATTTAGAACTTTTGACTCTGGGGAGAACTCTGCCACTGTCTGACTTCTAAAGGCGCTTTTGTACTTTCATAACGTTTGAATAGAAAGATCAGACTGCGTTTAATCGTTGAATACTGTGTCGTACATCTGTGATTTGACAAAATGGATTCCGCACATTAGTCAAAGTTGATTCATCTAAGTTCCCGACGAACAGATCCTATACGAGGGACAACAAGTAGAATTTAGAATTCATCTAATTCCGGGAACTACACCAATAGCCAAGGCACCTTATCAGTTAGCACCCACCAAAATGTTAGAACTGAAAAAGCAGTTAGATGAATTGTTAGGTAAGGGATTCATACAACCTAGTTCATCCCCTTGGGGAGCACCTATGTTGTTTGTGAAAAAGAAGGATGGTTCGATGCGAATGTGTATCGATTATAGGGAATTGAACAAGGTTACAATTAAGAATCGATACCCATTACCTAGGATTGATGATCTTTTCGATCAACTTCAGGGAGCTAGATATTTCTCTAAGATAGACTTGTGCTCTGGATATCATCAATTGAGGGTACAGGAAGAAGACATACGTAAAACTGCTTTTAGGACTAGGTATGGTCATTACGAGTTTACAGTCATGCCCTTTGGACTAACGAATGCCCCTGCAGCATTCATGGACATGATAAATAGGATATGTAAGCCGTATTTGGATAAATTTGTAATTGTCTTCATCGACGATATACTTATTTATTCCAAAAGCCAGGATGAACATTGTGAGCACCTACATGCACTCATAACTTTGTTAAGAAAAAAGAAACTTTACGCCAAATTTTTGAAATGTGAATTTTGGCTACAAGAGGTGCAATTTTTAGGACACATGGTGAATCACGAAGGTATTCACGTGGATCCCTCCAAGATAGAAGTGATCACCAATTGGAAGGTCCCGCAATCAGCAACCGAAGTTCGATGTTTTCTAGGGTTAGCCGGATATTACAGGCGCTTCATTAAAGACTTTTCTAAGATAGTTGTCCCATTAACTAAGCTAACCTGTAGAACAGTTAAGTTTGAATGGGGACCCAAGCAAGAAGAGGCCTTTAGGATCTTGAGGCAAAGATTAACAAATACCCCAATCCTTGCCTTACCAGAAGGGACAAAAGATTTTGAAGTCTACTGTGACGCTTCTAAGCTAGGATTAGGATGTGTGCTAATGCAACGCAAAAAGGTAATTGCGTATGCATCAAGACAATTGAAAAAGCACAAGGAAGATTATACGACTCATGACTTAGAGTTAGGAGCAATAATTTTTGCCCTTAAGAGTTGGAGGCATTATCTGTATGGAAGTAAGTTTACTGTCTATACAGATCATAAGAGTTTAAGATACATATTTGGGCAAAAAGATTTAAACATGTGGCAAAGGAGATGGATGGAAATTCTAAGTAACTATGACTGTGATATTCAATATCACTAAGGAAAGACAAATGTAGTAGCAGTTGCCCTAAGTCGTAAGTATCATGAGAAGCAAAGACGAGTTCGTGCTCTTAGATTAAATCTACAGTTATATTTAATGGAACAATCGAAGAATGTACAGGAAACAACAATCAAGGATGATGCTGAAGGAATGAAAGGACGAATAAAGGAACTAGAACAAGGGGCTGTTGGAATTTGGAGATTCCATAAGACAAGAATCTAGGTGCCTAGGCAAGGAGATTTAAGAGATAAGATTCTAGAAGAAGCCCATAAATCTAGGTATACGATGCATCCTGGTAATAACAAGATGTATCAAGATTTAAGCAACAACTTCTGGTGGATAGGGATGAAAAAGGACATAGCCAGATATGTTTCTAAGTGCCTAACTTGTTCGCAAGTTAAGGCAGAACACCAGAAACCTTCAGGGTTACTTCAATAGTTAGAAATACCTGTATGGAAATGGGAATTAATAACAATGGATTTTGTTACTAAGCTACCCAAGACCAGGAAAGGTAACGATGCAATCTGAGTGATTGTAGATCGATTAACCAAATCAGCTCATTTCCTACAAATGAAGGAAACCTTTAGCATGGAGAGATTGGCTAAGTTATACGTAGATGAAGTAGTATCTTTACACGGAGTCCCACTCTCCATTGTGTCAGATAGGGATAGTCGTTTCACTTCGCATTTCTGGACAAGTTTCCAAGGAGCAATGGGGACCCGACTAAATTTAAGTACTGCATACCATCCCCAAACAGATGGACAAAGTGAAAGGACGATCCAAACTCTAGAAGACATGCTCAGGGCATGTGTAATAGATTTCGGTGGAAATTGGGATGACCACTTGCCATTAATTGAATTCTCCAATAATAATAGTTATCATGCAAGCATCAATGCTGCCCCGTTCGAAGCACTGTATGGACGAAAGTGTCGAACCCCAGTTTGCTGGGCTGATATAGGAGAAAGTCAGTTGTCAGTCCTGAAATTGTACAGGAAACCACCTACAAGATAACCCAAATCAAGGAAAGACTGAAAACGGCTCGAGATCGCCAGAAAAGTTATGCAGATAATCGATGTAAGCCGTTAGAATTCCAAGTTGGAGATAAGGTACTCTTGAAAGTTTCTCCTTGGAAAGGGGTAGCTCGGTTCAGTAAGAAGGGAAAGCTAAGTCCAAGGTACATAGGACCATTCACAGTTACCCAACGAATTGGACCAGTTGCTTATAAACTACAACTACCAGAAGAATTAGTCGGGGTACACGATGTGTTTCATGTATCTAATCTCAAGAAGTGTTTGTCTGACGAATCACTAGTAGTACCTCTTCAAGACATAGAGGTAAATGAAAATTTGAAATTTGGTTAGAAACCTCTCCAAATAGAGGATAGAAAGGTCAAATTCCTCAAACACAAGAGATTGGTACTAGTCAAAGTAAAGTGGGATTCAAAAAGAGGACCGAAATACACATGGGAACTAGAATCGGAAATGAAGCGAAAGTATCCTCACTTGTTTCAGTAAATCTCGAGGACGAGATTTTAAATAAGGTGGGGAGGATGTAAGGACCTGCACAAAATTGTCCTAAAACACTCCGTAAGTAGAAACCCGGACCCCTAAAACCCTAATTCTTGTAAAAAAAATCAAGAAATTCAAATTTGTTGATCTGTCGCGGGCCGCGTAAGACTTAAGGAAAGCTTACGCGGGGCGCAACAACTTGAAAATACCCCGGATAAGCTTTAGGCCACGTGTCAGACACGTGGCAGACCTACACCGTGACACGGCAGCCCTAGCCGTAGCTAGGGTGGCCCTCGCAGGACGCGTAGGTGTCCCTTCGAGTTTACGCGGGCCGCGTAGAACTCAAAAATTTTCTATAAATAGAACGTTGCATGGCCATTATCGTCTGTTCGAAATCTTTCACTTACAAAGCTTCCTTCTGTGCGAAAATTTAGTTTTTGTGGTGAAACGCTGCTACGATTACAGGGTAATAACTCGATCACTGCTACGGTACAATGTACGATCGATTGAAACCGATCCGATGGATGTTTAAGTGTTGCCCGAACTCGGGCTATACTTTTTCATTCGTCGTGAGGGTTTTGATTTCGTGAGCTTATCGTAAATGTTGTATTAAGTTACCAACCTAGTTTCGTTGGCATTATTTAATTAGGTTACAAGGCTTAATCAGTAGGCAAAATTTGTCCAGTAAACTTGCAATGTGAGTTATTCTGTTTTTATCAAATTGCTTTACAAAACCCTAAATGTTTTCCAGTTATACTTTGAAGTGATTAAGTCTTTGCTAATCTTTAATTACTGGCAGTAAGTGGGGTGTTGTGCACATTACTACTAACGATTTATCACTTTTGGTGGGCGAGCCTAATTAGTGATATGTCCACAGTCATAGATTCGGTCGAGTGACAACTGAACTGTCACACCCTGATATTTCCACGTATTATCGGTGGGCCCGGTGGGGAGTATCGTGACGTAGTTGATATTATCATAGTCAAATAATCACAGTTCAATGCACAGCGGAAGTCTAAAAGTAATAATTATACAAACCAATTGAAAGTAACATAAATTATTACACAACGGTTGTAAAGTGGATCCACAGGCGGATCAAAACAAAAGAAGATAATTGTTCAACAGATTTTTAAGCATCTAAAGCTTGCAAGACTCTTTATTGATACTAGGAGTAGCCAGCCCATTTCGCTTAGTAACTGCACTTAACCTTTTTTGGAAAATAAGTCAGTTTACACTGGTAAATACAATTAACTGACTCTTTTGAAAAGTGTTTATAAAATTGATTTAAATGCACAAGGCACAAATAATCTTTTATAACTCGGGATAATTATTTAAAATAATCTAGTAAAAGAATTATATGTTTGTTATACGTTCAGTAGCCCGGGTTAGAAATATCGGGTTAAAGATTAATAGACACACCACATAATATAACCCACGGTGAGTTATTCTCGAACAAGCGGGTATATCATTTTACATACGCACCGGCAGGTGTATGCCTACACCCCGTGCTTAAGTCGTGGCCATTTCAATGAATGAGCCGATATCCAGGACATGGTCATTAACCCCCCAAAGGCTTAAAACAAACAAAACAGATTAAACAGGTTATCTCAATGATTTAACCTTCATACGATTAAAGATTCAATACCCGACCAAGCGGTATTTTATATACCGTACCCCAAGCCCGTATAAGGGAAAATAAGTTAAAAGTATTTACCTGAGCAAAAATACAAATTTATCTCAGCCGTATAACAATCAGCAAGTGCAAATATCTTTTACTGGGCTCCAAAATCTGGAACGAATGTTTTAATAACCTATTAGATTCCTAACGGGTCTTACTTAAGTTTAAACTTAGACCGGTTAGTTTTAAAGAAAGGTATACGGTTCAAAATGCAAGATTAAGCGAAGACCGGATTAGAATGTGATTTAGACCCGACAAGTATGAAGACTTGTATAATAATGGTAATCTAAACACATTCTGTATTTGAGGTAAAAATGATAAGGTTTGACCCGTTTCGGTCAATTTATGCAAACTAGTCACATAAACCGCACCGAACGCGAAAAATGCATACCGGGTAACCAAATGAGTCATGAATAGGTTCCCTAAGTTAATATGCTTAAAATGTGTTATGATATCAGTAGGATACCTTCCATTATGCCCAAAACGGATTTAAAGTCAAATTAAGCCCCGTAGGGGTATTTTGGTCATTTTAAAGATTATAAAAGAGATTAAATATTAATCTGAGGTTCTGGTCTAAAATGATCAGTAAAAATATTTATTTTTGCAAGTCATAACAGTAAGATATTGTATATAAGTGAAATTTATCATTTATGACCAATCTATGCACCGTAGGGGCATTTTGGTCATTTCACATAAGCTTTAAGGGTCAATTCTGGAAATCTGAGTTTAAAACTTTTACCTATTATTAAAGTATCAAAATTTACTTATAATATCAGTAGGTAATGGGTCTTAAATGTTAAACATAGTTTTAACTCATACTATGTGTTTAAAACGCGTAAAAAGTCGGTTTTAGGTGATTTTCACGTTATATTAGGAAAGCTGAGATTTTTATCAGTCCAGAAGGGTTAAAATATTTTATTTAACATATGAAATCAGTAGAAAAATATTTGGTGTCAAAATGTTATGTAAAACTCATTTTATTAGTAAAAAGGGTATAACCGTCAATTACCGAATCAATGCAAGAACCCCATGTTATGATCAGTTTAAAAATTAATAAAATCTCCAAAAATCCCAAAATATTATATTACATCAGTGGGTAAAAGGTTTGGTGTCAAAATTTGGGTTTAAATAGGTTTTATGCCAAAAATGCCGTTTAATTAATAAAAAAGGCTTCAATTTACGATATCGAGCATAACTCCTAATTTAGACCTCAAACTGATGTCAAATTTTTAGGAAATGTTTATAAATCAGTAATAAAGGTTTTTTTCCTCTCACATTTTCAAAAATCTCATTTTAATATCAAAAGGGCATAATGGTCAACTTTTAAGCAATTAACGGAAACATGAAATGAACTAGGATTTCTAAGGAACCAAGTTGTATAACCTCAGAGGGTTATACTAACATTTAATATGGTCCTAATGGAATCCTAAGACATATCTAAACTAAGCTAAATCGGGTCAGAACTGAAAGTCAAAACAAAAGTCTACTTTTGCGACTTTCGGTTCCGAACCGATCCCAAACTCAGAATTGTCGGGTTGAACATGCCTAAACATGTTCTTATATTATTTACCAAGTTATTTTAATGTTAATATATGTTCCATAACTTCTACATTATCAGTTATGGATTTATTTGCAAAAACAGATTCTGTTGACTTTTTAATAACAAGTTTGACCCGACATTTGACCAAGTTAGAGTGGAAATCAGTAGGTTCTCTTTTAAGGGTTTATTACCTACATAATTACCAACTGCCACTTTCAATTCGAATAATGGCTGGACCATTAGTGATTAATCACTAAGTCAAAGCTTAATTACGATGGCTTTGACTTTTGGTCATTAAACTAATAAAACTTGAACTTAGGAAGCTAAGAATACTTACTAGGACTCTTAGCACGAATTAGGAGCTGAGGAAAACTTGCTTGAGCTCCAGGAAGCTCCAGAGAATGAGTTATGAATAAAAATTCAAGTGAGCAAATGAACTCATGAGCACAAGTCCCTTATATAGGATTTCTAGAGCTTCAAGATTGATCCACATGCCCCTACAACTAATTTCTGATGATCCCAGGTGTCCCCTATGCATGAAAATATGTTGGCTCAGTCCCTGGAATCGAAAACAAGCATGCAAAGGCGGTGGAACTGGCTGGACATGCACCTGTCCACATTTTCTGCATCTGGCACTCTTACGCGGCCCGCGTAAGAGTTGGCCTTATGTCTACGCGGCCCACGTAGAGGGCAATCTCCGGTAAACAACTTTCAGATATTGCAATATCAGTCCCTGGTCCCTCTAAACTTGTTTTAACTTTCGTTTATTGCACTTTCAACCCCCAAATTTAACTTTTAAGGGTCTTGAGTCTTTAAACATTTATCAATAAGCTTTCGGTTAGTCACGAGGTCACCCGAACGGTCTAAAAATGCAACATTAACGCATTTGACCCTTATTACTTGTAATTACACTTTGATTATTTATGAGCGTCGAAACTCCACGAATTAATATCCAATATTCTTGAGGGCAAAATATATAATTGTTACAATGCTTTTGGGCTCGTTAAAAGGTCACTCAGAGGTTACTTTCAACATGTTGACAATTTTAACCCTTATGCTTCATAAGATCCTTATTTTGAGCTCAAACGACTTTCTAAGTTCGATAAATTATTCGTTAAAGAATACGAACGTCGTGTGAGGTCAATCAAAGGCACAAGAATGGCATGTTGACACTTTGGATCTCTTTTACTTACATATTTACATTGTTTGACAATTTCAGTCCCTTGGAAATAAATCCTTACACGTTTAAGCCCATGACACGTGTCTTTATTATATTGGTCGTGATTTTTACGAGGTGTTACATGAACCAGCTAATTATAAGATAGGGGCAAATATAAAAACCCTTAATGCTGTAATTTGTAACAATGTGTCATTTTGTGCAAATTGAATGACTCGCTAGTATTTCCCCGCTGATAAAATCTTTTTAAACATGTTTCAGGTGATTTACTGTGAACCAGGAAAAGTGTCGCGTAGCACTACAACTTGAAGTAAGTGGCTCAGTAAATAAATAAACATGTTTTTGTAATTAAGGGATTTCACAGTGGAATTCCTTTATTGTAAATTACGGGGTTTGTCCCGAAATTTTAAATGAAATAAATGGGTGTTTTTCAGTTTAACCGATCCTGTTAAAATTTCCGCTGCCAAATTAAATACAAATACCACGGGTTTTCTGTCCCACGGCTTCTGAACCGGGTAAAACCAGGTCGGGGGCCGTGACAACAATCTTGCATCCCAATCATTAAATCTTCATAAGGACAACAATAGTATACCTGCATTTCATTTCATTCTCAAAGCACTTGATTAGTAACGTTAATACTCAAACGTATTGTAGCCATGCATACATGTATACAAGCCCTATTCTTTCGTGTACAATCAATCCCACTTCGTGCATACACACTCATACGTATATTTATACACACACACATACATTCATACAAGCTCTTACATACCCATATAATTTTTACTAACATATCCTAGTCACAAGCATCCATATAAATAAGTCTCATCGTACAAACTTACGTGCATGTTCATTTCTCTTCATGCTTACCTATGGATTCCGTCACTAACATGTAGGTAGATCTATATACATACATATCCCCAAGCTTATTTCTTTCCCACACATACTTTGAGTGAACGTTCTTGCTCATGAGTGAACATTCTTGCTTATGAATGAATGTTTCAACTGTTGAGTGAACATTCTTGCTGACGAGTGAATGTTCCAACTATTGAGTGAACATTCTGCTGACGAGTGAACGTTCCAACTGTTGAGTGAACATTCTTACTAATGAGTGAACGTTCCAACTGTTAAGTGAATATTCTGGCTAATGAGTGAATGTTCCAACTGTTGAGTGAACATTCTTGCTGACGAGTGAACGTTCCAACTGTTGAGTGAACATTCTTGCTAATGAGTGAACGTTCCAACTATTGAGTGAACATTCTTGCTGACGAGTGAACTTTCAAACTGTTAAGTGAACATTCTTGCTGACGAGTGAACGTTCCAACTGTTGAGTGAACATTTCAACTGATGAGTGAACATTGGCCGTAGATTACGACAGCTTACTGCTGTTTCCCCTTGTTTGTTTGGCCGTAAGCTACGGCTGATCTTCCGTAGCTTACGACGGGTTCTTTCACTCTAAACCTTCTTCCTTTTTAATTTTCACAAGACAACCGTTAGATATCTGAACTTCCTTGTTCCACATTTTTCATGCTTCCAAGACGTAACATGACCATAATTCAAGCCCCCATATCCTTTTACTACTTAACCCCAAGATCAAACCATCTACCGCATCACGCTATGTTTCTTTCTACATTTTGACCCGTTCGCTTCTACCGTGTAATTCCATACTTAGATGACCACCAACGACTTACCACCTTAACTTCATTTATAAATAAGAATTGATTTCGGAAATCACTTACCTTATGCGTCCGTGTTCGTATCCGCTTCCTTGCTTCATCTTGGCCCGTTAGCCTTTCGTGTTTGATTCCATCTCGACATGATCTCTATACTTTCATGTCATCGCAATCACATTCTTGTTAGCATACATGATTGTACATATTAACGATCATATCAAATGCATGTCTCACATTTGACTTTCATTAGTCAATTCTAACAAGCATAAGGCATATTCCCATAATCATATCTTTTCAACTCATATAATTCATCACGTCATCACATATAACACATATCGATATAACACGTACCATTTGATATTTTGTAACATTGCAAGTGTGACAAAAGCCTAACCTTGCTACTTATGCACAGTTGACTTTCAGAAGTCAACGGTTTATCATATGAACTTTCTACTTACTAATATACGCACTTTCTATACACTTAACACCAAATCACATTTGATTTCATCTAACCATAAGTAAATCAACACATAATGTGCATCATATTACACAAGCATCGAGTACAACTTCTAATGCATACTATTTACCAAATCATATAATTAACCAAAAATCATACATGTATTCCATCGGAAATACATTTCTTATGTTCAATTACCACAAAATACATGACATCCTCATATTATACATTTTCATCCATTACTTGCATGCGATCTCATCTAGTAATCTCACTTAGACATTTCATCAAACACTTGGTGTGCGTACACCATTTAATGCACAATTTACAACTAATTCACGCATAATCTTCCAAGTTCTTACTTTCAACCACCAACACAACTAAACATCAAACTAACTTCATACCATATTCAACCTAACTTTCAAGAGTTCATCATATTCAACATAATACATCAAGAATTACACAAATATTGAACATGGCTGGTTCACTCACTTCATCTTCCTCACTACTACAAGTGGGTTTCACCCCCAAACATCAAATTAATCAAAACCATGCATAACACATGTTCTACATGGCGATTCTAACACATATGCATGATTAATTTCATTCAATTTTGTGGATTAAACATAACCCACTTCATACAAGATCACCAAATCACAAATTTCAACTTACCACATGTTCATCTTGTCTAGATGATTAAGAATCTAAGCTCATGCATCCGATTTGGCTCCAATCTCCATCCTAATTTGATCAATTTGGATCATTCTTGAGTTGAAGAATGTTTCTTCTCTTCTCTCTCTCTGATCGAATACATACACACACACACACCACACATACTTAGGTATTTTTTATAAGACTTCCATTCTTTTTGCCAAGTTTGGCCCCTCATTTTGCCATTCTTTCTTCTCGTCACAAAACTTTAGTCGTTACTACTTATCCTACGTATCCTAACTAGGTTACAAGACTTAGTTATTTTATTTCTTTCCACTACCCAAGGAATATACTGACGGAATAAAACTTATGGTTTTTGGGATGTTACACCAATGACATAAACCTACTGTAAAAATTAAAAAAAAAAAAACCTTGTTGGATAGTTGAATACTTTTGAGTTATTTTTTATTGTTATGGATTAACTTTTGAATTATTTTTTATTATGGAATCACATATTTTTGGATTATTTTTTGAATTGAAGTTGCATTTCATAGAATTATAAGGTTAACTAATCAATCCAGTTGAACCGCACAAAATAATTCGGTTAAACTATTTCTAAGACTAATCTAGTATGGTATAAAAATTGGTTTTTAAAACATTGAATTAAAGGTTTCCATATTTCTTGTGATTTTAAACTTTAAACGTTAAATATAGAAACTTTTGGTTGACCAATAGCTTCTTCTTTGAATGCATTGTCTATAATTAAATTTAATTAATTAATTAAAATTGTAATTTTTACAAATTTATTAAACCAAATGTATTAAAAGATGGAGTTTTGATTCCAAACAAACACTAAATTTCATTGAATTAAGCAAACCAAACTCTCTTTTTTTAATGACAAACTAATCTACTCTTACATAGTCTTATGTAGTACCTTGCACGATTTAAACTTCTCACCTCATAGATAAGTAATGGAAAGATTACCACCATATCATTACCCTTACGCACATGCCATCGACTTTCTAGTATATTGGTTGCTCTATGACCTTCCAATGTGGATGTCATGGTTTGAGCCTCGCCTGTAACAAAATTGATCTTAGCTGAGTTTTACCATAATAGGCCTTTAGACAATGGATTTCCTGATAGCAAACAGGGTAACTAGCTCCATCTATGTTCGTGAATGTGAATAGACTTTTGCAATTAAGTTTACCCGCACAGTAAGGTTTTTATTGATTTAATAAAAAAAATATCCAAACTCGCATAGATTTAATTTTTCTTGTTACACATGAGTCATGCCCCCATCATGTGAAATAATGTTTCTCGATTATAATATATTTTTCGTTCACAAAGGTGGTGTTTGTTTTTTGGAAGAAGAGCTTCCTGGCCTCTTCTGTCTGCACCGTGCAGACGCGGGAAGAGGTTTAGGTGCTGTAGAGTGTTTGTTTTTTTTTCGAGAAGTGCTTTTTACCTCTCCCCAACCTCTTCTTGGGGAAGAGATGAGACCTTAGCTTCTCCAAGCAGAGGTTTACCTCTTCTTGGCACCACCTCCACCTCCACCCCTGCTCCGCCACCACCACCACCCCTGCTCCGCCACCACCACCTCTGCAAACCCTAATCGACCTCTGCAAACCCTAATCGACCAGCACCTCCACCTCTGCAAACCCTAATCGACGGTGGTGATGATGACGGTGGTGAAGTGGTGGCGGTGGTGAAGATGACGGTGGTGAAGTGGTGGCGGTGGTGATGATGACGGTGGTGAAGTGGTGGCGGTGGTGAAGATGGCGGTGGTAGAGAGAGAGTAGAGAGAGATCTGTGTTTGTGTGTGTTTGTGTGTGAAGAGGTTTTATATAAAAAAAAAACAAACCCTCTTCTCCTTGCAGACTGAAGACATTTGGTCCACCTCTTCTCCTGCAGATGTGGCCTGCAGATGTGGCCTGCAGCAGAAGAGGTTTTCCAGCAGAAAAAACAAACAGCACCAAAATGTGACTCCACCCTCTCTCTATTTTTGGACCTACGTAGTCGCCTTTGTTGATGCGTTGTTGCCTATCTATCAATAATTTAGTAATTAATTATAAATCGTTTAATTAAAGCGCCCCATAAACACGCACGTCTCAATATTTATTTGGTCTTTTTGTTTGTATCTATACTTTTCTTTATCTAAATAAACAAATGAAAAAATGATAACAAGAAATTTGCATCTAAACAACAAATTTTAAATAGAAAAGTATTAAAATTATAAAATACACTCATGTAATGCTTTGTTCATTTAACATGAGAAATGTAGAGTGAGATAGAAAATTATATAACTAACTTATTTAATAAAGACAGAGGTTCTAAATAGGGTGTGTTGGATGTGATAAGTCGAACCTGATACAACCCAAAAAAATTGACACAAACTCAAAGCCAACACAAAGACGAAAACCATGTAAGACACATGAACTCGAACACGACAAATGTTTCGTGCAGAACACAAACGCGACAAATTTAACCCGAAGTTTTTCTTTTTCATTTTTTAATACTCTACAACTACGAAAAAAAACACAAAACAAATGTATATATATACTATATATGCTCTTAAACTATAACTACTTCATACTCGTTTTTCTTAAGTTTTGAAATTTTATGATAAATTACACTTAAAATATAGTAAAAAAACAGGTCAACCATTGGACCTGCTAGATGACCATGAACTCGACATGTGTAGTTAAACATGTTCGCTAGTTTGATCCGAAGCCATTTATAGCATAAACCCAAACTCATGAATTTTACATTAGGTTTGTATCGTGTTTAGTACTCTATCAAAAGTTCACATTCTTGATTAAAACCAAAGCAAAATCTACATAGTACATACCTTTATACTACTCTTACAATTTTACCAGATGTGTAAAACTAAATTGTATTTTTTATAATTTTTTTAATGGTGAATTTTTTTAAATACTTGTCGTCTTTGAGACTTGAACCTAAGACCGTACTCTCAAAACCAACGTCCAACTTTATATATTTTGAGATTTCACATAATAAATAAATATTAATATTAATATTAATATTAATATTAATATTTGTAAACCCGGAAACAACGGGCCATGGAAGGTGGTCCGATATGTCTTTTACTATTTAGTACATTGATAGGCATTGAATTTATTGAAATTAATTGCACACTCACCAAACGATCTTACATAAATATCCTCTGCTCTAATTCCTATGTGCCCCCCTCGTCTTTTCTATTTCTCGATATTTGTTAAAATAGATGTGTAAAGGGACGCAGCGAAAATGAGAGAACAATCGTGTATACTGTGATGAAAAGATAATAACATTATCTTTTCCTCTTAGAGGGGGGACAGGGTACCTATGCGGGTACCCTCCCCGGATAAGAACATTTCGTTAGGGATGGTAATGAGTCGAGTTTGGAACGGGTTTAGGTAATACCAACCTCAAACCTGGTTAAATAAGCTTGTCCCAAACTCGTCTTAAAACCCGTTGAGTTTCTAGCGGTAAATACTCATCGGGTATCGGTATACTCATGATTTCGGATAACCCATTAATCCAAGAAAATTACCCGTTGGGTATGCCCGACACAAAACCCATCGGGTATATATCGGGTAACTATTCATGAGTTACGTTTAGTATTATCGCTATAAGAATATATTAAATAACTACAATGTATACAGAATACCTATATGTATTTAAAAAAAATAGTGTATCATATATATGCATATTTAAATATATAAACAAACTATACTGTGTATACAATCGGGTAAACGGGAACACTTTATCGGGTAATCGGGTCGGGTAAACGGGTATACCATCAAATCCCAACCCCGATTAACCAACCCCAAACCCATTCCAAATGTGTTGGGTTTCTGATTTACCCATCGAATTTGGGTTTGGTTGCCATTTCTACATGTCGTCAGACTACTGCCGTCACCCCTGGGTGCCCTTTCCCCTCTTACTTCAGTTGATTATCTATGATACACTATGTATAGATGTATAATACGGTTCTTATATTATACGACTTTAAATTTAAATAAAGGGGAAATGGATTGTATCACCCTAAACTATGCAAAATTGGCCAATACCACTCCTAACTTTTAAATAGGCTCCCACCACCCTCTACTCGACAACTTGGTGTCACTGTCACCCATTCGTTAAAAAAACACCAACTGAGTTAGTTTTTTAAGCCTATGTGGCATGCAAATGATGAGTTGGAAGCATACGTGGACAGGGCCCCATTAAATACCCCTTTCCCTGTTAAATCAGTTGCATTTCATCACCCACACCCAGTTCACGTATGCTTCCAACTCATCATCTGCATGCCATATAGGCTTAAAAAACTAACTCAATTAGTGTTTTTTTAATGAAGGGATGACAGTGACACCAAGTTGTCGAGTAGAGGGTGGTGGTAGCCAATTTGAAAGTTGGGAGTGGTATTGACCAATTTTGCATAGTTTAGGGTGATATAATCCATTTCCCCTTAAATAAATTGGTTATGTATTTGAGGGTAAGGTATTGTAAAAAAGGTTAAAAGTGTGAGAAGTGTGAGAAATATTGTGGAGATGACATGTGTCCTCAATCTAAATTAATTCAAAAGGGTAAACAAGTAACTTTATCATTGATTCAATTAATTCAAAACCTTCCATAACCGCCATCTTATTTATAGGAACATGATTTTTTTAAAAGATCTCTATAAAAACACTACGAATAACATTGCAACCACCCTTCAGCACGTATATAACACCATTCAATAAGTATATAACACCATTTTAAAGATCTCTATAAAAACACTACGAATAACACTGCAAAATCACCATTCGGCACATATATAACACCATTCAATAATTATATAACACCATTCAATAAGTATATAACACTATATATAACACCATGCAAAATCACCATTCGGCTCATTTTTTACAGAAAAAAAGTTATTCTAGTGTGTATATATATATTAAACACATTTTCATTATCATGAAATAAATGTCACCATGAACCAGTGGCAAGCCTTCTGTTTTATAGTCTAAGAGTGCGTTTGGTTCGCGAAATGATTAGAAATTTGAATTTGTTTAGGAATTGAAATTTGAAAGACTTGGATTTTGAATTCAAACATTCCAATAGGAATTGAAAATAGTTGAAATTGAAATCTCAATTCCATTCTTGATGTGTTTGGTTGTCATATGAATTGGAATCTATCACCTCGCTCGCCCCCAACCCACGGGTTAGATCGAAACGATACGGTTCAATACGGTGCGGGACGATACGATTCGGGTCGAAATGGTGCGATCGAAACGATTCGGTTGAAACGGTTTTGGTCGAACAGTGCGGGTTGAAACGCTTCGGTCGAAACAGTGTGTGTCGAAACGATTTGGATCGAACCAGTTCAGGACGAAATGATGGACGGTGACGGGGTGGCAGATGCGAGGACGTCAACCAATTGAAGATTACTATGAATTTACTTGAATTCTTTTACATGTTGGAAGGATCTTAAATTAATTTAGTTAAAGGAATTTGAAGAAATTAATGTCCGATTATAATTCAAATTTTCTTATAAACCAAACAAATGATAATTGGAATTAAGTTTCTAATCACAATAAATTCTGTAAACCAAACATATTAAAAGTTAAAATTAAGATTCTAATTCATTGAATTTTGACGAACCAAACACATCATAAATTATCAGGGTTCAATTCCTAAAAACTAATTCTTTTTCACACACCTTATTCCCATACTTTTCTTATATTTTCTTATCTCTTCCAGCCTCTTTACTTTATTCTTATTTCTTTTTCTTGTATTTTCTTTCTTTTTATATATGTAGAATGATGCATAGTTTTTTGTTATATTATTATAGTTGGTTCTTAGTATGTCATTATTTACTAGTTTTGTTATATTATAAAAATAACAATAAGTAATATTAACTAAAGTTAACAATGTAACTCACACAACTTAAAAATCTAGTCCTAACTCCACATGAATATCAACCATAGGACTAGAACCATCTACCACTTGGTGATGAACATCTTTAGTATACTAATTGATACCACCAGAATATAAGCATTTTTGTTTTGTTTGAGGTAACCGCTTTGTTTTGAAAAAACACCCTAGCTTATATCTGGTTAGGTTCTATATAAGTCCTGTCGTGTTAACTAGAAATGGAAAGTAAGAACCCAAAACTTTTGAGAAAAGGCCCCGAATTAATGTTTCGCTTTGGGCCTCCAAAATAATTGAGCCGACCCCGAATATAGTTAATAGTAAGAGCAACTTTAATTCTTTAAATTAAAATTTATTATAAAAATCTATTTATAAACTATAGTTAGGAAGTCCTACTTCATGAAGTATAAAACTAAATGAGTGGTTCACACTCTACAACTTACATCCATTATAACTTTACACACTTTTATTCTCATAATTAAAATAGATATGCATCTTGATATTGTTGTAATAACTTTAAAGAGTGAATTTCAAGGATTATCCTTTATCTTTATACCTACCCATTTTCAGGCGTTGTCCTTTATGTTTAAAATTGACGAGTTTTGTACTTTATGTTTTCAAATCATACACGTTTTGTCCTTTAGCCCTAACCCAGTTAGATTTTTCTATCAAATCTGGTCATGTGCAATGCACATGAGGGTAAAATTGTCTTTTCACCATATTCTTTAAAAAAATACATATAAAAGAAAAAAAAATATTATATATCATAACAAAAGCCCTCTTCTTCCCCAAATCAATCCCATTTCAAAACCCTAATTTATCTTTAACAAGTCTGGTATGGCAATTTTTTTAAGAAAAGCCTAAGCGTTTTGCCCACCCGATTAAGTTTCCATAGTTATCAAGTAGTATTTCCTAATTGCATAATGTACTTATGTATATAACTTCAATTTGTTTGTATACGCGTGCTATACTGTGTTTCTTTCTCCAAGTGATGAGGATGATTATGTTCATGTATGATGTTGGTCTCTGCAGCTTAGTTGTGTGTGTATGTGGTTTATAGTTTTAATAAGCATTGGGTATTAGAGCAGAAATGGAACAAAGATGACGCGGGGAGGAAAGCAGAGTGATGTGGCAACAGAAACACCAGCATTCCCCTCTTGTTAGGGTTTTTGAAGAGAAATTAGGGTTTTGAAATGAGATTGATTTGGGGAAGGAGATGGCTTTTGTTATAACTAGTGAGAAGGCCCGCGCGTTGCAGCGGGTGTCCCGACTAATATCAGATTCAATTATGTTTATTATGAACCACAACTGATATTCAATACATGAATTTATGTAAGTTTCGTATATTTTCTATTGTGTACCTCAACAATGACATCAAAGGAAGATAAAAGAATTTTAACTTTTACACATCCATTTTCATCATAAAATTCTAAATCTCTACTACACCAACTTACATTGAAAGTCAACTGAAGTCTCTAAGATAAAGAATGAACAGGCAGATTTGACAAGATCCTCAAAACGTTTCAACTCTTTAACACACTATGAAACTCCCAAATTGATTCGATAAATAAGGTTTAGATCTCAAGCACACTGACATCCATCGAATTGATATTGACCTCAACTACACATAGAATACTTCTGATTAAGCAAAAATAAAGCATAAAAACCCATATATAAAGTAAATATTAGAATATCATTAAATATAAATATGTCACCCCCAAATGTCAACCAGAACATAAAAATAACCTACAAAAGTTGAAGACAACCATAATCCAAATTGTAGATACTTTGAAAACATACTGTAGACAAAAAACATATCACAACCTCCTTCCTCTTCTCCCACTCTTTCGATGAGTGCTATCTGTTGGAATTGGTGCACGTCCTCTGTCATCATCAAAACATACAACTTACTTATCAGCTACTCCTTAAACATAAATAAAAGTTCTTCAAAGAGCAAAAAGAACAAATACAAAAATTCGTATATAAAAAATAAAGAATATAAGCATACCAATGCGACCAATCTTCATGCCAGAATGGGCAAGAGCTCTGAGGGCAGACTGTGCACCTGGACCGGGTGTCTTTGTGTTGTTACCTTCAGTTTTCCGTAGTTTTATGTGGAGGGCATTGATTCCAAGCTCCAGTTGTTACAACAGAAATTTGTTAGCTGTAATGTATCAAACAAAAACAAACTACTATGATTACCATATAGCAAGACACTAAAAGAAATAAGTAAAAACCTTGAATCTTGTTGAAACATCTAGTGCAGCAAGCATAGCTGCATATGGAGACGACTCATCTCTATCAGCCTTTATCTTCATTCCACCTAATGAAAAAAAAGGATAGTAGATAAATATTACGATATAAAAACTATTAACCAAACACTCAATAGCATTTGAATTACAGTAAATATCTTGTGGAAAAAATATTAAAACTACAAACTACTAACCACTTTTGAGAAAAAATCTGTTGAGAAAAAGCGTAGACAAATAAACTTAATTCATGTTCTCTTTGCTATGGATCAGAAAAACAATGTGCATGTAATTATCTCTCCCAGTATGAACAAAATAAAACATTGCTCGCAAAAAATTGAACATACAACAAATGTTCCTAGCGGAATATATATTATATACACATGAGTGTGTTTAGCATTTACTTAAGGGTTTTAACTTCAATATCAGTTACGACTTTTGGTTTGTATATAGATTAGTGCAATGCTAAACCCTTCAAATGCTAATAGTTAATTTCCTCATAAATTCAATAAATGATGACCTTGATGATCATTGCTTATTAGTACCCATAATTCTTTGAATTATTTTTATTTAAAAAGGTGCCAAAATCCATATAATGCCCCTAAAGTGTCTTAAGTTTTTGGACAATATGCAAGTTTACCCCCTCTAAATTAGCTTGCCTCTTTTGTACATGTTGCTTCAAAATATGTACACAATGTAAAATTACCATAAGGGTAGAAAACCTAGTTTACTTAATAAGGTAGTATAGATTATAGATAATAAGGTAGTATAGAAATATAGATTATTTATATTTATACATACTATTAAATCATGAAAATCCCAAAGGTTGCAAGACTAACCTTTAATTTAATCAATTAATTTCTTTAGTTATTATAAAACTTTTATTTAATTCCTTAATTTAATTCAATTAATGGAAGACATAAGTGGGCATGGATTTCATGGATGAAATGTCTAGATTGCCCTCAAAGTGTCTTAAAACTTTGGACAATGTCCAAGTTTCCCCCCTCTAAAATGGCTTGCTTCATTTGTTCACGGTGCTTCAAGATTTGTACCTAGGCAAAATTACGAAAAAGGTAGAAAACCCAGTTCTCTTAATATATATTTGTTATAATAAATATATTTTTTTCTTTTATATGTTTTTTTAAAGAATATGGTGAAAAAACAATTTTACCCTCATTTGCATTGCACATGATCAGATTTGACAGAAAAATCTAACTGGGTTAGGGCTAAAGGACAAAACGTGTATGATTTGAAAACATAAAGTACAAAACTCGTCAATTTTGAACCAAAAGGACAACGCTTGAAAATGGGTATAAAGATAAAGGTCAATCCTTGAAATTCACTCAACTTTAAAATTATGTATTATAAATTATAAATCTATACTATATAATAAAAGAAACATATTTTGGGACACTTATCATTCTCTCATTTAATTGATTAAAATTATTAATAATACTAATAAAATAATAATATTTAATCTAAATTAATATAAATTCTTATTATTAATAATATTTAATCAAATCTAAAATCTACACACCATGTTTTTAACTTATTGTATTTTAAATATTAAAATAAATTTCAAATCGTGTTTTCGGATTATTCAGTCATTTTTAAAGTTTTCAATAGAAAATTAATTACTTTTTAGCAAATTTTTAAAACGAAATGGTGGTCCATTTTTGTTTGTCAAAACGATAAAATAATCTTAATCATAACTGATTTTTATTTTTTACAATCAAAATATATTGAAACTAACCCCATTATAAATAAATAAATAAATAAATAATATATATTAGTTTTGTTGAAACCCCGTTACTAATCTTCTATCTACCATAATAAAAGAAACTAACTTTTGGACACGTGTCATTCGAAGTTATTCTCAAATCTATACTTATCTTATATTAACTAAATAAATTAATATTAAATTATATCATACTTTAATAAAACATTATCCTCAAATCTAAATTGTTAATTTAATATATTTTTAAAACAAATACATCTCTTTCCTACTTATTTTATATTAAATATATAAATATTAAATAAATTAATATTAAATGTTATCCTAATTTATTAAAAATATAACTTTTTTATTATTTGGTATACAAAATTATATTTATTAAACTCGTGTAAAACATGGGGTTTTTAAAAAATATATATTTTTTATTTACTATACAAAGTTACATTTATATAACCCGTGTAATACACGAAGTTTTTAAAGATATATAACTTTTTATCATTTGCTATGTAAAATTAGATTTATTCAACACGTGTAATATATGAGGTTTTTTAAGGATATAATTTTTTTATTATTTGATAGATTTTTCAACCCGACTAAACACGAGTTCTTTTAAGATATGACGTTTTTAATATTTAATATACAAAATTACATTTATTTAATCTGTGTAATACACATGGTTTTTAAAGATATAACTCTTTTTTAGATCTATTCAACACGTGTAACATACGAGATTTTTAAGAATATATTTTTTTATTATTTGGTAGATTTATTCAACCCGATTATACAAGGGTTTTTTTAACTATACGACGTTTTTAGTATTTAGTATACAGAATTACATTTATTTAATCTGTGTAATACACATGGTTTTTAAATATATAACTTTTTTATTATTTGATATATAAAATTACATTTATTTGATCCGTACAATATACGGGGTTCACAAACATATTTTTTTTATTATTTAATATATAAAGTTACATTTACTCAACCCGTGTAATACACGGGGTTCTAACCTAGTTTATAATTTATAAAGATTATTAGTTTATTGATGAATTTAAATATCCATGGATTTAACTGAAAGGGAAAGGGCCAACTATTATCATTCATGTTTCGTACCGTCATCCATGTGCTAATAGCTGTTGAAAACAACACTACCCCTCCCATGTAACCATCTGTGTACGACTTTTTAAGCATGCTGCCATTTTACAATTCAATCACCTTTTTAATAATTTAAACATCATTTTTCAATCAAATACAATCATACATTTCAAATTCATAACTTTGGCCCATAATATATAATAATGAACAATAGATTAATTCGTGTATATTAATAGGATTTATATATATATTATTCTAATTCATATTTTAAATCCATACACATATAAATAATAGTTCATATGTTAATTCTTATAAAATTAAATGTAAATCTATCTATCTATACTTTCTATAAAACGAGAAATCCCCATGCCATAAGAAAAACTGATGTGTCAATAGGAGAACATGTCCAACAAGGCTTTTCTTATGTCATTATTACATCATAAAGCTTAATATTAAAAGACTTTAAAATTCAAAGTTGGCCCGCATTTAAGATGCAAAGGTCTGCTGAGGAAATGTCTGCCCATGTTAAGCCTAATATAAAATAACATTTAAACTTTTTTTAAACATCTGCCGTCAACATTTTATAATCAAACATCAGTTCCCAATAAACATCTGTCGAGATTCAAAATTCTGGCTTCACATTCAAAATTCAAAATTCAAACCATATATTCTAATCCTATAAATAAGGGTTAATAATCTGGCTCCACATTCAAATCTCTCCCGCTCACATCTGTGAGCGTATCTCTCCCTCTCAAATGCATCTTTCTCGTGATTCAGCCGCTAATCTCCGATTACACTTCTTTGTTCGAATGTTTGTTGATTATGTTTACATGTTATCGTTCCAGTATCATTGTTCCAACATCGTCGTTTCAATGAAGCTTCCCATCACACATCAACCTTTCAATATCGATGTTGCAGTATCATTGTTGCAGCATCGTGAAAAGTTGCATGTGCTATCTTCTTTGATGGGAGAGTTGCATTGTTCGATTTTCGTTAAATAGAAAGTCAGGTTTTCTTGCGTCAGGAAGATTTTCTCCTTTTATAGAAAGTATAGATTCGTGCAATATCGTGAAAAGTCAGATGTACTACAACAGTTGAGAAGAGACCTTTGCATGTTAGGTTTGTTTCTTATTTTGATTAACTGTTGATGATGTTGAGAGTTTTTATAGACACTGACATTTTAGAATATGTTAAGATGCATGTTTATATTATTAAAATGAACTACTACATAGAAAAATACAAATTTAAAGAAATATTTATAAAGTATTACACGTTAGAGTTAACACTTGCTAGGATTTCGTAGACTTTGGCCTTTCTCCATGTGATTTCATGTTCTCTTTTGATTTTCAGGTCAGTTAGCATGTTGCAGGTTTTTTGATCCTGTTTTAGAAGTTGTGTCAGAAACTCTTCTGCATTCTTCTGGAACTCTGATGGAGAAGAGTGGAGGACTTCATCGAGCAATGCTATGCTGTTCCAGGTTTTGTTGTAATTAGTGTCATTTATTTTATCGAATTTCCTGTTTAGTTCTTCGTATGTTCTTTGTTCTTTGAGTGACCACATGGAGAACCGTGGTTTAACATTGCAGGTGTCTGACCAGTGGTAGAAGCTGAAGTTTGCCATGTAGATTTTTTGTTGGTTTTCTGATTTGGAACAATTTTTGACAGAAAGTGATTTGTAGGACAATTTGTTGATGTTTTAAATCAAAAGTAATCATCGGTCATTTATAGAGTTTAAAAACGCGTCTACATGGTAAATCAAGAGGTTAATTGTAATTGTGATAATCTGCTTTTGTTCTTTGAACTTCGAAATTTTGTCCCTTGGGTTTCTTGTTATTTAATTTTACAGATTTCCCATAAAGGTTGGGGTTTGAAAAGGTTTTGCATTAAAAGATTGCTGTTTTGAAATATACATTAATATGTTTATATTAAATGTACACGTTTTCATAATACCAAATTTCAGTATATAAACTCATAGTCACTTCACCTGTTTTTCATCACGTTTTCCTACGAAGATATCATACTTTCAGGAAAGTCGAGTAATATAGTTTATTCAAATGGCGTCATTCACAAATGCAAAATCAGATTATTTAAAGCAGCGTTTTGTCAGGAAAATCGAGGAACAGGTGTATGAAGATAGGGCTACTCTTCAAGAGTTGAAGAGATGTTTTGATGGATTGCAAGTTGGCCTGTTCACTAGAGAGCAGGTTTCCAGATATCTTATGCGGATGCCTTCAACTTCCGTTCGTGAGCTTTGTGTTGTCAGTAATATAGAGTGCGGTGATAGAGACGTGGAGTTCATGGCGATGTTGAAGGACATACATCGAGAGGTTCAGCAATCGATGGAGTTGAAGCTAAAGTTTCTTAATTCTTGCTGTTATTGTTAGATTTGACCTTTAATGTTGTTCAGTATGTGATGTAATTATTGGAGTTTTAGTTTTAATGTCATGAATAAATAAATAAATTTTAATTTTAAGAATCTATGTTGTGTTTTGTTTTTACTTATTTAGTGTTTGAGTAAGATTTAGATTATGTTGATGTTGAATTGTGTTTGAACATCTGTTTGGTACTTCAACAGAGGTTTAATAGTATCAAGGGTTGGTTTGATGGTGAACAGATGAGTGCAAAGATAAAACAAATGTTTAGAATTTGATCATTGATAGCAGTTTTTTGAATAATCTGTGCTCCTGCAAATTACAGAGAGTCAATACTTCGAGTTGTAAAAGGCCTGTTGTAGTTAAAGTTTGGCAAAAGAGAACATCTGCTGATGATGAAACAACTGTGTATTCTAACAACTGTTGATACTAACAGTGGTTGGGCTAATAATGAATAAGTATTATTATATAACGTCTGCTATAAGTATTATTATATAATTTTGTTTATCAATAACAGTTTTTTGGAAGAATTTACGGTATATTTTGGTGTTATAAAATGTGTGTTGTAGCTAAAGTCTGACAAAAGAGAGCATCTGCTGATGAATAAATGTCTGAAGATGCAAAGGTCTGCTATGGGTCAACAGATGTTAACGAACAACAGATGATCTTCAATCTTAAAATTCTTAACAGAGGATTTGATACTAACAGTGGTTGGGCTAATGATGAATAAGTATTATTATATAACATCTGCTATAAGTATTATTATATAATTTTGTTTATCAACAACAGTTTTTTGGAAGGATTTACGGTATATTTTTGTGTTATAAAAGGTGTGTTGTAGGTAAAGTCTGACAAAAAAGAGCATCTGCTGATAAATAAATGGCTGAAGATGCAAATGTCTGCTATGGGTCAACAGATGTTAACGAACAACAGATGATATTCAATCTTAAAATGCTTAACAGAGGATTTGATACTAACAGTGGTTGGGCTAATGATGAATAAGTATTATTATATAACATCTGCTATAAGTATTATTATATAATTTTGTTTATCAACAACAGTTTTTTGGAAGGATTTACGGTATATTTTTGTGTTATAAAAGGTGTGTTGTAGCTAAAGTCTGACAAAAGAGAGCATCTGCTGATGAATAAATGTCTGAAGATGTAAAGGTCTGCTATGGGTCAACAGATGTTAACGAACAACAGATGATATTCAATCTTAAAATGCTTAACAGAGGATTTGATATTAACAGTGGTTGGGCTAATGATGAATAAGTATTATTATATAACGTCTGGTATAAGTATTATTATATAATTTTGTTTATCAACAACAGTTTTTTGGAAGAATTTACGGTATATTTTTGTGTTATAAAAGGTGTGTTGTAGCTAAAGCCTGACAAAAGAGAGCATCTGCTGATGAATAAATGTCTGAAGATGCAAAGGTCTGCTATGGGTCAACAGATGTTAACGAACAACAGATGATATTCATCCCTTGAAATATACATTAATATGTTTATATTAAATGTACACGTTTTCATAATACCAAATTTCAGTATATAAACTCATAGTCACTTCACCTGTTTTTCATCACGTTTTCCTACGAAGATATCATACTTTCAGGAAATTCGAGTAATATAGTTTATTCAAATGGCGTCATTCACAAATGCAAAATCAGATGATTTAAAGCAGCGTTTTGTCAGGCAAATCGAGGAACAAGTGTATGAAGATAGGGCTACTCTTCAAGAGTTGAAGATATGTTTTGATGGATTGCAAGTTGGCTTGTTCACTAGAGAGCAGGTTTCCAGAGATCTTATGCGGATGCCTTCAACCTCCATTCATGAGCTTTGTGTTGTCAGTAATATAGAGTGCGGTGATAGAGACGTGGAGTTCATGGCGATGTTGAAGGACATACATCGAGAGGTTCAACAATCGATGGAGTTGAAGCTAAAGTTTCTTAATTCTTGATGTTATTGTTAGATTTGACCTTTAATGTTGTTCAGTATGTGATGTAATTATTGGAGTTTTAGTTTTAATGTCATGAATAAATGAATAAATTTTAATTTTATGAATCTATGTTGTATATTGTTTTTACTTATTTAGTGTTTGAGTAAGATTTAGATTATGTTGATGTTGAATTGTGTTTGAACATCTGTTTGGTAAGTCAACAGAGGTTTAATAGTATCAAGGGTTGATTTGATGGTGAACAGATGAGTGCAAATATGAAACAAATGTTTAGAATTTGATCATTGATAGCAGTTTTTTGAAGAATCTGTGCTCCTGCAAATTACAGAGAGTCAATACTTCGAGTTGTAAAAGGTCTGTTGTAGTTAAAGTTTGGCAAAAGAGAACATCTGCTGATGATGAAACAACTGTGTATTCTAACGACTGTTGATACTATCAGTGGTTGGGGTAATGATGAATAAGTATTATTATATAACGTCTGTTATAAGTATTATTATATAATTTTGTTTATCAATAACAGTTTTTTGGAAGAATTTATGGTATATTTTGGTGTTATAAAATGTGTGTTGTAGCTAAAGTCTGACAAAAGAGAACATCTGCTGATGATGAAACAACTGTGTATTCTAACGACTGTTGATACTAACAGTGGTTGGGCTAATGATGAACAAGTATCATTATATAACGTCTGCTATAAGTATTATTATATAATTTTGTTTATCGATAACAGTTATTTGGAATAATTTACGGTATATTTTGGTGTTATAAAATGTGTGTTGTAGCTAAAGTCTGACAAAAGAGAACATCTGCTGATGATGAAACAACTGTGTATTCTAACGACTGTTGATACTAACAGTGGTTGGGCTAATGATGAATAAGTATTATTATATAACGTCTGCTATAAGTATTATTATATAATTTTGTTTATCAATAACAGTTTTTTGGAAGAATTTACGGTATATTTTGGTGTTATAAAATGTGTGTTGTAGCTAAAGTTTGACAAAAGAGAGCATTTGCTGATGAATAAATGTCTGAAGATGAACAACAGATGATAATCAATCTTAAAATTCTTAACAGATGATTTGATACTAACAGTGGTTGGGCTAATGATGAATAAGTATTATTATATAACGTCTGCTATAAGTATTATTATATAATTTTGTTTATCAACAATAGTTTTTTGGAAGGATTTACGGTATATTTTTGTGTTATAAAAGGTGTGTTGTAGCTAAAGTCTGACAAAAGAGAGCATCTGCTGATGAATAAATGTCTGAAGATGCAAAGGTCTGCTATGGGTCAACAGATGTTAACGAACAACAGATGATATTCAATCTTATAATGCTTAATAGAGGATTTGATACTAACAGTGGTTGGGCTAATGATGAATAAGTATTATTATATAACGTCTGCTATAAGTATTATTATATAATTTTGTTTATCAATAACAGTTTTTTAGAAGAATTTACGGTATATTTTGGTGTTATAAAATGTGTGTTGTAGCTAAAGTCTGACAAAAGAGAGCATTTACTGATGAATAAATGTCTGAAGATGCAAAGGTCTGCTATGGGTCAACAGATGTTAACGAATAACAGATGATATTCAATCTTAAAATGCTTAACAGATGATTTGATACAAACAGTGGTTGGGCTAATAACAGATGTTAGACTTACGACTGTTGAGTTACACCGATTGAAAAAACTGTTTTTGAAACTTCTGCTTGCCTAAAAATACATCCACTATTAAAGGTTACCGTCTGTTGTCATAATTTCTGTTTATCCTAATGACTGTTGATTTACTAAACTGCTGACTGTCATCCATTATGACAACAGAGATTCTGACGTGGACAGATGTTAGCTAAAAATAAAACAACTACTGAAAGTTATCATCTGTTCTCATAACTTCTGTTTATCTAACGATTGTTTGACTCACATTGTTCCCAACGACCAACAGAGGTTTCCAAACAACTGTCATCGGTTGTCGCAAGAGAGGTTCTGACGTGTACAGATCTTAGCCATCAAATATTTGTAACTACTGCCACGTCAACATTCACTTCTTCTCTCTATATAAAAGCTGTTTTATCCCTAAATCGAGGTTCTACCACTGCAGTCTCGAATTCAAAATTCTCAAAAACAGTTTCTAACATATTAAAAACCCTCCAATTTAAACCCTGTTTCATCCCCAAATCACCTTCTTTTCCGATCATGTCTCTGAACACCAAAAACCCTCACAACTACCTCCCCATCTTCGAGAAAACCTGCAAAAATACCAGCTATCACTCAATAATTGACCTTTTAACGTCATCGAAATACAAATCAATTCTTACTGCTGATGCTCCGGTTCATACAGAAACACTCCGACAATTTTGGTTTAATGCTGAAATAGAGGCTGAAGATAATAATCCAGTTGCCATCACATCTAAGGTCGGGGAAAGTGTGGTACAAATTTCTCCCTTTACAATTTCCACTACATTTGCATTGGACGACTTGGGAGGTAAGAACAACTTTGAAAAACTTGAACTTCATACAGAGTTCATTGAAAGAGGGTATGATGCACAATTAAAGGAAGTTACTATCTACAAACGAAACTTCCCTCCGCCAATGAAATTTTTGTTTCATACTCTTTTAACTTGTCTCTCAGCCAAGACCACCGCATTTAATGAGATACCTTTGAACATTCAGTATTTGGGTTATGCTATTTTAACAAAATCTGATTACAATTTATCACAAGCACTGTTTTCTGATTTGTTGAATAATGTGAAAAATGTGAAAAAATTGAAAAAAGGTGTTCGTAGTAATGCTTTTCTGTTGTATCCAAGACTTCTAAGCTACTACCTACGAAAACAAGTGTCATAAACAGATTTTGAACAAGGTGTAGCTTTTCAAATAAATAGTCTTACAAGTAAAACTTTTACTAAACTTATGGATAATGAGTTAAAAAGTTTCAACAACTGAAACAAAGGGAGATTAGCCTGTTTTAGATGTGTCCGCATCAGTTGCTCAAACTTCTGTTGTTGAGCGAACTGCTCCTGGTGATCATGACACCACAACCGGTGTTGTGAAACACACACCAGGAAAACGCAAAAAGAAAGCTGTCACGTCCAAAAAGTCCATCAAAACTAAACAAAATAAAAAGGTTCCTCTGAAGATGATCCCAGAGGTTAATGCAGTGACAACACAAATGTCACTTGAAACCACTGCTGCTACTTCTTCACAGTTGTTGGAAAGATCTCAACCCATCCAAACTCCTCATGTATCGTCACAAAAGGATCATGTTGTAAGTACAGGGACACCACAACATGAAGTAGACCTTTCATATGAAAGTATGTTTAAAAGTCCCTCTCCCAGGGCAATCACTCTTTCTACACCACAACCCTCGGCTCAAGTTCCATGAACAATATTACCTCTGTTTGAAGCAATTGAATTTAAGAAAGAAAACGGTTCCTCTAATGCACACATTACTGAGAGTAGATCGCAACAAATAACTGTGTCTGAACCAATTCAATCTCCTATCCTACAAACAACTGAGGAGGTTATCCCCGTTGAGTATTACGAAACTCTTGGTGGTAGTTCAAGTGGAGCAGCCACTACAACTGTTGAACCCATTGGTGATCAGTTGGACAGTGGTTACATCATTAAGACTCCCATTAAGGCAACTACTGATGAGGTTACAACTGTAATCTCTGCTTCAGTGGGAAGTCCCCAGAACGAAGAAAAAGTAGCATCTATTTCTGATGATATGGAGACTTCTCCTATTATCAAAACAAATACAACCACTACATGTGGGAATTCAGATGATCCTATTAAAGTAGGTGATGAATTAACTTATAAGGATTTGACGTTAGAGTGTCTACCATTGAAACAGATGTTGCTGAAATGAAAGAATTGATTAAGCAGATGATAGAGCTTTTTAAAAGTCAACCTACCAGACAGGAAATTGCCAATGATTCTATGCAACCCATCCTTCAAGCTCAGAGGAATTTGGCTGAAAGTAACCGCAATTTCAGTTTGGAATTTATCAGAAATTTGGTTGATGCGAGGTATAAAGACACCCAAGCAGACATTATGAACATTGAGGAACATCTGCTGGAACTTATTGGCTCCACCTCTACATCAATCTTTGAGAAAGATGATGATAATAATGATGCCAAAAAGGGGGAGAAAGATTCATTGAGAAAGTTGCCACCAGATTCAAAATCTAATCCTACAGAAATTGTATCGCCTGCTCAACCTAAATCCCAACCTTCTCCAAAAAAACCACTACAAAAGAAGGAGAAAATACCTTCCACACCATCATCACCCATTTTATCAATAGATGTTGGGAACAAAAAAGTATCAGCATATGTTTACCAAACAGCTGCTGAGACACTAGTTGTTTCAGCAGAAGTTTCTCAAACATCTGTCATGATCATTTTCACTACACCAACCACAATCCAACCATCTCCAACGTCACAAAGATTTCCCATACATTCATCTTCACTACCAAAACATTCTCCTTCACCAGAAATCATCTCCACACGTAAGAGAAAAACTCATATCGATAGAATCACAAAAATGAACAATGATCCTCTGGTAAAGCCAACTCAACCTAATTGGAAGAAAGTCAAAACAGTGGATTCAGATGAGGTATTGAAGTTTAAAAGAATGAGAGCAGAGCTTGTGACTGCTGATTATGGTACAGTTAGATCCATTGCCAGATGGTCTAAACTGAAGATAGTTGAGACCTACAAAAAGCTGGAAGAAGTTAGAGCTGAACATTCAAATGTTCTTCAAAACTCAGTCTATCCTACAACTGCTGCTCTGTCTCCAAAAATCGGTACTCTGAAAAACCTTCTCTCATCATCTGATTTGTCTGAATCAATTGCAAATTTAGTTAGCATGCCACAATCACCAAACTCATCTTCAATAATTCTTTGCCCAATAAAACCAACTGATCCAAAAATAGTAAAGTGGAAGTCATGCTCAAAAACCCAAGTATTGACTTTGATCAGATCAAGTGGTAGTGTTGAAGAGATTAAAATGGATAGTGCATATAATCTGAATGTATACGATCTCCAAGATTTGTTGGACCTTCAACTTGAGAGGGATGATGAAGAAGACATGTTCTCCCTGGACTTTGAACTACAATTCAAAGGACAAATCAGGGAGATGTTGATGAGAAATAAAAATCAGTAATAAAGAAGGGTTTTCGTATCATCTGTTGTATAGGGAGATTGTTGGATCAGCAGCTGTTACATTGTTTGCAGTAGCATATTTAACCAGATCACAACATGTAGCGAAGGACATGTTGCTGGGTAACAAATTCTTGAGTGAGGTTTGATGTGTGTTGTTTAGGCAGATGATCGTATGTTCTTAGTTAATGTTTGTAAAAGTTAAATTGTATTCGAATTTTATTAAGTTTGTTAGACATCTTTCATATGTACTTATGTTTATAACAATTTATATTGTCAATGGGTGGATACTCTCTTTTATGAATAAGAGAATGGAAATAATCATATGTAACTGATGAATTTTATTAAGTTTGTTAGACATCTTTTATTAACTTTGTTAAATATCTTTTATATTTACTTATAGTTGTCTTTTAGCTATAATAGATAACACGTTTTGGTATAATATCTATACACATATCTATATGTTCTGTCAATATATGTTATGCATGGTGTTATAAGAAACGACCCGTGTTTGCACACGGGTCTTACCGCTAGTACTATATAATAAAAGAAACCTGTTTTGAGACACGTGTCGCATTTCTACGCATCATCAGAGGTGTTTTCCCACTGATTTATTTATCTCTAATTTAGTTAATATCCTTAAATTACTCATGATCTTATATCTCTAATAAATATGTAAATATTTTTCCACAAATTGAGCCATAATTATAGGTAAGTTTTATTTTTTGTTTTACGGATTTTTTAGTTTAAATATTATTTATATGTTTTGTAATTGATAAATGATATCATAATTATAGATAAGTTTTTTTTATGCATTCTTTACATATAAATTTGGCTTTAAGAAAGATGATGATATAAAAATCATGACATGGAATTTATAATCTTCTGAAACTGAGAGGATGCGTTGCATAGGTGAGATATCTTATGCAATGAATTTAACATAATTTAAAAATGTGTTTACAGATATATTACACAAAAATTAAAGGATGACTAGGATTTTGTATAATACCTATACTTATCCCGTGTAACACAAAAATATTTTGTTTTGTTTATATATATTTCACACAAATTCCATATATTAATTCGGTGATACACCCTCAAATATTAAAAAGAAATAAATAAACTAAATGATGTGTTGACATATGGCATTAACTTATTAGAAGTTATATTAGATATTTCCTAACTGCATTTATTTGATTAATTTATAAATTTCATAATAATTTTATGAAAATTCTTAAGGTGACGGTTTTCTTTTATATTCCAGGGATAATTTTTTTTTTATTTTTTAAAGCCTATTTCTGAAACTACATTAATGTCCACCATGAGACTGTAACCCACAACCACTCTAAAGGAATATGTTTATGACACGTTATGATAGCGCTAAGCTATAAAAGTAAACTTTTATGTAGTTCCATTTGTGTAACATCCTATATTTTATATACAAGAAGAATAAAAAAATAAAAATTGGAAAAAAGGACTATTGCAGATATGCAATATATCATGTACTACATATGTGTAATACTACATATGCTCATTGTGGATCGCAAGCATTTTTGAATAAACGTATTTTATATGTATATATGTAATACAATTTCAGATGGAGTATTTTAAGCTTTATCATTAATAATGAGTCTTCTTATTGATCCTTTCTCTCTATGTATATATATGCATATATATATATCGTACAAATGGTTTATTGGTGGCCAAAATGTGACACATGTATTTTAGGTGAGGAATATAAATTTCATATATAATTATGTATCAAAGTTATATAATCTCGTACTACCAGGTTATATAATCACTTACCACTATGTTATATAATCATGCACTAAATTTGTTTTGTTACTTTACAAATTTTATAATGTAATAAATCTTCTTAAGGTTACGTTTTTTTATATTCGAGTTTTATCTTTAATTTGCTACAATGTTTTTGTTGTTGTTATTATCAGTATTATTATTTTCCCTCTTATTTCACTGTCTTTCAGATTCTATTATTCAATTTTATAACTATTATTAAAAAATCAACAATATGTTATCACAAAATTTATTTTATAATATTTTAATCTTTATTATTAACTATATTTATTTTATTCAACCCGTGTAATACACGGGGTTGTAACCTAGTAATCACATATAAAAATTCAGAGGTAAAAGACAATAAAGAATGCCAAATAAAACCAACCAAAAGAGTTTAATGTGGTTATGAAGAGGTATGGTTCCAATTCCTTGCCCACATGGCAAGGACCACACCACTTTCTCATCCTACATGGCGCCTACATCAGCAAACGAATCCAGAAGCTTCTGGAAGAAGTCAAGGTGGCACCAAAGATGCTCTCCCCGACAGAAAGGACAGCACGTGTCACCACTCATCAAACGCCATGTCGGCCTGCAACAAATCAAGGAGCAAACCGACAGCAGCGGTACGATGTTTCCAGCATGGACAAATATAGGCGCGCCATGTGTGCCACCACCCTGACCACAGCAGAGGAGACCAAGAGGATATTCCCCTTGGTCGGACAGCTGGTGCCCTATAGCAGCTGGCAAGGTTGCTCCTCCCTCTTTCACCCTCCGGCTATAAATATGACCCTTCATCATCCAGGTTATTCCTATTCGACTCTCTACACTCTGACTCTCAACACACACTGTTTTATTCCCCAGGACAGTACTTATTCTCACGCCGGAGCCCGGTTAAGAGGGAAACCCCCATATTCCCCTCTTAACGAGCTAACGGTGTTGCTGTTTTGCAGGTCCAGTATTTTGGTGAGTAAGAAAGGAGATTGAACCCACGAAAGAGATGACCCAGCTAGTTAATCATAGGATTTAACCAGTGTTTCATCATTGGCGCCATCCGCCGTTTTTGCAAACCATTTTCATCTCCTTTTTGTTCAAAACACTCTTCAAAATGACTGAAACAAACCCTTCCCACCAGGTGGATGGAGAAGTTTCTTCCTTTGAGCTCATTTCGGACACTGAGCACGTCCAAAGAGGCTAGAGGAACGAAACCATCCAAGAAGGGCAGACGAACAACGATTTCCCTGATATCTTTGGAAGTGCATCCAGAGTTGTCAGTCAAACCACAACTGGAGCCACTTTCCAACCTCCACCTAGGGTCATCACTCAAACCACAAACGGAGCCATTTTCCAACCTCCATCTGGGGTAGTCCAGCAAACACCCCCTAGCAGTTCAAACACCAAACCATGGAGCTGGCCCTTCAGCTCCATCGGAACAGACACAACTGAATTTCTCTGCACTTTTAGGGCTACCCGAAGGAAAAACTCTGGCTTCCTGGTATGCCGAACAAATGGCGTCTATAAACCTTGTTTATACACAACTCAGCGCTCAACAACCTTTGCTCCAAGCACAAGCCAACCAATCCACCTTCGTTACCCCACCGCAAAGGTCTCTGAGCACTCACATGCCTCAGCAGGCCAGTGCATGGAACTTACGCCCCGAAACAGGACCTGTACCAAACATCAGAAAGCCAAACGCGCACGATACGCGTGATACTTACGGTGAAACAGAAAGCAATTATGTGCAATACTCCCACCAACAAAGAAAACCAGTGCAAAGTCGTTTAGGCCCGCGCAACATAAACCACGAATGGGATAGTTATAAGGAAGAAGACGATGAGACGTACAAAGAAAGCACGGTATTCAGTAGGTTACCACCAGAGCATGAAGCGTACGTACCCCGCAAGCACACGGGGTACAATCCAAAAGCAGAACACAATTACACACTGAGCTATCGCCCAGATGGCATAACTGAAAACTCAAAATTCATCAAAGAGATTGCAACAGCCGATATTGACAAGACTAAATTGCCACACAATGTAGGCAAGTATAACGACTTAACAGATCCCGACGACCATCTCCAAGTCTTCAACGGCGCAGGACTAACAGGTGGATGGAACTTACCAACTTGGTGTCATCTTTTCGCACAAACCTTTGTAGGCGCGGCGCGCGTCTGGTTTGACAGCCTGCCAACAGGAAGAATTAAGTCATGGATCGATTTTCGAGACAAGTTCCTCGCGCACTTCTCTCAACAACGCAGGCACACTAGAGATCCGGCCGATTGTCTGAATATATGGAGAAAATACCATGAAAGCGTGGAAGATTTCATCACCAGGTACAACAAAGAGTGTCTGGAAATCGGTGATGTAGGCGAGAAGATGATGCGCACACATTTTATGAGGGCAGTAAAGTGTGACGACCTGATCAAACGATTGAAGGGTAGAGACGGAGGCCCCAAAGACTGGGAAACCTTCATTGAGGCAGCAAAAACAATTGTGTGCACAGACAAACAATTGACCGGTGATGACAACCGTCAATACAGTTACAACCACAACGACCGGCGCAACAAGAAAGGCAAAGGCCAATCATGGAAAACACCCGGTTATAGAGAAAGAAGCCCGATAAGAGAAGATGCGCGCAATACAATCATCGCAAGGAGGTCAAAAGGGAAAACAGAGAAAAACAGTGGACACCCTTAACAAAGACTCCTTCTGAAGTCTTGTCAACCGAAAATCACCAGTTCAAACTTCCTCTACAGATGCGAAACAAGAGGGGTCAAGACCCAAATCTTTTCTGTGAGTTTCACAAAGACACAGGTCACCTAACCGACGTCTGTTTTAGCTTAAAACAAGAGATAGAAAGAGCTCTGAGAGACGGAAGACTCACTCATCTGGTGAAAGGCGGAAAGCGCGATCACCGTCAAATTCAGCGAAGGGACGAAGGGCCAGACAACAAGAAGCTCCGAAAATTAGAAACTCACATGGTTCAAGGAGGCCCACGAAGGCCAAGGAAGAACTACAACAAGCGCACACAAGACGACTCTTGGCGCGAGAGACAAGTTGTTTTTCCCATAGTGAGAGGAGGTCCAAGAGAAAGAAGGCCTATAGTCATATCCGGTGTAATCGGTCATTACCAAACCGATTACATTTTCATTGATCCATGGAGCACTGCAGATATCATCTACGAACAACGCTTCAACCAATTTGACCAAGAGGAGAAAACGCGCTTAGAACCAGTCGACTACCCACTAACTGGTTTCTACAATGAAGCTGTTTTTCCTCTCGGCCAGATATCGTTCCCAGTGCTGCTCTCAGACGGAAGAAATTCGAGAACGGAGGAAGTCACGTTCATGGTACTACCAGCACATTCAAGACATGATATCCTGTTGGGGAGAGAATCCCAAGGAGATTTTAGTATGATTTGCTCCGGACCACATTCAGCTGTGGGGTTCCCAACAGAGACAGGGGTAGCACTAATCTATGCAAGCAAAAAAGTCTTGGAAATAGACGAAATCAGGCCAGCAAAGGCAAGCAAATCTGCACCACGCGCGGAAGCTGAAAAATGGGTGCTAAACAGCAAATACCCAGAACAAACGGTTACCTTGGGCCCTGCAATGTCTGACCTCACGCGTGCGGCGCTAAAAAGTTGTTATTCGAAAACATGGATGTGTTCGCCTGGACACCAGCTAACATGGTGGGTGTTCCACGACATATAGCAGAGCACATATTGAACGTCTCAGAGAGCGCCAAACCTGTGGTACATGCAAAGCGCCATCTAGGAGATATAAAGCATGACGCCATGCAAGAACAAGTCACGGAGCTGTTAAACGCCGGCATCATCAGAGAAGTCCGATACCAAACTTGGGTGACGAGTCCAGTAATGGTACAAAAAGGAAACGACAGTTGGAGAATGTGTTTAGATTACAAGGACCTAAACAAGGCATGCCCGCGCGACTGTTATGACTTACCAGATATTGATGAGAAGATTGATTCGCTAGCAACCTTCAGATGGAAATGTTTCCTTGACTGTTATAAAGGGTACCACCAGGTACAGATGGCCATCCAAGACGAGGATAAAACCGCATTCCGCACACCTACAGGGCTATACTGCTACACCAAAATGCCTTTCGGTCTGAAGAATGCGGGCGCGACATATCAGAGACTAATGAATGAAACGTTCAGTGATGCTATCGGCAAATACATCGAAGTGTACATGGATGACTTGGTCATCATGAGCAAAGAAGAAAGTGTGATGCTGATGAACATCCAAAAAACATTTGACATACTGCGCGGTGTAATTATCAAGCTAAACCCAGCGAAATGTTCTTTTGGCATGGAAGAAGGAAAGTTCCTGAGATTCATCGTCACAAAGGATGGATTTAAAGTAAATCCTGAAAAGGTACAAGCAATCGAGCGCATGCCTTCACCATCGACGATCAAAGAAATGCAGAAGTTGGCCGGACGGTTAGCAGCACTCAACCGTTTCTTAGCCAATCACGCTGCTAAATCTTTCCCGTTTATCAAGACTCTCCGCAATTGCATGAAGAAAAGTCAGTTCCAGTGGACCCCGGAAGCCGAACAAGCATTCCGAGAAATGAAAGATTTCCTCATAAGACTGCCAACACTGACGGCGCCAGTGAAAGGAGAGCCCTTAGTAATGTATTTATCAGCATCAGACAGAGCAGTTGGATCAGTTTTGCTCGTAGACCGACAAGGCATACAGACACCAGTTTATTATGTGTCTCGCACTCTTAATGATCCGGAAACGAGGTATGCTATAATGGAAAAACTAGTGCTGGCACTAATTCATGCATCAAGGCGGTTGCGCAGATACTTCGCCAATCACGTCATTCATGTCTTAACAAATTACAACGTCGGTAACATCCTTGCGAGGCCCGAGATTTCCGAAAGATTAGCGAAGTGGGCGATAGAACTGGGAGGTCATAATGTGGTTTTCAGGCCAAGACCAGCAATTAAGGGCAAGGTGTTGGCTGATTTCATGATAGAAGTGCCCGATGGCAAAGACAGGGAGTGTAAGGCAATGCAAAGAGCTGAAAGGCAACGTTCAGAAGAACCATGGCTACTGTATACATATGGCACATCTAACGAAGATGGCGCAGGTGCAGGACTTAGGCTGGTAAGTCCAGAAAAACACGAATTCACGTATGCCATCTGGTTAGACTTCAAGAGCACAAACAACGAAGCCGAATACTAAGCCTTTCTTGCCGGTCTGAGGTTGGCGATCAAGATGGGAGTCAAACACATAGAGGCGCATGTGGACTTCCTGTTAGTAGCTGGGCAGATTAACGGCCAGTACGATGCCAAAGGAGACGTAATGGCATTATACTTGGACCAAGCAAAAACATTGCTACAGAACTTCAATACTTACAAGGTGCACCATATCAACCGAAGCGAGAACAAACCAGCAAACACACTAAGTAAGCTCGCATCCACCAGTTTCCAGCACTTGGCAAAGGACGTGCGCATTGAAGTCTTGAGCAATCCATCGGTACCGCTAAGGCAAGTGAGCATCATCCAGTTGGGAACAACATCTTGGATGACTCCCATAATCATGTACCTACAATCTGGGATATTACCAGAAAACAAAGCTGAAGCAAGGAAAGTTCAATACAAGTCCGAGAATTATCAGATGGTTGACGGAATCCTGTACCGAAAATCATACCTCGGGCCGTTGTTGAGATGCGTCGACCCGGAAGATGCAAACTACCTGATCCGAGAAGTACATGAAGGAATCTGTGGCATTCATGCCAGACCGTGAATGGTGGTAGCGAAAGTGATGAACGCCGGGTAGTACTGGCCCGGAATGCATCTAGACGCAGTGAAGGTTTTGAGGAAATGCAGCGGATGCCAGAGACATGCTCCGAAAACGATGCGCCCCAAAAATGAACTAGTCCCCGTAACAATGGCGTGGCCGTTTCAACAATGGGGTATAGGTATGGTTGGCCCCTTTCCTGAAGCCCCCGGAGCAGTTAAATTTATCATAGTCGCGGTAGACTATTTCACAAAATGGGTGGAAGCGAAGGCGCTGGCGTCAACCACATCTACAGTAGTGCGACGTTTCATCTGGGAACAGATAATCTGCAGATTCGGGCTGCCTCTAAGAATCATCACCGATAACGGGACGAACTTTGCTGCAAAAGATCTTCAACGCTGGTTCAAAGAGCTATACATAGAACACACATTCTCCTCGGTCGCGCATCCGTAGGGGAATGGTCAGGTCGAGGCCGTCAACAAGAGCATTGTAGACGGAATCAAAGCACGGTTGGGAGCGCAAAGAAGAGGCTGGGTTGACGAATTACCCAGCATATTATGGGCATATAGGACGATGCCAAAAACAAGTAACGGAGAAACACCGTTCAGTTTAGTCTATGGGTACGAGGCTGTGATACCAGCAGAGATCGGACTGCCATCACCAAGAATGCTCTCTATGAACATGATCAACAACGAAGAAGAAAGGAGGTTGGACCTTGACCTCCTAGACGAAAGGAGAGAGATGGCGACAATCAATGAAGCGAAATACAACACAAAGTTGAAAAAATACTATAACACCAAGGTCCGAATTTGCACGTTCAACCCCGGAGATTACGTCCTAAGGGACAACGAGGTGTCCAACGCCGAAAAACCTGGAAAGTTAGCTCCCAAGTGGGAAGGGCCTTATGTTATAGATGAAGTCCTTGGGAAAGGGGCATATAAATTACGCACCCTGGAAAACAAAGAGGTCCCAAGAACCTGGAATGCTCAGCAGTTAAGAAGATGCTACATGTAAACAGTTGAAGTTTTTTTTACTTGTAATGGCTGCGCGCCAACACATTTAGCACTAATACAAGAAGTGTTTGGCTATCTTTCCTCATGCGAATTTCTTGTCACAACTGTATATATTACTTTGGGCATACACGAAAACATCAATGGCTCAAACTTTTGTAGACCTCCAAGGCTTGTCACAAACAAGTACACGGCCGGGTCAAAAACACAACCAACGCCTAAGAAAATGCCAAATAAATACTTCGTGCCCACATAAACACGAAAGCATCGAAAACATGGTAAACAAGCATTGTAAGACCCCCAAAGCTGAACACAGCCGGGTCGACACAATAACCTATAACTCGATCACTTCTTATAAACGAATTAACCTGCGCGCTTAAACGACAGGACAAACGTTGTAACTAACACAGCACAACTTGTCAGCGCCATCATTCATTCGTGATACCTAATCAAAGTAATTACACATGCACATATTGTAACGATATCAAAATTCACAACGTACAAAAAAGCGAAGTCAAAAACTAACAAAATGATAACAGATAGGTCGACCATAGGCAGATTGTTCACAAAGCATAAAGATAAAATTGTTCACGAGATTATCAGTTACAAGGCTATCGAAGCCCATACATGGCATGCAAGCCGGAATAATTCATTCCTGATGACTGGTGCCAGCGCCCCCGGTTCCAAGATCCTCATTATTAAGGGCCTTCCTCAACAAGGCGACACCATCAGACTTCCGAGATAATTTTTGAGCAGCTTTAACAACTCCAAACTCCAGAGATGCAAACTCTTGCCGTTTTTCAGCATAACGACCGACACAATCAGTCTTATATAATTCAAATATTTTCAATGGCTCTTTCGACTCAGCAGCCGCCCTTCCTTCAGCATATCCTTCTTTGCGACCAAGATCACGTGCAGTTTCACCAAGCTCATACACGTACTTGGCCAACTCTTCGGACCCGACGATACGTTTGGCAATCTGCAAGAGTACCACACAAATGAGGAAAACGGCAAAGAATACCAAAAAACAAACAAACAACAAATATTACCAGAGGCACTGCACGAGCAAGCAACCACTTGCAATCAGCAGACATTTCCTTAGCAAGAAGTTCAGAAGCCTCGCACTCAGCAACCGTTGTCTCAGCAAGCTTTTCCAACTTAACTATGCGTTGGAGATATTCTTCTTCCCTCTTCTGAGCCGCAACACGCTCCTGCTCAGCCTCATCACTGATCTTCTTTTTCTCTCCGGAAAACCTCACAATCGAATCACGTTACGCCTGCAACTCTTTATTGATCCGCTCACAAGCGGCCTCCCAATCCTTTTGTTTGTTGGAGTTAACCTGCTTCTCCTGTGCAAGATTTTGCTCCGCATCAGACACCCTCCACAACAAACCCTTCTTCTCAGCATTGAACTTCTCCCTCTCCTCAGCGAATGCTTTTTTATCATTTTCAAATTCAAGAGTCTCCTCCCCCATCAGCTTCCATTCTCGAACAACCTCCTGGGAGGTAGCAAAAAAGTTAACCCCAGCGTGAACATGATCATCCAGGAGATCAAACCGGTTACGCCTTTTTGAAATAACCTCTCAGCAGGGGGAGGGACAATGAGAAGAACTCTCGACAGTTACCATGGTCAATAATCTGGGAGCCCTGAGTTAAATTCCAGTGAGGAGCATGCGGTAGATCATCACAAGCCGGGTTATGGGTATCCCAAGACCCAGCTTGGACATTTTCGAACTCAGGACTTCGGGGCACTCCTGAAGTAGCACCGCCACCACCCGGTGGACGCCTGGTATAGATGGTTCGACGAGGTGTAGCTTCACTGGACTCTTCCTCTGTTTCAATACCTTTATCTCGACCATCTCCACCAGCACCACCTGCACCATGACCACCAGCACCACCCGCGCCATCACCACCACCTTCACCAACATGTTCAACATTCACATCATCTTGTTTACTCTTTTCACCCAAATCATCACGAGGAGAGGACAAGCCAAACGTCCTATATGGTGGAGAGGTGGGGGGAGTAATCTTCGAAATATCAATCCTACGCGGCGCCTTACCAAACTTGACACCTGCCATGAGACAACCATGATAGTCAAAAACAATCCAAAAGCCAAATAACAAGATTTACAAGAGCAAAGTCTCTACCTTGGGGAGCGGAAGCAACGTATATTTCCTCCAAAAGATTACCCTTCTTTGCACTAAAAACGCCCATGTCAATCTCAGACTCCGAGGGTGCAGGAGGAGTCTCCTTTTGAAGTTTGGATTTCTTGGAAGCAAGCATAGCAACAGCTTGCTCATCAAGTTTCCGTTTTTTATCTTCAAGAGCTTTCTTCTTCTTCATCTCCGTTAAGGTGGCGCCTTCATTAAGATCGGGCCCACTGTGTTTCTCTCCGGCCCCTAAACCAGACAATGTATCAGAAACGACAACATAATCTAGGATAGGAAGGGTAGAGGGTCTCTTACGAGGAGTTTCAGTGGCTTTTTCCTTAGCCTTCTTCTCCTTCCCCTCTGACTTGTCCGCCTTTATTTTCCTCCGAGTTTCTAACTGATCAGCAGTATCAACCGGCACTTCAACGTCAACACCAACTAGTTCATTAACGGGTTCATGCGCAACCCCTTGCGCTGGACCTGCACGAGGGGAACGAGGAATTAGGCTCTTACGTGATATGTCAGAACCCTCACTCGAGAGAACAATAACTTCCTCTCGAGTAGGATCAGTAGCATCATCAACATCATCTTCACCATCTTCACCTAAAACAACGTTGGCATAAGTAGCAAAACTCTCGTTAGTAGGATGTAAGAAACGGTTGTGGATCTGGTCCAACCATGTCGGTTTCCCATCCTCCTGAACCGCCTCAACCATGGCACCACCGGCCTTCGGGTCAAGAACATTCAACAAGCTGTACCCAACTGCGAAATACAAAGAGATGAGGAAGAACACAACAAAAACCAGAGAAAAAAGCAAACAACTAAGAAACATTACATACGTTTGCCTTGATAACCATAAACAGGAACACCCAGAGGGTTCTTCGGAAACCACCGCATGCTCATACCGGCACCAACCAACGCCCTCTCTCCAGCTGAGAAATAGAAATGGCCTTGTGCGTCACATTCTTGTACCACTCTTGCTTAGCAAAATCCACAGTCACGTCGACCTTAGGGATCCCTTCACCCTCTGCTCGATAGTGCATGTCTACCGGAATAACACCACGGCGAATGTAAAAGAACTTCTGTTTCCAATCACTTAGGCTTTTCGGAGGATTGGAACTACAAGGGATAACACCACTGGTCCGGGAGTTAAAAGAATAAAAACCGCCAGTGTAAGTCACGGTGTAAAAAACATTGAACATCTCAAAGGTCGGCTCAACACGGTTGGCCCTGCAGATAAACTCAAAATAGGTAATACGAGGAAGTCCAATCGCGTTGATTTGGGAAATATGGAGCCCATAATTCATCAAGACATCGGCAGTAAACTTGGTCATAGGGAGCCGGAAATTCCCCTCCCGAAAGAAGGCCGCATACAACGCTATATAACCTGGAGGTGCATCCATGGCGGTAGAACCTGGGGTAGGAAACTGAGCACCCCACTCTGGAAGAAAACCCATATTCCTAACCAAATTGTGGAACTCTTCCTCTTTCCAACTGATCGTCGCTCGATCAGGACCGGGATGATTCCTACCCTTATATTTTCTCTTCTTAACCACAGGATTGGCCCCAGAAGACATGATTGTAAGAAGATGAAGAAAGAAAATATGAATGATCTCTGAAGAGGAAGAAAATAGAGAAGTATGGGAAGAACCGTTGTTCAAATTTTGAAAAGTGAAGGAAAGGAGAGAACCGCCATGTATTTATACCCATCGCATTTAATGCGATGGGTAGTGGGTCGTCAGGAAATCAGAACGTCACCCAACAGGGGAAAGACACGTCAGCAGAGAGAGAAACCGTCACCTCCTTTTTCGGGAGCGTGGGCGGCACATGTCTGACACCGGGATGGAAAGTAACTGACACCACTGAAAAGGCGCTTGTTCACCTCCGACAAGACAGGAACATTAGACAATCACATCAGTTGTCTTCATCCCATGGAAAGAAACTTCTTTCAGAAGGAAACACCAACACGCCGTGCGCCACGCGTCCAGTTGGCTCAATGTTGCAAAGTTACCAACACGACGTGCGCTACGCGTCCAGTTGGCTCAACTTTGCAAAGTTACCAACACGCCGTGCGCCACGCGTCCAGTTGGCTCAACTTTGCAAAGTTACCAACAAGCCGTGCGCCACGCGTCCAGTTGGCTCAACTTTGCAAAGTTGCCAACACGCCGTGCGCCACTGTAACACCTCGAAAATTCACGTCCTATAATGTGTTGACACGTGTCATATGTTTTAACGTGTGAAAGAATGTTCTGAACGGACTAAAGCTGACAATCATGAAAAGTATGTGAATATACGAGTTCTAAATGTCAACAGTGAATAAATATATTGTACATTAACCCTACATGATGTTTATAGCATCAAACGAATAAATCATGGATCATGCGAAGCTAAAAGTGAGAGATTACAAGCTACAGGGGTTAAATGTGTCAACATGTTTAAGTTATACCTCTGAGTGACCTTTTAGCAAACCCGAAGCTTTGTGACGATTAATTATGCTCACTAGAATACATGATAAAAATTTCATAAAGTTTCATTATCGTATGAGAAAGTTATGATCAAATTCGTATGCGAGGGGTTAAAGCGTTAACGTTGAATGTTATGACTTTTCGGGTTAACCAGAAATGTCCAGGGACTTGGCAAAGTGGGTACAAGTCTTGAAGCCCTTATATGTCAAATTAGAGGGTTCAAATTGCAAGAATTAAGTTAGTTGCCCTTTCGAAAGGCCAAGGGACAATATGCAAAAACTTGAAAATGTGAAAACTGACAACAGGCCTCAGGCGGGCCGCGTAAAGGTTAACAAGACTTTACGCGGGCTGCGTCAATCGCCCAGATGCAGAAAAACTAGACAGCAGCCTGTTATCGCGCTAAACCGATCTTTAACAGATATTTTCACAATGTGGGCGACCCCTAAACAGTCCTAGACGCTTAGGGACACTTGTGGATGAGTTGTGGTCAGTTGTAGACTTGTGTGTCAACAATCTATGGTGATTTGATCACTATAAAAGGCCATGAGTTGCAACCAAGTTCTTCACACCTTCCATCTGCACTTTGGATCACTTCTGGAGCTCAAGACTTCTCTCAAGTGATCTCTGGTCGTTCATAGGACTCTTGTAAGTTTGCTTAACCTTCCTTAGTTAAGTTTTTGCTTAGTTATAGCTTAAAAGTCAAACCGTCGTAATTAACGGTTGACTTTAAGATTAATCACTAATGGTCCAGTGATTAGTCGAATCAAAAGTAGTTATAAGTTGGTAATTATGTGGGTAATAAACCCTTAAAAGGGTTCCCCCTAATTCCCACTCTAATTAGGTCAAATGTCGGGTCAAACTTATTAATAAAAAGTCAACAGGATACTTAAATTCTAATTTATGCATGATTAGCAATGTAGAAAACATACAACCTGTTTGTTCATTAATATAACTTGGTAATTAGTGTAAGAACATGTCTAAACATGTTCAACCCGACAATTTACTGTTTAGACCCGGTTCGGAACCGAAAGTCGCAAAGCTTTGACTTTTGCTTTGACTTCAGTTCTGACCTGTTTTGGTATGATTTAGAAATACCTTAGAGCTCTATTTGGACCAGTTTACATGCTAGTATAACCCTCTGTGATTATACACCATGGTTCATTAGTTAACCAATTAATACGCATGATTCCGTTAATTGCTCATATGTTGACCATTATGCCCTTATCACCTTAAAGCGTGATTTTTGAAAATGTAAAAGTGTAGAAACCTTAGTTACTGATATATAAACTTGTATGCAAAGTTTGACATCAGTTTGAAGTGTAGATTGAGAGTTATGCTCATTAGCGTAATTAAGAAGCTTTATGTTAATTAAACGGCGTAATTAGCGTATAGCCTAGTTAAGCCTACTTTTTGATATCAAACTTATTACCCACTGATGTAATATATTAATTTGGGATTTTTTAAGATTTTTAATTAATTTTAGGCTGAGCATAACTAATAGTCGTAAGCTTAATCCGGTAATTGTCGGTTTTGCCCTTACGGGCCATAAAATGAGTTTTACATATCTAATCGACTCCAAACCTTTTGCTACTGATCTTAAATGATAAATAAATTATTTTAAGCCTTCTGGAATAATAAAAATGTCAGCTTTATGTATCGAACCCGGAAATGGCTTCTAATCGCCTTATTAAGCGTTTTTAACGCATAGTATGTACTAAAACTATTTTAAACATACAAGGGTTGATACCTACTGATATTTTAGGAAAATTATAACATTTTAACAGTAAGCAAAAGTTTTTTAACACAGACTTCAGTTTTGAGCTTTACGGCTTATGTGAAATTACCAAAATGCCCCTACGGAGCATAGTTTGGTTATAATTGATAAATTTCACATATATACTTTACCCTACTGTTATAACTTAGTAAACTAAGTATTTTTGCTGATTATATCAGACCTGTAACTCAGGTTAATACTTAGACTCTTTTATAACCTTGTAAATGACCAAACTACCCCTACGGGGCATAGTTTGTGTTCAAATACGTTTCGGGCATAATAAAAGACATCTTATTGATGTCACAACATATTGGAAGCATATTAACTTAGGAAACCTGTATATGGCTCTAATAATTACCCGTTACGCTTATTACGCGTTCGGTTCGGTTTATCTAACTAGTTTACATAAATTAGCCGAAACGGGTCAAACCTTATCGGTTTTATCTCAAAATCCAGAATGTGTATGAAATACCCATATTAAGAAAGTCTCTGAACTTGTAGGGTCTAAATCACATTCTATCCGGTCTTCGCTTAATCGTGCGTACGAACCGTATCTTTGAAACTAACCGGTCTAAGCTTAAGCTTAATTAAAGACCCGTTAGGATTCTAATAGGTTATTATAAACCTTCGTTCCAGATTAGGAGTACCAGTAAAAGCTACTTGCATTTGCTTATTGTGATTATTACTTTGCTCAGGTAAATACTTTTAACTTATTTTCCCTATACGGGTTTGGGTTACGGTATATAAAATACCGCTTGGTCGGGCATCAAATCTTCCATCGTTTGGTGGTTAATTGAATAATTTGATCGGCCCGTTTAAACAGTTTTGTTTACTTAAAAGCCTTTGGGGGGGGGGGTTAATGACCATGTCCCGGATATCCTTGGCATCATTTTACGAAATGGCCACGACCTAAGCGCGGAGTGTAGGCGTACACTCGTCAGTGCATAAGTAGTTGATGTGGTGTGTCTATTGATCTTTAACCCGGTACATCCGGGCTACTGAACGCATAAGGAACATGTAATTCGTTCACAAGATTATATATTTAAATAATTCTCCCAAGTTATAAAATGTTTATGCCAGGTGCATCCAAATCAATTTTCAACCATTTTTCCAAAATGAGTCAGTTGATTGTATTTACCAGTGTAAACTGACGTATTTTCCCAAAAAGATTAAATGCAGGTACTAAGCGTAATTGGCTGGGACTTCTCCTTAGCATCAATAGAAGTCTCGCAAGCTTAAGATGCCTAAAGTCTGTTGAACTATTGTTTCCATTTTATTTTCGATCCGTCTGTGGATAAACAATCGACAGTTGTGATATTGGATATTACAATATCATATTCGGTTAAATTATATCTTACAATTTTCTTCCGCTGTGCATATTAAATATTGTGTTGTTTGACTATTATGTTGCCAACCACGTCACGATACTCCCCACCGGGCCCACCGGTGACACGTGGAAATCGGGGTGTGACAGGTTGGTATCAGAGCCAACATTGAGTGAATTAAACACTAGCCTTTTGTGTTTAATCTCAATAACACAATTGCACATATCTAAACTTTCGAGTCTAGACAAATAACATTGGACAATTTCTACCTTGTCTGGTTTTTTGTTTTGTCCTTTATTTTATATATGTTGTTGTTGTTATCTCATATTGTATTGACAGGATTAAAAATGCCGCCAAGATTCTTCCGAAGAAGAGGACGAGGAAAGGGGCCAATCACCGCCCCCAATGATAACGAGGCAAGACCTTCGCATGTGCGAGCTCCTTCTACTACCGAGAGTGACGATCCTCGACAGAACCGGAGGAACCTTTTCGAGCCGGCTAGGCGGCCGGTTTCGCACAGTTCGACACCTCCCGTACATAACTCATATGGGCCACATTCGGAAAATGAGCCCAATAACCCTCAACCTTCCTACATACCTTTACAGCGATCTTTATCGCACCACTCCTTTGGTGACCCTAGACCTGTTTTCAGGGGCCGGTTTAACCCGGCAAATTTTATACAAGAACCAGTGGGTTTTAACCCATTGGGACCGGAGGACCACTTCTCGGGAGACAACGCTATGGATATGGATGAGGACACGGATCTCGTCGAGCCAGCAACCGGAACTCCGAACCATCCTATTGAGATCTCGGATGGATCTTCTTTCCACAGATCACCCTACGGTGGTCCAGACAGCTTTCAGGTGAGGTTTACTCAGCACGAGTGGTACTTCACACCCTCGCACCATTCATCACCTCACCAACAGCAGCAACCGCAGCAGCAGGATCCCTCTGTGGATTCCCGATTCGTGGCAGTCACGCCACCACCTCCTCCGCCACCAGTTCAGCCGTCACCTCCACAACCGCCAAGGCGTAGGAGAACCGGAGCGCGGATGTCCACGCGAGGAGGAGATTTCCATTTTAGTTCTCCTCGCCAATCAAGTGGCAGTCACTATCCGCCACACCAAGAAGATCCACAAATGGGTGGACCTTCGCAACCAGTTGCACAGCAACCACCTCCGATGGGTTTTGATAACCCGATTCCAGCATACACGGGTTCGATGGCGTACAACCCGTTTGAGCCGCCGTCTCACACCAACTACGGTTACGGTGAAGCCGACCCCTACATGGTAGCGGCAAATTACAACGCCTTTAACCCAGAAGGACCCTATGGCGCTTCTTGGGGAGTTGGGTACCCAACTCATGGGTACCAGATACCGGCCAGACCTATTATTCGGACGCAATCGCAGCCGCCAAGCTTCTCCCCACCAGAGCGTGAGGAAATTCTTCAGAGACTGGATCAGGTTGAGCGAGACTTTCACCGCGACCGCAGGGAGAGCCAGAGCTTCTTCCAGGGATTGACAAGCTTGATCAAAGGGAAGAGCAAGCAGGACCACTGAATCCTTCCAATTGTTGTTGAGCCCCTGCGTGGGCCAGTCTTACGGTATAAACCCCTGCGTGGGTATGCTTGTTTGTTTTGACCCCTGCATGGGTCTATCTTTCTGTTAACCCCTATGAGGGTATGTTATTGTTTAAGTCCCTGCGTGGACTATTATGTTATTTGTGTAAGTCCCTGCGTGGACTATTATGATGTTTGTTGTTAAGCCCCTGCGTGGGTAAGTCCTTGTTTAAACCCCTGCGTGGGTAAGTTTGTTTATTTAAAAAGTCCCGTTTAGGGCGACGTGTAACCTTTTAATAAATTAATGGAATGTTATGTTTATAAATTTCATTTTTGCTTTTATCTGCATAAATATATTACATGAAATAAATAAATCAAAATCATTCCTTTTTGATAATAATCTGCCTATTTAAATATTGAATGAGAATCTTAAGAGTGAAACCTAGCCTGAGTGTCATTATGAAGACCTGGCTATGATGGTAAGACCTGTTTAAAAGACTCAAATCCCTGTTAACATCTTTAAACATGTTAACACTCCTGGCAGACGTGATTCATTAAAATCACACACGTCATTCTTATTATTGGATTCTTCAAAAGATTCCTAACCCAATTTAATGATCTCTGAATCATGGGTTTAGATCATCAATTGAGATGATCATATTTTGACCATACGTGGTAATATAGCGCCTTCGGGCCCTGCTCATTTCCATATGAGCCAAAAGACAGAGGTAGCGATGACTCCCTGTCAGATAAAGGTAATGAACTAGGTTCAAACCTTCATGCCTTGATTCTCTGAAATCATAGCTTATAATTTATAAATGTCCTTGTGACTAGGCATGTTGTGCCAATATACCTTCATGCTTTGATTCTCTGAAATCATAGCTTATAATTTATAAATGTCCTTGTGACTAGGCCTGTTGTGCCAGTATACCTTCATGTTTTGATTCTCTGAAATCATAGCTTATAATTTAAAGAGTAAATTGCCATTTTAGTCCCTGAGTTTTGTCCAAATTTGCCATTTTGATCCAAATAGTTTTATTTTCTCCCCTGGGTCCCTGACTTTTACATTTTGTTGCCATTTTGATCACTTTGTTTAACTCCATCCAAAAACCCAGTTTGTAACAGGGGTATTTTGGGGATTTCCTTAAAAAATGTTTTCAGTTGCCATTTTGATCCAATTCCAAAAAATCAAAAAAATTCAAAAAAATCAAAAAAATTCCAAAAAATTCAAAAAAATCTAAAAAATTCTAAAAAATTCAAAAAAATCTAAAAAATTCAAAAAAATCTAAAAAATTCAAAAAATTCTAAAAAATTCTAAAAAATCATAAAAATTCTAAAAAATTCAAAAAAAAATAAGAAATTCTAAAAAATCATAAAAATTCTAAAAAATTCAAAAAAATATAAAAATCAAAAAAATTCTAAAAAATCATAAAAATTCTAAAAAATCAAAAAAATTCTAAAAAAAATCATTAAATGTTTCGGCACGAACCGTTTCGACCCGTACCGTTTCGAACCCGTACCGTATCGAACCGTACCGTTTCGACGCGAACCGTTTCGAACCGTACCGTTTCGACCCGTACCGTATCGAACCGAACCGTTTCGACGCGTACCGTTTCGACGCGAACCGTTTCAACGCGAACCGTTTCGACACGAACCGTTTCGACCCGTACCGTTTCGACCCAGAACCGTTTCGACCCGTACCGTTTCGACCCGCACCGTTTCGAACCCGAACCGTTTCGAGCCAAGCCGTTTCGACGCGAAGCGTTTCGACCCGTACCGTTTCGAACCGTACCGTTTCGACCCATACCGTATCGAACCGAACCGTTTCGACGCGAACCGTTTCGAACCCGAACCGTTTCGAACCGTACCGTTTCGAACCGTACCGGGTCGAACCCGAACCGTTTCGAACCGTACCGTTTCGACGCGAACCGTTTCGAACCCGAACCGTTTCGAACCGTACCGTTTCGAACCGTACCGTTTCGAACCCGAACCGTTTCGAACCGTACCGTTTCGAACCGTACCGTTTCGAACCCGTACCGTTTCGAACCCGAACCGTTTCGAACCGTACCGTTTCGACGCGAACCGTTTCGAACCCGAACCGTTTCGATCCGAACCGTTTCGAACCGTACCGTTTCGACGCGAACCGTTTCGAACCGAACCGTTTCGACCCGTACATCTTTTGCGAAGACATTGACTCAATCTGATGCCAACAATGGTGGTGGATTTTCTGTTCCTCGGTACTGTGCGGATACGATATTCCCAAGGCTGGATTACACGGCTGACCCCCCGGTTCAAACCATCTTAGCCAAGGATGTTCATGGCAAAGTTTGGAAATTCGGGCATATTTACAGAGGCCGGTGATTTTGTGAACTTTAAGAAGCTTGTGGCGGGTGATTCCATTGTGTTTCTTAGAGGTGATAATGGTGATCTCTGTGTCGGAATACGAAGGGCCAAAAGGGGAAACAGTAATGGTGGATTTTATGGGTTCGTAAAGGAAGATGAATCTGTGATAAAAGCTTTGAATCTAGCAGCAAATGGTCAACCGTTTGAGGTTTCATACTACCCGCGTGCAAGCACTCCAGAATTTTGCGTAAAAGCTTCAACCGTCATTGTCACACCCCCAAAATCCACACGCGGAGTACCACCGCTTGGAGGCGTGACATGACCAGGATCAAGCCACCAATCATATTGAACATAAGTATATAGTAAAAGTCATTCATCAATACGATAGGTGTTTCCAAAACCAAATATAAACAAGTGTGTAGCGGAAGCATTTAAAGTAAAACCCAACATAAGTTTAAGTACAAAATGTCATAATGTCAAACAACACATTCACGATCCATGTCCACAACGACCGTGCCTCCCGTGCAAGCTCCAAAAGTACCTAAGGTCCTGCAAGGCATGTAACAGAGAGTCAACAACTAGTTGAGCGAGTTCACAGTTGGTTACTTAGTTATAATGTTCGTATCGTAAATCGTATGTTCGTTTAGTAATCATGTATCGTATGTAATAGCATCGCGGCCCTCTAGGCATGTTTGCGAAGTTTAGTGGGGGTCTCCCATGTTTTCTAGACTAGTTATATTTGTATCGCGGCCCTCCAGGCATGTTTGCGAAGATTAAAGTATAGTTCGCGGCCATTCCAGGCATGTTTGCGAAGATTAAAGTATAGTTCGCGGCCATTCCAGGCATGTTTGCGAAGATCGTTCTAGTATAGTTCGCGGCCATTCCAGGCATGTTTGCGAAGATCGTTCTAGTATAGTTCGCGGCCATTCCAGGCATGTTTGCGAAGATCGTTCTAGTATAGTTCGCGGCCATTCCAGGCATGTTTGCGAAGAGAAGTATGTGTATCACTAGTCTAGTAGTATATACCATTGACCTTCCACTCCCGAGGCCTATGGTATGTAATTCCGATAACTATTCAACATAAAAATCAATCAACCCATTCCCAACCCCGGGAATCCCATGCCTTGGTAGAAGTGTGAACTCACCTTGTTTTGCTCGGTATGCTAAGTATGTGCTCACGGTTAATCAATCACGTCCTAAGGTATGCACGTATACATAATCAGTTTGTATTAAAGTTGTTTGTGCGTAAACATAATCATCATGAACATCGCATCAATCACAATACACGTATTTGTAATCATACAAGTATTGCCTTTATACATAACAGCAGTTAACTCACCCAGTTAAGTTTAACAGAATTAACCCAAGAGATTGAACAGATAATACATTCGGCGAAACACAAATTGGCGAAACACATTCTGTTTCGTCCCATTTGATTCGTCATAAATGGTCTCGGCGAAACACATTCTGTTTCGCCAAGTCTGTTTCGTCGTCCGGTGTTTCGTCAAAACATCAGTTACGTCACCTATATCAGTTACAGAAATATCACAGAATCTTAATGCCCTAGTGGCCAACATCTATCAACCACCGCCAAGCATCATTGGACCGCTAGTTATCTCATCATTATCAACACAGCAAGAAACCCTAAACATGCTAACAGTTATCGTATCTAAAATAACCAAACATCATGATTATTATCCACCTATTATTCAATCATCAATCACCAATGGAACTTATTAAAAGAACATAGTTGTCAGCCATTTCAGTGAACCCATATGCACATAATAGTGGAACATATAATTACTCAACATGTAATTATGACTTTTCCATGAAACTTGATTTCAATTGGACCAATATATCAAGAATCTTAGTCAACATTCAAATGGTTGGCTGGCATCATCATCATTCAATAAATAAATCATGGCTGACAAGTCTATGTTTGAAGGAATTTCATTGGACCGAGATATCATGAAATCAAACCAACTCTAAACAATTCTAACAGTTTTGTCGGTTACTACCCACCATCGTTCAACACACAATTTATAACATCACATGATTTCTCTCAAATATCAATGCCATAAAAGTTTTCATCCGAGTAATCATATAAACAGAATTATCACATGTATACGACACCATACATCTTAATTCATGTAGTTACTAACCCTAGTTAAACACATAAGAGCATCAATAAACAGATATTCACACGATAGGGTTTACACTGACCGATTCGAGTTGAACAAACAGGGAATCAAGAGATGGGGATGATGGTGAACGATGGTTGTTGCCGTCGCACAGTGGAGAGAATTCTTAGGGTTTCTTATTTTGTCCAAAGTTGTGAAACTGAACTCGTTTCCCCCAAATATACACGAAACAGCGTTCTGGGCCCTTAATGGGCTTCGCATAAAAATGGGCCGGCGAAACAGCCTGTTTCATCGAGATTAGGTTGACGAAACAGATCCTGTTTCGTCGGGATGTTCTTGGCGAATCAACTTCTGTTTCGTCGGGTTCACTGATGTGATAACAGTTTAAGTTTTCTGAACAGTCTCATGTTATACAACCAAACACAACTCATGCAAACACAATGCGTTTTATCATATCATAACATGTACAGTTACAAATCAAACAAGTCAAACAACTAACAGTTAAAGTCAACGTGTAATAAATACGAAAGTGAAAGTCGGAAACTCGAGTTGTCACAGTCATGGCAGCAATGCGGGTTCCATGGTGCCCCGGGATGAGGTTCAAGATGGCGTTCGAGACCGAAGATTCTTCTAGAATAAGTTGGAAACGGTACGGGTCGAAACGGTTCGGCTCGAAACGGTTCGGCTCGAAACGGGTCAGTTCGATACGGCACGGTTCGGTTCGAAACGGTACGGGTCGAAACGGTTCGGCTTGAAACGGTTCGGCTTCGAAACGGTACGGGTCGAAACGGTTCGCGCCGAAACGGATTTTTTGGATTTTTTAGAATTATTTGGAGTTTTTAGAATTTTTATGATTTTTTAGAATTTCTTTGATTTTTATATTTGTTTGAATTTTTTAGAATTTTTATGATTTTTAGAATTTTTTATATTTTTTAGAATTTTTATGATTTTTTAGATTTTTTTGAATTTTTTAGATTTTTTTTGAATTTTTTTAGATTTTTTAGAATTTTTTAGATTTTTTAGAATTTTTTAGATTTTTTTGGAATTTTTTAGATTTTTTGGAATTTTTTTGATTTTTTGGAATTGGATCAAAATGGCAACTGAAAAGGTTTAAATTGAAAAGAGTAACTGGGTTTTTGGATGGAGTTAGGCAAAGTGATCAAAATGGCAACAAAATGTAAAAGTCAGGGACCCAGGGGAGAAAATAAAACTATTTGGATCAAAATGGCAAATTTGGACAAAACTCAGGGACTAAAATGGCAATTTACTCTAATTTAAAATGTCCTTGTGACTAGGCCGTTTGTGCCACAAATAAAACTGTTATTGTTTTATAATTAGGATAGATTATAATAGAAATCCTAAATAAATATGATTAATAAATTAACCAAATATGGTCTCTGTTACCATGGTTAATGAATTACCCTAAGGGGCAATTCCATAATAAACTCCCAAATAAACTATTGTCCTTGTTTTCTGTAACAATTCAATTAAAATGGCTAACTCAGACGAAATTAATAGCCATCCAGTGGAGAATATTGATAACGCCCGAGTTCATTTAACGGGTGCTGAATTGAAAGCGTTGGTAGACGACGCAGTTACAAAAGCCTTGGAGCGGCAGTACGAAGAGTTAGTGGGACTCGAAGTAGGACCCTATCCACTCCGCATTCGAAGCCACCTTCCAAGAAGGAAGAACTGAAGAAAGATGATGATCGACTCTCCTCGAACCACCACAGTGCTCCATCTCAGTAGGTCATATTAAACCAAGGACCCCGTGACAAGGGTTGCTCTTATAAATATTTTGTTTCCAGCAAACCCCGAGATTTCACTGGGGAAAAGGGAGCCATTGACTGCATGACGTGGTTAGACGAGATGGACACGGTTGTGGATATCAGCGAATGCGCTGAGAAGGATGTGGTCAAGTTTGTGTCGCAATCTTTTAAAGGCGAGGCTTTAGCATGGTGGAGATCACTGATTCAAGCCACCGGGAAAATCCCATTGTACAACATGTCGTGGGAGCAATTTGTTGCCCTCATCAGGGAAAATTACTGCCCCCAGCATGAGGTTGAGAAGATAGAGTCTGATTTTCTATCGTTGGTGATGACAAACCTTGACTGTCAAGCTTACCTCACGAGCTTCAACACAATGTCCCGGTTGGTTCCGTATCTGGTAACCCCGGAACCAAAAAGAATAGCTCGTTTTATCGGTGGTTTAGCCCCGAAAATTAAGGCAAGCGTGAAGGCTTCTCCGCCAGCTACTTTCAGATCTGTAGCTGACATATCTTTGTCCCTCACTCTGGATGCGGTCAGGCAAAGATCGCTGAGGAACAAAGATGCTGAGAAGAGAAAACGTGAAGATGATAATTCATGGAGGTCGAGCAAGAAGCACCGTGGAAACGGTGACAACAAGAGGGGGTCTGAGTCAAGGAAAGATGGGCACCAGTCTGGTGAGAAGCCCAAATGCAAGATTTGCAAGAAACAGCACTTTGGAAAGTGCAGACTAGAATCGAACTCGCAAAGAACTTTTGCTTGCGGGATATGCAAGTCCAAGGATCACAAGACCTTGGATTGCAAAAAGCTGAAAGATGCAACTTGCTACAGCTGTAATGAGAAAGGGCACATTAAAACCAACTGCCCTAAATACGCCAAGAAGCCTGAAGAGGCCAAGAAGACTAATGCTAGAGTCTTCAGAATGGATGCAAAGGAAGCAGTTCTAGACGACAATGTGATTACATGTACTTTCCTTGTAAATGATGTCTATGCAAGAGTACTTTTTTATTCAGGCGCTGATAAGTCTTTCGTTGATAATAAGTTTTGTGAATTGCTGAAATTACCTGTCAAAACCTTAAGCGTAAACTATGAGGTGGAGTTAGCAGATGGCACCATAGAAACCGTCTCAACTGTGTTAGAAGGATGTGTTATATCCATTAGGAACCACTCTTTTCCTCTATCCCTACTTCCATTTAAGCTAGCCGGTTTTGACATAGTTTTGGGTATGGACTGGTTATCTCGTAACCAGGCCCAAATTGTCTGCAACAAGAAACAAGTGGTGATAAAGACTCCGTCTGGTGAATCACTTACCATTCGGGGAGATACCAGTATAGGCTGCCTGAGCAAGTGACTATGCTCAAAGCTTCAAAGTGTTTAAAGAAGGGTTGTGTCATCTACATGGCACAAGTGATTATTGATGAGCCTAAACCAAAGATAGAAGATATCCCCGTCATTTCTGAATACCCATAAGTTTTTCCGGAAGAACTACCTGGTTTGCCACCAGATAGGCAAGTGGAATTCAGAATTGACATCATCCCTGGAGCAGCACCTGTTGCTAGAGCACCTTATAGGTTGGCACCCACGGAAATGAAGGAATTAAGGACACAACTGGATGAATTGCTAGCTAAAGGTTTCATTAAACCTAGCTCGTCCCCTTGGGGAGCACCAGTCCTGTTTGTCAAGAAGAAGGATGGATCGATGCGTCTGTGCATCGATTATCGTGAGCTTAATAAGGTCACGATAAAGAATAGGTATCCTTTGCCCAGGATCGACGATTTGTTCGATCAATTGCAAGTGGCAAGTTATTTCTCGAAGATTGACTTGAGATCAGGCTACCATCAACTGAAGGTTAGAGATGAAGACGTGCACAAAACAGCATTTAGGACTCGTTATGGTCATTACGAGTTCCTAGTGATGCCTTTTGGGCTCACTAATGCACCAGCCGCGTTCATGGATCTCATGAATCACGTTTGCAAGCCTTACTTAGATAAATTCGTCATTGTTTTCATCGATGACATTCTTATCTACTCGAAGAATCAAGCTGACCATGAGAAACACCTTCGATGTATTCTCAAACTCCTGGATCATGAGAAACTCTATGCCAAATTTTCCAAGTGTGAATTCTGGCTTCGAGAAGTCTAATTCCTTGGACATGTGGTGAGTGAGCGTGGTATCCAAGTGGATCCCGCTAAGGTTGAAGCAGTTATGAACTGGCAAGAGCCAAAGACGCCTACAGAGATTCGTAGCTTCCTGGGATTGGCAGGATATTACAGGCGTTTCATTGAAAATTTTTCAAGGATTGCTGCACCCCTAACTTCCTTGACTAAGAAGAAAGTAAAGTTCGTTTGGGGCCCTAAGCAGCAAGAGTCCTTTGATATCCTAAAGCAGAAGTTGAGCAACGCTCCTGTTTTGACATTGCCAGATGGAATAGAAGATTTTGTGGTTTACTGCGATGCATCGCACACTGGCATGGGGTGTGTGCTTATGCAGAAAGGCAAAGTTATTGCCTATGCTTTAAGACAGTTAAAGGTGCATGAAAAGAATTACACCACCCACGACTTGGAGTTGGGTGCCGTTGTATTCGCACTAAAACTGTGGAGGCATTATTTATATGGAATCAAGTGTGTGATCTATTCTGATCACAAGAGCCTCCAGCACCTGTTTAATCAGAAGGATTTAAACATGAGGCAATGCCATTGGATGGAAACTTTAAATGATTATGATTGTGAAATCAGATATCATCCCGGCAAGGCGAATGTAGTCGCTGATGCCTTGAGTCGAAAGGAAAGGGTGAAACCCATCCGAATCAATGCCAAGCGCATGGAGATAAAGAACAGTTTGACTGAAAGGTTGTTAGCTGCACAGAAGGGAGCTGTGTTGGAAGCTAACTATCCTAATGAAAAGCTAGGAGTAACTGAGGAGCAGTTATCTCTTGGCAAAGACGGAATTCTGAGACTGAATGGACGAATATGGGTTCCAATTTATGGAGGACTTCGAGATGTTATTCTCCAGGAAGCCCATAGTTCTAAATATTCCATTCATCCTGGAGCTGATAAGATGTACCAGGATCTAAGGGCAAATTATTGGTGGATAGGCTTGAAAAAGTCTGTAGCTGCCTATGTAGCTAAGTGTTTGACTTGTGCGCAAGTCAAAGCAGAACATCAAAAGCCGTCAGGCTTGCTACAACAGCCTGAACTTCCTACGTGGAAGTGGGAAATGGTAACCATGGATTTTATCACCAAGTTACCTAAGACAAGGAAAAGAAATGATACAATATGGGTTATAGTTGATAGACTGACTAAGTCAGCACATTTCCTACCCATTAAGGAGACTTATAGCTCCGACATGCTAGCCCAATTATACGTAGACAAGATTGTAGCCTTACATGGCATACCTGTGTCTATTATCTCTGACAGAGATACTAGATACACGTCACATTTTTGGAAAAGTTTCCAACAATCATTGGGCACGCGTTTAAATTTCAGTACGGCTTACCATCCTCAGACTGACGGACAGAGTGAGCGTACCATCCAAACATTGGAAGACATGCTACGTGCATGTGTAATTGATTTAGGTGGTAGTTGGGATAACCACCTACCCTTAATCGAATTCTCCTACAACAATAGCTACCACACCAGCATAAAGGCTGCGCCTTTTGAGGCCTTATATGGTAGAAAGTGTAGAACGCCCGTCTGTTGGGCGGAAGTTGGAGATGTCCAATTATCAGGACCAGAGATAGTCTTTGAAACGACGGACAAGATTGTCCAGATTCGTGACCGTCTCAAAGCTGCCCGAGATAGGCAGAAGAGCTACGCAGATCCAAAGCGTAAATCCTTTCACTTCGAAGTAGGTGACAAAGTGTTGCTTAAAGTATTACCCTGGAAGGGGGTGATGCGATTTAGTAAGAAAGGAAAGCTAAGCCCGAGATACATAGGACCTTTTGATGTTATCGAACGTGTCGGGTCAGTTGCCTATAAGTTAAACTTACCTGAAGAGCTCAGTGGAATTCACAATGTGCTCCACATCTGCAATATGAAGAAGTGCTTCGCTGATGAATCACTGGTTATACCACATACAGATGTGCATATAGACGAGAGCTTGAAATTTATGGAAAAACCATTGTCGATTGAAGATCGACAGGTTAAGAAGCTTCGAAGGAAGCATGTACCTATTGTAAAGGTCAAATGGGATGCCCGTAGAGGTCCCAAATTCACGTGGGAGGTTGAATCCACGATGAAAGAAAAGTACCCTTATTTATTTCAGTAAATCTCGGGGTCAATATTTCTTTTAAGGGGGTGAGGATGTAACACCTCGAAAATTCACGTCCTATAATGTGTTGACACGTGTCATATGTTTGAACGTGTGAAAGAATGTTCTGAATGGACTAAAGTTGACAATCATGAAAAGTGTGTGAATATACGAGTTCTAAATGTCAACAGTGAATAAATATATTGTACATTAACCCTACATGATGTTTATAGCATCAAACGAATAAATCATGGATCATGCGAAGCTAAAAGTGAGAGATTACAAGCTACAGGGGTTAAATGTGTCAACATGTTTAAGTTATACCTCTGAGTGACCTTTTAGCAAACCCGAAGCTTTGTGACGATTAATTATGCTCACTAGAATACACGATAAAAATTTCATAAAGTTTCGTTATCGTATGAGAAAGTTATGATCAAATTCGTATGCGAGGGGTTAAAGCGTTAACGTTGAATGTTATGACTTTTCGGGTTAACCAGAAATGTCCAGGGACTTGGCAAAGTGGGTACAAGTCTTGAAGCCCTTATATGTCAAATTAGAGGGTTCAAATTGCAAGAATTAAGTTAGTTGCCCTTTCGAAAGGCCAAGGGACAATATGCAAAAACTTGAAAATGTGAAAACTGACAACAGGCCTCAGGCGGGCCGCGTAAAGGTTAACAAGACTTTACGCGGGCTGCGTCAATCGCCCAGATGCAGAAAAACTAGACAGCAGCCTGTTATTGCGCTAAACCAATCTTTAACAGATATTTTCACAATGTGGGCGACCCCTAAACAGTCCTAGACACTTAGGGACACTTGTGGATGAGTTGTGGTCAGTTGTAGACTTGTGTGTCAACAATCTATGGTGATTTGATCACTATAAAAGGCCATGAGTTGCAACCAAGTTCTTCACACCTTCCATCTGCACTTTGGATCACTTCTGGAGCTCAAGACTTCTCTCAAGTGATCTCTGGTCGTTCATAGGACTCTTGTAAGTTTGCTTAACCTTCCTTAGTTAAGTTTTTGCTTAGTTATAGCTTAAAAGTCAAACCGTCGTAATTAACGGTTGACTTTAAGATTAATCACTAATGGTCCAGTGATTAGTCGAATCAAAAGTAGTTATAAGTTGGTAATTATGTGGGTAATAAACCCTTAAAAGGGTTCCCCCTAATTCCCACTCTAACTAGGTCAAATGTCGGGTCAAACTTATTAATAAAAAGTCAACAGGATACTTAAATTCTAATTTATGCATGATTAGCAATGTAGAAAACATACAACCTATTTGATCATTAATATAACTTGGTAATTAGTGTAAGAACATGTCTAAACATGTTCAACCCGACAATTTACTGTTTAGACCCGGTTCGGAACCGAAAGTCGCAAAGCTTTGACTTTTGCTTTGACTTCAGTTCTGACCCGTTTTGGTATGATTTAGAAATACCTTAGAGCTCTATTTGGACCAGGTTACATGCTAGTATAGCCCTCTGTGATTATACACCATGGTTCATTAGTTAACCAATTAATACGCATGATTCCGTTAATTGCTCATATGTTGACCATTATGCCCTTATCACCTTAAAGCGTGATTTTTGAAAATGTAAAAGTGTAGAAACCTTAGTTACTGATATATAAACTTGTATGAAAAGTTTGACATCAGTTTGAGGTGTAGATTGAGAGTTATGCTCATTAGCGTAATTAAGAAGCTTTTTGTTAATTAAACGGCGTAATTAGCGTATAGCCTAGTAAAGCCTACTTTTTGATATCAAACTTATTACCCACTGATGTAATATATTAATTTGGGATTTTTTAAGATTTTTAATTAATTTTAGGCTGAGCATAACTAATAGTCGTAAGCTTAATCCGGTAATTGTCGGTTTTGCCCTTACGGGCCATAAAATGAGTTTTACATATCTAATCGACTCCAAACCTTTTGCTACTGATCTTAAATGATAAATAAATTATTTTAAGCATTCTGGAATAATAAAAATGTCAGCTTTATGTATCGAACCCGGAAATGGCTTCTAATCGCCTTATTAAGCGTTTTTAACGCATAGTATGTACTAAAACTATTTTAAACATACAAGGGTTGATACCTACTGATATTTTAGGCAAATTATAAAATTTTAACAGTAAGCAAAAGTTTTTTAACTCATACTTCAGTTTTGAGCTTTACGGCTTATGTGAAATTACTAAAATGCCCCTACGGAGCATAGTTTGGTTATAATTGATAAATTTCACATATATACTTTACCCTACTGTTATAACTTAGTAAACTAAGTATTTTTGATGATTATATCAGACCTGTAACTCAGGTTAATACTTAGACTCTTTTATAACCTTGTAAATGACCAAACTACCCCTATGGGGCATAGTTTGTGTTCAAATACGTTTCGGGCATAATAAAAGACATCTTACTGATGTCACAACATATTGGAAGCATATTAACTTAGGAAACCTGCATATGGCTCTAATAATTGCCCGTTACGCTTATTACGCGTTCGGTTCGGTTTATGTAACTAGTTTACATAAATTAGCCGAAACGGGTCAAACCTTATCGGTTTTATCTCAAAATCCAGAATGTGTATGAAATACCCATATTAAGCAAGTCTCTGAACTTGTAGGGTCTAAATCACATTCTATCCGGTCTTCGCTTAATCGTGCGTACGAACCGTATCTTTGAAACTAACCGGTCTAAGCTTAAGCTTAATTAAAGACCCGTTAGGATTCTAATAGGTTATTAAAAACCTTCGTTCCAGATTAGGAGTACCAGTAAAAGCTACTTGCATTTTCTTATTGTGATTATTACTTTGCTCAGGTAAATACTTTTAACTTATTTTCCCTATACGGGCTTGGGTTACGGTATATAAAATACCGCTTGGTCGGGCATCAAATCTTCCATCGTTTGGTGGTTAATTGAATAATTTGACCAGCCCGTTTAAACAGTTTTGTTTACTTAAAAGCCTTTCGGGGGGGGGGGGGGTTAATGACCATGTCCCGGATATCCTTGGCATCATTTTACGAAATGGCCACGACCTAAGCGCGGAGTGTAGGCGTACACTCGTCAGTGCATAAGTAGTTGATGTGGTGTGTCGATTGATCTTTAACCCGGTACGTCCGGGCTACTGAACGCATAAGGAACATGTAATTCGTTCACAAGATTATATATTTAAATAATTCTCCCAAGTTATAAAATGTTTATGCCACGTGCATCCAAATCAATTTTCAACCATTTTTCCAAAATGAGTCAGTTGATTGTATTTACCAGTGTAAACTGACGTATTTTCCCAAAAAGATTAAATGCAGGTACTAAGCGTAATTGGCTGGGATTTCTCCTTAGCATCAATAGAAGTCTCGCAAGCTTAAGATGCCTAAAGTCTGTTGAACTATTGTTTCCATTTTATTTTCGATCCGTCTGTGGATAAACAATCGACAGTTGTGATATTGGATATTACAATATTATATTTGGTTGAATTATATCTTACAATTTGCTTCCGCTGTGCATATTAAATATTGTGTTGTTTGACTATTATGTTGCCAACCACGTCACGATACTCCCCACCGGGCCCACCGGTGACACGTGGAAATCGGGGTGTGACAGCCACGCATCCAGTTGGCTCAATTTTACAAGTTACCACACGCCATGCGCCACGCGTCCAGTTGGCTCAACTTTGCAAAGTTACCAACACGTCGTGCGCCACGCGTCCAGTTGGCTCAACTTTGCAAAGTTACCAACACGCCGTGCGCCACGCGTCCAGTTGGCTCAATTTTACAAGTTACCAACATGCCATGCGCCATGCGTCCATTTGGCTCATACATGCAGAATCACCAATGTACGAGATGCGCAGTGCGACCACTCGGCTCAACTGTGCAAAGCAGCAAACATGTATTTCAAGAAAGCCAACAACAACTACCCTTGTAAGTCCAGAATCCCTCCTAGACGATCAACTCAACTAGAAGGCACACTGGACTGGGGGGACTTGAAGAGGTATGGTCCCAATTCCTTGCCCACATGGCAAGGACCACACCACTTTCTCATCCTACATGGCGCCTACATCAGCAAACGAATCCAGAAGCTTCTAGAAGCTTCTGGAAGAAGTCAAGGTGGCACCAAAGATGCTCTCCCCGACAGAAATGACAGCACGTGTCACCACTCACCAAACGCCATGTAGGCCTGCAACAAATCAAGGAGCAGACCGACAGCAGCGGTACGATGTTTCCAGCATGGACAAATATAGGCGCGCCACGTGTGCCACCACCCTGACCATAGCAGAGGAGACCAAGAGGATATTCCCCTTGGTCGGACAGCTGGCGCCCTATAGTAGCTAGCAAGGTTGTTCCTCCCTCTTTCACCCTCCGGCTATAAATATGACCCTTCATCATCCAGGTTATTCCTATTCGACTCTCTACACTCTGACTCTCAACACACACTGTTTTATTCCTCAGTACAGTACTTATTCTCACGCCGGAGCCCGGTTAAGAGGGAAACCCTCATATTCCCCTCTTAACGAGCTAACGGTGTTGCTGTTTTGCAGGTCCAGTCTTTTGGTGAGTAAGAAAGGAGATTGAACCCACGAAAGAGACGACCCAGCAAGTTAATCATAGGATTTAACCAGTGTTTCATCAGGTTATGTCATGTCAAGCGTGACATCTTTAGTCCACGGATAAAAACTCTTATTAATTTGTATGGTTTGAAGAAAGGATGAGCACGGTTCCCGTTTAGTACTGAACCGGAATCGGTACCGAAAAAACGGAAAAAGTGGGTACTGGTATTTAACCGTAAATATCGGTACCGAAAAACGGGAAAAGTGGTATTCAGTATCGGTACCGAATATACCCGGTACCATTTGGTACCAGTTCGGTATTGGTACCCGGTACCAAATGCTCATCCCTAATTTGAAGTATTTTAACACATAGTTATAGAATTTCATATGCATATTCTTTTATATGGTACAAAAGACTTATTCATGCGTGTCATAAATGCGCTATGAAGAAGAATCCTTGAACAAAATGAGAAGTAGCTAATCAACTTCTAAGAGAAAAATAATTAATTGCATTGATCTTGGTAGCTACTTCACCCACGGAATTTAAAGAACCTAAAGGAGCATGAGTCATATATTATGCGGAACGATGTTTTTACCAGGGGTGCATGTCTTTTTTCAGCAGACTCAAGTCTAGCCCATTTGGACCGACAAGAGGTTCTAACCAAGGAGAGCATGCAAATCCCAAAAATGCGTAGTTTCTCCTCCGGTATGACTTCTCCGATCGTTAAAAATGCGAGTTCCGTTAATCCACAGACCTCACATTGTGCATGCATAAACCGTTCTTTCTCTAGCTATCTCAACACGCTTCATGATTCACAAAAATGCAATTATTCCCCAACAACGCGACATGTATATGCAAGTGCAACGACACAGCTTAACGTCAAGGATTACCATGCTGATAAACATATTAGATAGATCATTTATTGATGTGGTTATTTAAAAATAAATAAATAAGTATTTTAAGTGTATTAAATAAAAAGAGATCGAACAGTAATTGCAAATGGTTATGGTCCATGGCTGTGGCAGGTCTGAAGCTTGTCTTTGTTTTTATATATTCTCTTCATTTCTTCATGTGTTGTAGGGCTACCTTTGCATGTACCATTTTTGCAATAATGAGATCAATGACATATAATCATATATAATTTTTGTCTCACGTCCAAAATTTTCCAGTATTTGAATATTACCATCACACAAAGATAGTTTAAATAATTTCCCTCCAATATTCAATTCATCTTAATTAATAAAAAAATAGAATTAAACATTGTTTCGTAAGTTGATCGGGTAACCCTAACTCGAATACGTTTGTAACCCATTCATCTAAATGAGTCAAATGGATTGATAGTTTTTTAATAGATTAGAATGTTGTAAGGGTATCCGGGGCACCAAGCGGGGAGTGGCTCGGTGACCACATTCCCCGATCGGGAACACCGCCGCCATCCCTGCGGTGACCCAATTCGGGGAGGGTGGTCGGGGGGAGTTCACCGAAGAAGGGGAGATGATATGGTGGGGCCAGCCGCATTTTCAACCAATGAAAACTTTTATTTTATTTTATTTTTTTTTGAATAAAAAAACAATTCCCCTAAGAGGGGAGTGCCGCCATCAAATTGGGGTGCGAGGGGAGTTTAAGAGGGGAGTTGACGTGGCATAACCTGATTGGGTGTGCGTAAGAGAGGGGACTCCCCTCTTAGGGGAGTGCCCCGGATACCCTAAACAAGTTCACAGTTGTGATAAATGAGTTAAATAGGTTGGTGGGTTTAACCTCATATAATATAGTTATTATTACATTTTTCATTCTAATCTTAAACATGTTGTTAGGTTGGCCAGTATAATTAAACATGTTAAATATGTTAATCCAAACACAAAATATTTATTAAAATGGTTAGACAAAATTACATCCCAAAACTAACTATTTTCATGTCGTGTATGCTCTATGTTAGGGATCATCATTAGTTACCGGTATAAACAAGTAATGTTTGAATCGAGTTTGGTTGGTCTAGGTCTAATAACATATATTTTTTAACGCTAAATTTCTTTAATCATGTCACTCGTTGGACTTTTGAGTAACTTTTGACCCATTTAGTATTAAATATAACCTAATTAATGTTTCCTTATTCATTAGTAGGGCTGTAGGGGTGAGCAAAGGCAGCTAACCGACCCGACCCGAACCGAGAACCGAAATTATTGAAAATATATAACCGATCACTGACCCTAAATAGACACTCAATTATCGGTTCCACAAAAAATGGTTTTTCGGTTTCCACCAAAAGACCGAACCCGACATTACACCACCTGTTCGATTTCATTCAAGAGTTACACCACTTCCATTTCACTCCCCTCCATTTTCATATTCGATCAATTTCATTCTAGAATCCAGAATTGGAATGGAGGTTAGATTATTGATTAGAAAGGTATATGATAAAAACCAGAATCAACATGTGATAGCTTGAAAAAAGGTTCATTCGCTATATCAAAATTTTATTCCAGAAGCCAAAATTAGCATAAGGTTCATTCTAATGTTGACTGAAACAAAGCAGAAGCGCTTTTGCGAACACCCTAGATGTTTGATTGTTAAATTTGTTAATATTTAATTATGATGCGCCAGACTTTTTGTTATTTTGGATCGGGCTTTTCCCATTCGTCAATTGGGCTAAAAACTAACAAACAATCTATATTAGAATCAGAGGATTACAAATCGTTTTTTTTAACCGGTCCGGTTTTTAGCCGAACTGGTTTTTTTATCCAAAACAAAAATCGTTTTTTTTATAACCGGTTTTAGTTATTAACCGGTTTTCAAACCCAAAACAGTAACCGGTCTAACCGGTTTGGATCGTTTTTTAACCGGTTCTTGCAAAAAAAAACCGGTTTCGGTTTTTTTTCCGGTTACAGTTCTAAAACCGGTTTTTTTGTACACCTCTAATTAGAATTAAGATTAGGTTCAGATATGTTATAATTGGTTCGGTTATTACAATTTCGGTTTTCTAGGTGGCTGGACCGAGAACCGACCCGAAACCGAAGATGCCTATAAACAGGAACCGTTAAGAACCGGCATGTAACGGATCAGATTCGGTTTCGGTTTAGAATCAGTTATTATTTTGGATAATTTCGGGTCGGACCTAAATATGCTCAACCCTATTCATTAATTTCTTGATTTGTAATTTACTTATTATTGTTATTTTTTTGTTTAAATAAAATAAGTAAAAGGAGATGCTAGAAAAGGGCATAGGAAACACTAGACACAAGTTATGATGTCTCTTTGTTATCATTGATTCAGACCACTTTTTCCTTTTCCCTATCAGTTCAACCCCATATGATCAATGGTTGCATCAGAGGTCAGAAAACTTAGTCTGTTAGGTGCAGTCTGTTTGTATATGTATATGTGGCACTCATATTTTAGGGTTCAATTGACCCCCAATCAATTACCAAGGTTGGTCCTTTTCATATATTAAATGCCAATAAAACCAATTAGAAAGTTATTTTCCCTATAAAATACAAATCAATACAGATCTTCTTACTTTTAGAAATAATGTATATAATGTTTGATTGTTTGTTAGGGTTGATTTACTTCCATTTTAAAGATATGCGTTTACACCTAATAATGTGACTGTTTAATGGATGTTTTTAATTATATTTATAGTAAATTTTAATTTTTGTATAGCTTTTATAATATTTTATTTGAATTTGAGTATGTCATTACGATGCATGTTTTATCTATATATTTCGACATAAATTTTATCATATACTGAGTTGTATCTAATAATATCTTTTTATTGGATACATATCAAATCTTAATAAAACTATACTGAGATACAATAAAATTTGAAAGACATGTAATGACGTATTTACGTATAAATAGCATACGTTAAAATCAAAATTACATTACACTACATTATTATTAACAAAAGAACACTTTTAATATTTTAATAATATATACTTTTTAATACTTTTATTTTTTAATATTATAATAATTATTATTTTCTTTATTATTTTTCTTATCTTAATGATTTTTTTATCAAGGGTTGGGATAAACTTAGTGTCAACCGGTACTGGTATCGAAAATACTTGTAAGCTCTTGTTCGACATCGGTACATGAAGTTAAAAACCGGCACCAGCCTGGTACAAAAAACGCCAAAAGTTGGTACCAAATTGATATTGAAAATCTTTTAGTTCGGGAAATTCGGTACTGCTACCCTGTACCATTTGCTCATCCCTGATCACGAGTACCATACGAACAACAGCGGTATCGTACAACTTTTTTTGTTGATTTTCTTCAACTTTTAATGACTTCTGTTTTTTAATTTCAGGGGAATGGATGAGCTCGGTGCCAACCGATACCGAATCCGTACTAGTACCGAAAATACCGGTACCGAAATACCGGTATATGAAGGTAAAAACCGGTAGTGAACAGGTACCAGGAACGCCAAAAGTCGGTACCGGATTGGTACTTAACATCTTTCGGTTCGGGAAATTCGGTACCGGTACCCAGTACTATTTGCTCATCTCTGACCTCGGGTTTCATACAAATGTAATTACTATACAACTTTTTTGGTTTATTTTCTTTCGGTTATATTTTAGTGTTTTTCACTACATTTTCTTTTTATTCTTGTCAGTGGTTCCGTACACAATGCGCTCATAGTGATTTTCAAAATTGTGGCGAAAATGATAAAGCTAGTTATAATTAAAGAATAAAACATATTTTAAATAGAACAAGGATGAATAAATAAAATCATTAGGTTCACTAAGTAATTTTGGGTACAAGAAAAATAATAGAGGCATATATCTGGTAAGTTTGGTCTAGTAAAATGCTTATATACATTACATATAGGCCCAACGATTATCATTAAAGGTTTTAGCTGAAAGCCCATAAAACATGGGTCCGTTTGTGGTCAGTCACCATAGCCCAGCCCAAATTACAAGTTTACATCTTTGCAGTCGTGGACTCGTGGTTAAATGCTTTTCGCCAATTTCTAATAATCAATTTATATTACATGCATTCTGATTTTTTTGGCTTTGAGATAATATAACATTAACCGACAAATCTTCACATATATTTTGTTTAAAATTGATATATAACAATGTTATTACTTATTTAAATAAAATATTTACTAATGAATCAAATTAAAAGCCCCTTTTCGATGACCTTCTAGTGCATTAGCAGCCTCATGACCTTCTAATGTGGAGGCATGGTTCGTGTCTCACCTGTAGCAAAAATGCTATGGGTTTAGCCAGAGGTTTTACAGCGGTGAGCTTTCGGATGGCGGATTTCCTCTGGAATTGTGACACACCGGGTCACCGCGTCGTCTGGGTTCGCGGACACGGATGGATTTGATCTGTATCTGGCTAATTGATGCTAAAAGATGTCAAACCCTTCTTTGTCGGTTATTGATTTAGGCGTGGAGGTGTCACACTTAAGTCATATCAGTGAAGATTCCGGCACAACTCATATAATACCCCCTAATCTTTAAAAAGATTTTTTAGTTTCTTAGTTAGTTTATATAACATATTTGAAATAAAACCTATAAATTTTGTAATCAATTTCCTTTAAAACCCCTGATAATTAAAGGGGGTATGTGACAACCCAAAAGCCTTATTTATTAGATAGTGTAGATTAGAAGAATAAATTTGACATATTAAGATGATTAAAAGACTTTTCAACAGAACTTATGTGTTAGAAATCAAAACATGTTATAAATTAAAAACCACATATTTCAAATATAAAACTTTTTAAAGTTAATCCTCACAAATGTTACTTAAACAAACCACATAGGTTATTTGTAATTAACTCTATAAATAATTTTGGCCAACTTAACCATTATTCATTTAACCCAACTAACCATGTATCCCTATATAAAAGCTTAAAGAGGCGACTGACACCCTTACCTCCTATTTTCAAAAAAAAAAAAAAAAATTGTTGTCTTACCCCCTAGGTTTTCAAAAAAAGAAACGCGTTCGGACCGTCTAACTAGTCCTATGACAAGTGTTATATGCCTAAACATGTTACATAATCAGTTATGTGACAAAAGTTTAGGTTACATATGCTTAATTACCAATTATACATGAAAAGGGTATTCTGGTAATTTACCTAAGGCATATAAACTACCTATCATACAACTACTTAAACGAAGCGACCATAAGGTATAACCTCGGAAGGTTATTCCCTACCTACTATGGTCACCTAATGTATTTGGTCGGATCCTAATGATCGACCAAATGGGTCGGGTTCGAAGGTATAAGCGATTTATTAGATCGCTTACCCTACGACCCTAGACAACGTGGTAATCAGTAGGCATAGTCCCAAGGGACTATAACCAACGTGATTACACTCACGTTGCGAAGTTCAAACGAACTTCGCATTGACCATAAACTGGTCAACGCAGAAAGTCAAACAAAGTTTGACTTTCAGACTCGAAAAGACTCGAAAAGCAATAAAAGAACGAAAGAATACTTACGAAGGGTCCCCAAATGCTAATTTCGATTAAAAAATCTCAGGTATGAAACAATAGTTTCAACTTAGAGTTTCTCAAATCAAAATTCTTGTAAGTTTTACAATGGGGTGGATGGGTATTTATAGGAATACCCGAACCGTTAGGATCGTTTGTCGAATATCGTGCCTTAATCGCATCCGTACAAGTGTTGGAAAGTTGTGGTGACTAAAATTTGGTTCTTATCAGCTGACTAGACAAGTGTGAGTGTGTGGTGGAGGATTAAACAGCTGCAATCTGCTGTTTGATTCATTTAATCTGGTCAGAAGGGGCCACGCGGCCCGCTTCAGGATGCCCATAATCTAATGCGGGCCGCCTGGACATGTCAGATCAGAAACATGTTTGAAAAATGACAGTTTCAGTCCCTGCACGTGTTTAAGGCTATTTCCGACACTTCTAAGGCCCGTAAAGCCAACTTTAAGGCCCTAAAATGATGCCTAAACATTGTGGACATGAAACATGTTCAAAAATATGCCGGATGTCGGTTCGTTTGGTCGTACGAACGCGATGTTCGCTTAATTACGACGGAATGCGCATAAGTGCGAGAAACGATCCAAATGACGCAACGAATGGATTTTTCTTAAGCCAAACACTAAAGCATAATATAGTCATGCTTACATAAATTTTTGGATGTCCGGATGTATTCAGAACGTAAGTTATGCGCAAAAGTGCAAACTTGTGCGCTTTTTGACACTTTTAGTCCCTGAATGACCCAAAAGTATATTTTAGCACACCGAACCCCTCAAAGCCTATTTCTAAGCTATGTAAAGGATATTTAAGGTGTGTTTAACTTATGGTCATGTTCCGGAATGTCTGTTACAGTTCAAATTGGCATACTTTCGCAGTTTGTCATATTTAGTCCCTGTAGACGAATTAACTTGATTTTGGCATACCAAACCTTCCAAATCTTATTTCTAAGTTATGTAAAGGTTATTTAAGGTATGTTTAGCCTATTTCACTATTCTGGAGTGTTCGTTGCATTAAACTGGTTATATTTACGCATCGGTGCGCGTATAACCTTCCAGAAAGCGATTTAGAGTTTGAAATCGAACAAGAGTTGATATGTGTAAATGATACACATATTTTTACAAATCCCAAGTATGAAATACAATATTTCATTGGTTTGGCATTTGTTTGATGGCCGTGGAGGCACAGGTGTTACAGTCTCCCCTACTTTAGGAAATTTCGTCCCGAAATTTATTTAGAGGAAACTTGTGAGAGCTTGAAAACATGAAGTTGAAAAGATCGAACAACATTGGTTAGGGTTCTGAACTTCTAGTAATCTTTAATAACATCATGATTGCAATGTAAGAGGGATACTTATATACAAGTATATGAAGCGTCATTGGTGCGTCCACCGTACCTCCATTACATCGTTCTCATTTCGTTATTTTTGTCACTATCGGTTCTTACACATAATAAATCTTACTGTGGTTACCGTGCACTGAATCTCACAATTATGTACGCGTCCATAATTAGACAATTCCTTGCACAGTTCACACAGTCTATTTTATAATATGTAGGGTAAAACCAAATGAACAATCATGTGATGAGTGTGACTAGACCACCATAGAGTCCTTTTGACTAAATCAATAAATGATCTAAATAGACTATCAAGGAGTCTGTCCAGCTACATCACTAGATGTCGTCCTTTAACCAGATTGTGAATCAATCTTTTTTTTTTTTTACTAGACCACCAAAGGGTCTCGTATGAATCAAGGAGTGGTACTATATAATCCAAGGGTCTTAACTATTACATAGAAGCCCATTAAGGATTTAAGGTAGTACCTTTTGAATATCCTACTATGAATCCCTTATATATAGATATAAAAGATTCTATGAGGATTTTGAAAATCGGATCACACAAAAACATAAAGGAGAACACATAACACGTAATCACATAATCGCATAATTGCATAATTGTTTAATTTGACCTTTAAATTTGTTATCTTTGGACACGGGTATTTCAAGCATACAAGGAATCAAATCCTTAATTGCAGCAGTTTGGATGGATCCACATGAATACCCTGCTTGTTGACTACATGACCCAAAAACTGAACTTCTTTAAGCCAAAATTTCCTCTTGGAGGATTTAGCGAAAAGTTTGTTCCTTCTTTAGGGGTTCCAATGTCAACGAAGGTGTTGATCGTGATCGGCTCGGGACATGAATAGATCAAGATGTCATCAATAACAACAATGACGAACTGATCCAAATAAGACTTGCAGACTCTATTTATTAAGTCCATGTAGATGGCTGGAGCATTTGTCAATCCTTAAAGGCATGACTGTAAACTCGTAATGGCCATACTTCGTGCAGAAAGCCGTTTTGGGAATATTTTCTTCGAGAATACAAAGTTGATGATACCCAAAACGCAAATCGATCTTGGAAAAACATGAAACACTATGCAGTTGATCGGAGAAATCGTTGATTTAAGGTAGGGGATATCGATTCTTGATGGTAAGCTTACTAGGCTTACGTTAATCGATATACATTCGAAAAAATTCATTTTTCTTTTCACAAAGAGGACAGGAGTTTCTCCAAGGTGAAAAGTTCGGACGGATGAATCCTCTATCAGACAACTCTTGAGGCTGTTTTGATAATTCTTGCATCTCGAACGGTGCAAGACGATAAGATACTTTAGATTTAAAAGAAACAAGTGTTTGAGGTTCTTAGGGAGATCACAAGTGATCATAAAAATGACAGAACCACACGAGTAGTTTTGTCTTTGTGTTGACATCATAAGGTTGGATCAAACATTCATACAATTGCATTAGTTAAAAAAAAATAAAACCACAAATTTTTATTTATATAACAACCGCATTGTCTTTAAATGTTACAAGATAACAACCAGAGGAAATACAAAATGCTAATTGTTCACTCCTTCATCATTGAGTGCCTCATTGATGTTAAACACTCGACCACGTGCTGGATTCACATTGACGTTGACGTTCGCATTTGGGTTTGCGTTAGCATTTGCATTCACCAGTCTCGGACAGTTGTGGCGGAAGTGACCAATCTCTCCGCAGTTGAAACATGACCCCAGTGGGAATCTCGCAGCATTCCCTTGAACCGGAGCTTGAACCTGAGCAGCCTGATTTTGTCCCAGACGACAAACATTGGCCAAATGCCCAAGTCTACCACACGTTGTGCATTTCTTGCAATCTTGTTGTGCAACGTGATGACCGTTGCAACGGGCACAATGTGGTGCGGTACCAGCATATGCCTTCTTTGCAGATGGCTGTGCCGGTGGGTTTTGCAAGTTCTGAGCAGTCTGTGCTGTAACAGCAAAATTTTGGGCACCCTTCCGCTTCTTTGATTTCTTCGAAGTCTCACCTTCCTTACCCTTCTTGTTTTGACCTTTCTTGCTATCCTCCTTGTCAGACCCCTGCTTCTTACCCTTGCCACCCTTTCTGTGTAACTTATTCTTCCGAATCTGCGACTCAGTCAATGTCGCAGCTAACTCGATCGCCTGACGGAGTGTGGTAGGGCTACTACTAGTAAGGATGTCTTGTACCGAGTCAGGTAGGCCGTCAATGTACCTTTCGATAGCCTTGTCGAGTGGGGTAACCATTGTCAGGCAAAGCAGACTCAACTCCTCAAACCTATCAGTATACGCCCTGTGCTCACCACTATCTTGCTTCAACTCATCAAATTCCTTCTCCAAAGCTCGCTGCTCATGACGAGGACAGAATTCCCTCATCATAAGGGCCCTAAGTTCAGCCCACATCTGTGCTAGAGCAACTTCTGCACCACGATCCCTCATAACCCCGTTCCACCATGTGAGAGCCCTCTTCTGAAACACACTCGAAGAAAACTCGACCCTGCGATTGTCAGGACACTGCACGTGGCGGAAAGTATTCTCAATTCTCTCGAACCATTGAAGAAGCCCAGTCGCTCCTTCAGAACCACTAAACTTGAGTGGTTTAGCCTGGTTAAAATCCTTGTATTTACACTGTGCGTTATTGTTGTTGTTATTATTGCCGTTGTTGTATATCTCGTGGACTTGGGTTACAACCTCGGGAAGCACAGCAGCCACCTGCTGAGAGATCAGGGCTGCGAGTTCTTCAATAGTAAAAGTCCGAGCATCGGTTCGAGCATCGCGTCGAGGAGGCATTGTCTAAAAGAGGAAACATGAAATGAAACGAGTGAGAGAATTAGATGAAAAGAATGAGATGAACAAATCTGATGAAAGCAAGGATAGTGGTCATTTGTTTGTTACTACAAAGCAACAAACGACCCCGGTGATAAATCAAAGTAAATAGGTCAAAAATAATGTATCGCGAAGACATGCTCGCCTATAAGTGAACACTCATCCCAAGAATTCCCAGGTAAGCACAACTGGTCTCGCGTCTGATGAGATATATACGAAGTGCTTGCCTAGACAGAAAACCCAGAATACAGGCATTCACCCTTCCAGTTTGCACGTGTTCACATTATTTAAGACTCAAAACTTTGGCAAGAGTTTAAAAATTCAAAAGGGGTTCAAAACCTTATAACTGAGGGTTCAAAACCTTGTAATCAATCATCCTAGAACAGATGATTAGTTTTCAAAGCGGTTTTGAAATTTATGTTCTTGTTGTGGTCGTCGCCTAAGGATAGGTGACGGTATTGTTTTATGACTAAACGCAAGTAAACTCGCGTTAGGGTCCTAAGAAGGTTATAGACTAGGTCAAAGCATTACTAATAACCTAATTCCCTATAACCATTGGCTCTGATACCATCTTTTCTGTCACACCCCGACCACGTGTAACATACAAAACGTGGCGGAAACGTTGGGGAGTGTTGTAACAGAATTAATGTTTCATAACCATGGATACAAAAAGTGTTTCGTTTTATTAAACATTGAATATTTACATCGTCTGGAAATCTAAATACACAATTTAAACATAGTCTATCATTGTTATTGAGTCACTAAAGCCTCGTCCAGTCCTATGTGAGCATGCATCTTATCAATTGATATCATTCAACAATACCTGAAACATATGTGAAAACGAGGTCAGCAAAGAAATGCTGGCGAATACATAGGTTTTGTAGGAGTGTTGAAATCATGGCTAGTTTAGATGTTGCAATACTTTATAAAAACCTTGTTTTGAAAAGAGTATAACATTGCAACTTAATTAACCAACTCAAATCAAGCGGGTTATAGTTTATAAAACCTCGTAGCCATGACTCGTAACCCAAAAACATTTGTTTTAGTAAAGCAAATTGTGAAACATCTCAAAATAAATCGTTAATGAAACTCGTTAATAAATCTCGTTAAAAACTCGTATAGTTTATATCATATCGAAAATCTCGTTTGTGTGACATCGTTTGAAAATTGTTTACCCAAGTGAACTAAATAACGCCACGGCATGTAATATGATGAAATCTTTTATATATAGGAAGTACCAGCGGCGTATCCACCATGCTTTCATCACATTACACCCGTCCCATTATCTAAACACTTAACCAAAAACCAATCGTATATCGCTTTGAAGCCAATCGTTTAACTAAATCGTTTAACTCATTAATACATCGCGTGAAAACCAATCGTTTAACCAAATCGTATAATTCGTTTTAGGTCGTGAAACTACTTATGTGATTGTCTCGCTAATAACATTCAAACCTTCGTGACTCATTCCTCGTCGCTTCTCGTTTTCGCATTAACAAACCCTTACCAAAGGGTAAGTTAACAATTACAGATTCAGTCGCTACCCACCACCCCCACACATAACCACGGGTGCAGTATGATAACGGGATTTGTCAGATCCTATGGTACCATAACCTAATACTGGTCGGCTTGATCATTGCTAATGAATGTCATTTGTTATGTAACCCAACCAACAAGTTCGTTCACATTATCGAAATCGTTATTAGTTTTGTATAAATCGTCTTAATCGTTTTTGAAACCATCGTTATAACATTGAAAACATTTAGCACATATGAGTCACCCCAAAACAATTGAAAGCAGTAAAATAGGGGAAAAATGTACTCGCCTGAGAATGCTTAGAGGTCTTGAACAACAACCAAACAAAGCTAGAGGGAGCACTGAATCAGTCGGCAATCTAAAACTATATAAATAAACCGGACTTAAATCGGGAGATCGGATAGGATGAGGCTTGGTAAACCAAATGAGTATTGGAACTCATATGATATGGTTTAACAAGGCCTACATACTACATGAAACCTAACCTAAGTGCTTTCGACCCATCGCGACCCATTAAGGTAGCTTATGCTACTTTAACGCGTCGTGCGCGTGAAACGCGTTCGGACCGTCTAACTAGTCCTATGACAAGTGTTATATGCCTAAACATGTTACATAATCAGTTATGTGACAAAAGTTTAGGTTACATATGCTTAATTACCAATTATACATGAAAAGGGTATTCTGGTAATTTACCTAAGGCATATAAACTACCTATCATACAACTACTTAAACGAAGCGACCATAAGGTATAACCTCGGAAGGTTATTCCCTACCTACTATGGCCATCTAATGTATTTGGTCGGATCCTAATGATCGACCAAATGGGTCGGGTTTGAAGGTATAAGCGATTTATTAGATCGCTTACCCTATGACCCTAGACAACGTGGTAATCAGTAGGCATAGTCCCAAGGGACTATAACCAACGTGATTACACTCACGTTGCGAAGTTCAAACGAACTTCGCATTGACCATAAACTGGTCAACGCAGAAAGTCAAACAAAGTTTGACTTTCAGACTCGAAAAGACTCGAAAAGCAATAAAAGAACGAAAGAATACTTACGAAGGGTCCCCAAATGCTAATTTCGATTAAAAAATCTCAGGTATGAAACAATAGTTTCAACTTAGAGTTTCTCAAATCAAAATTCTTGTAAGTTTTGCAATGGGGTGGATGGGTATTTATAGGAATACCCGAACCGTTAGGATCGTTGTTCGAATATCGTGCCTTAATCGCATCCGTACAAGTGTTGGAAAGTTGTGGTGACTAAAATTTGGTTCTTATCAGCTGACTAGACAAGTGTGAGTGTGTGGTGGAGGATTAAACAGCTGCAATCTGCTGTTTGATTCATTTAATCTGGTCAGAAGGGGCCACGCGGCCCGCTTCAAGATGCCCATAATCTAATGCGGGCCGCCTGGACATGTCAGATCAGAAACATGTTTGAAAAATGACAGTTTCAGTCCCTGCACGTGTTTAAGGCTATTTCCGACACTTCTAAGGCCCGTAAAGCCAACTTTAAGGCCCTAAAATGATGCCTAAACATTGTGGACATGAAACATGTTCAAAAATATGCCGGATGTCGGTTCGTTTGGTCGTACGAATGCGATGTTCGCTTAATTACGACGGAATGCGCATAAGTGCGAGAAACGATCCAAATGACGCAACGAATGGATTTTTCTTAAGCCAAACACTAAAGCATAATATAGTCATGCTTACATAAATTTTTGGATGTCCGGATGTATTCAGAACGTAAGTTATGCGCAAAAGTGCAAACTTGTGCGCTTTTTGACACTTTTAGTCCCTGAATGACCCAAAAGTATATTTTAGCACACCGAACCCCTCAAAGCCTATTTCTAAGCTATGTAAAGGATATTTAAGGTGTGTTTAACTTATGGTCATGTTCCGGAATGTCTGTTACAGTTCAAATTGGCATACTTTCGCAGTTTGTCATATTTAGTCCCTGTAGACGAATTAACTTGATTTTGGCATACCAAACCTTCCAAATCTTATTTCTAAGTTATGTAAAGGTTATTTAAGGTATGTTTAGCCTATTTCACTATTCTGGAGTGTTCGTTGCATTAAACTGGTTATATTTACGCATCGGTGCGCGTATAACCTTCCAGAAAGCGATTTAGAGTTTGAAATCGAACAAGAGTTGATATGTGTAAATGATACACATATTTTTACAAATCCCAAGTATGAAATACAATATTTCATTGGTTTGGAATTTGTTTGATGGCCGTGGAGGCACAGGTGTTACAAAAAGTATAACTAGGAGCTCTAGGAGGATGATAAGTGTCCTAGCAGGTGTCCAAAGGAGGTTAAAGGTTGCAAGAAACAGAGCAAGGTGGCATGGGGAGTAGGCTGCAGCTTCCAGCGATGGCCTTACGGACCGTAAGGCATATTCCTTGCGGTCTGTAAGGACCTCTGACGCGCCCACAACATTTAAAATCCTTACAGACTGTAAGGTATATGCCTTGCGGTCCGTAAGGAACCGTCAGAAGCCAAAAGTTTGGCATTTTCCCATATTAGAACCCTTAACCTTCATCTTTCCACATTATTACGTATTTGGTCCTTCTCGTCCAACTTACCGGGATTATTTGAGAGTAATGGACACGTGTTGCTATATCATTCGATAAAAATTTTCGAGGTGTCACATCCTCACCCCTTATAAGAAATCTCGTCCTCAAGATTTAATCAAATAGATAGTGGTATTTTTTCTCATATTTGATTCAACCTCCCATGTATATTCTTGGCTACCTCGGGAATCCCACTTTACTTTCACAACGGGGATCATCTTCTTTTAGAGCCTTTTAACTTGTCGATACTCAATCGAAATCAGGAGAAACTTTATGCTAAGTTTTCCAAGTGTGAGTTCTGGCTTCGAGAAGTCTATGGACCGGAACCGACCCTATATTTAGGGTAGTGAAACGGTTCTGTATTTTATGTTTGATCGGTTCTCGGGTCGGGTAATGGTCGGGTAGGGTCGGGTTTTTCCCTTTGCTCACCCCTAAGACAACGTCGCTGGATGGAAACGTTGAATGATTATGATTGCGAGATTCGCTATCATCCCGGCAAGGCAAACATGGTGATGCGCTTAGTCGCAAAGAAAGGGTTAAGCCAATTAGGATTAACGCCAAGAGCATTGAGCTCAAGAACAAGTTGAATGAGAAGCTACTGGATGTGCGAAAGCAAGCCCTGTTAGAGGCTAACATTCCTAATGAAGGATTGGGTGGAACTGTTGATCAGTTGTCGCCAGAGAAAGATGGGATTCTTAGATTCAATTAGGGGTGTGCAATAACTGAACCATTAACCGAAACCGAAAAAACCAAACCGAAATTAACCGAAACCGAATTAACCAAAAGTCGGTTAACGGATATTTTTTTTACCATCGGTTAACCGAATTAACCGAACCGAATCTTTTTTTTTTATATATTTCTAGCTTTTATACCTCTATTTCATGTTTTATACTTTCATTTCATGTAATAATACCTCTATTTCATTGATTTATGTCTTCATTTCATTTATTTATACCTTCATTTCATTTATTTATACCTCCATTTTATGTATTTAATCATCTATTCATGTATTTATACCTCAATTTCATTTATTTATACATCCATTTCATGTATCTATACATCTATTTCATGTATTTATACCTCCATTACATGTATTTCTAAGCAAAAAAATTAGTCCTTGTTTGAATTGGTTATTAACCGAAAATTAACCGAACCGAACTGAAAACCGACAAATTAACCGAATTAACCAAACCAATTAACCGATGACTTCGGTTACGGTTACGGTTACGGATAATGGTAATAACCGAACCGAACCAAACCGAGCACACCCCTAGATTCAATGGTCGAACTGGATTCTAATCTTTGGAGGACTTAGAGATCTAATCCACCAAGAAGCACATAGTTCCAAATACTCTGTTCACCCTGGAGGTGACAAGATGTATCAAGATTTGAATAAGAACTATTGGTGGATGGGTATGAAGAAATCCATAGCCACCTACGTAGCTAAGTGTCTGACGTGTTCACAAGTTAAAGTTGAACATCAAAAGCCACCAGGACTTCTATAACAGCTTGAAATTCCTACTTGGAAGCGAGAAATGGTAACTATGGATTTGGTTACCAAGTTACCTAAAACCAAACGTGGCAATGACACAATTTGGGTCATAGTGGATAAACTGACTAAGTCAACACATTTCTTGCCCATAAAGGAGACGTATAGCTCCGACAAGCTGGCTAAGTTATATGTGGACGAGATTGTGCCCCTGTATAGTGTGCCAGTATCTATTGTATCTGATAGAGATACTAGATATACTTCTCATTTCTAGAAAAGTTTCCAGCAATCTTTAGGCACAAGATTGAATTTCAGTACGGCTTACAATCCTCAGACAGATGGACAGAGTGAGCGTACTATCCAAACTTTGGAAGACATGTTTAGGGCATGTGTGATCGACTTGGGTGGTAGTGGGACAACCATCTCCCCCTAATAGAAATCTCCGACAATAATAGTTATCATACAAGCATCAAGGCTACTCCTTTCGAGGCCTTGTGTGGGAGAAAGTGTCGAACGCCCGTTTGTTGGGCTGAAGTTGGGGAGGCCCAACTACCAGGACCAGAGATTGTCCTGGAGACCACGGATAAGATAATATAAATCCATGATCGTCTCAAAGCTGCCAGGGATAGGCAGAAGAGCTATACTGACAAGAGGCGTAAACCTCTCAAGTTCCAAGTAGGGGACAAAGTTTTGCTGAAGGTATCACCCTGGAAAGGTGTGATGCATTTCGGAAAGAAAGGCAAGTTGAGCCCGAGATATATAGGACCATTCGAGATAATCGAATGTGTCGGGTCTGTAGCTTATAAGCTAAATCTGCCGGAGGAGCTTAGTGGAATTCACAATGTGGTCCATATTTGTAATTTAAAGAAAGTCTAGCCGATGAGTCACTAGCAATGTGTTGGTGCATGCGTCTGTCGACTTCATCTTGTATTAGAATGTTAGATTAGGGCTCGTATTTCGAGATTTTAGGTAATTTCGCTTGAGACACTTAATTCCGCTTGAACGAGTAATTCCGCTTGAAGTGGTAATTCCGCTTGAAGTGTAATTCCGTTTGAGATATCTTCAAGCGGAATTAGATCTCTATATATACCCTTCTAAGCGAAATTAGTTGTAATTTTCCGGTCTGATCAACGAAGTGCTGCCGAAGTGTCGTCTCGCTGTAAATTGCTATTATATCAATAATATCGACAGTTAAAGTGTGAATCTAGCTGAATTGAACTTGATACGTGTGTTTCCGCCACTTGTATTGAGAAAAACTCTTCTGATCGACTCGTTCGGGTCTGAAAACGATCCTACAAGTGGTATCAGAGCTTAGGAAGAAGAGTTCTTACCAATTCAGCTGCAATTTCTGATTTCTACACCTTCTTTTACAAAATTAACAACTTTTCACGGTTAAAATCGGCTAAAATTCTCACAGAATGTGCGCAATACTGTTTTAACAAAGCCTTGAGAGTTTCAGACTTAAAATCAATCTAAAACAAGTAAAATCTATAATTCCATTTCAAAATCAGTGCGAGAAAGATGACGTCAGCAACATTTCAAACGGAATTAGAGCTTAAGTCCGCTTGAAACCGGTATTTCGCTTGAGAAATTGTGTTGATTTCTCTTGAAACAGTATTCCGCTTGAAAAGTTTTGTTGATTCCGCTTGAAACTTGCTAATTCCGCTTCAACTGTGTGATTCCGTTTGTAAGGGTGTTAGTTCAAGCGAAATTAGGTATCTCGCTTGAAAAGGTATTCCGCTTGAAAAGGAGATTTCGCTTGAACTTACTGATTTCGTTTGAACATGGTAATCCCGTTTGAAAAGGGATTCCGCTTGAGACTCTAATTTCGTTTGAACAGAATTGTTTTGTGAATTTTGAAAAACCTGATCATGGAAGAGGAATTTTTCAACGCATTTGCTACCCCGGTTACTCCGATTACTCTTGCACAGAACACAATGTTAGAAAATGAAACGGGGACTATGCAAAAACCGCCTAAGCTCATGAACATCGAGGAATATAAAGGGTGGGAAGGACGATTTGAAAACTGGGTTCAAGCCAATTATCTAGATGCTTGGGAATGTGTTGAAACAAAATATATTAGACCAACGAATGATGACGAAGAGGAGGTTGCAATTAAAGATCTAAGTGCTGAAGATAGAAAGAAATACAAAGATGAGAAAATGATGCTAAGTCTACTACAACAAGATGTGAAAGAAGATATCTTGGTTTTATTGCAACATAATGGAACTTCGTATTCTATTTGGAAAGCTTTAAAATCAAAGTTTCATGGAAGCCAAGAGATGGTCAAGAACAAGAAATCACTTTTGAAGAAAGAGTTTGATCTGTTTCATGGGTTGAAAAATGAAAGCACAAAGCAGATCATTGAAAGATATTGCAATTTGCTAGCTAACATGAAGAGGTTAAGTATCAAAAAAGATAATGAGGAGTTGATTGAAAAGCTAGCTGATGCATTGCCACATGAGACTTGGGGCACATATCTCATGATGCTAAGGAACAAGAAAAGTTTTAGCAGTCTGACACTGAGCAAGTTCATAGAAAAGATTGAGGCTCAGGAGATGGAATAGAGAAAGGTTTTAAGAATGAAAGATTTTGACGGTGAACAAGACATTGGGCTTTATTACAAAGGTGGTGTTAGTGATAAAACCACCAACATGTCACCGAAGATTGAGACAGCATTCAATGCAAAAAGTTCATCTGGAAGTTCTTCTAAAGGATCAAACAGCAATACAAGTTTTTCATCATATCCATCATTTGATCCGAACATTTCAGCAACTAAGAATGGCAAGAAGCTACAATGCAACATTGTATTGAATCTTGAAAATGATCAGGGTTATTCTGAAGAAGTTGTAAAAAGCCATATGTCTTTGTTAGGAATTGTATTGGAGTCGTATGGAAGTTTAGTAGCAGGTAGAATCGGGAATCCTATGTTGACAAGAGAAGATTACCATTTTATGTCCATTAATTCCATCTCCTCTTGTCAACATAGAATTAATGGACATAAAATGGTGTTTGGCTAGTGTGTTGAGACGAGCTGAGAAATTCAAACAGATCACAGGAAGAGATGACTTCCGTGATGCATTTGTTTCTAATTTAGGTTTTGATAAATCTAAAGTTACTTGTTTTCGTTGCAGGGAAAAAGGACACTTCAAGAGGGAGTGCACTAATCGCGAAGCAAGTGGAGCTCAAAACCCGTTCAACAACAATGATTACTATCGGAAATCAATCTATCATCAAGTTGCTCAACAACAAGAACCACAAGTGGCACATGGTAGGAAAGTCATCGAGGAGTCTTCAAAGAGAGCTTGTATGGTGAATCAGGATGACAAAGAATCATCGAAAGGATTCAGTTGGGACAAATATATTTCAGCTGATAACAAAGCATGCCTGATAAATCAAGATGATGAAAAGTTACCTGAAGGTTTTAGCTGGGAAAATTTCAATTGGGATGATTATGATCCTAATAAAACTTCAGATCATAAAGCGTTTGTTGCTCGAGTTGAAGAAGATAGTGATGATGATACTGAGTATTATGCAAGGAGAATGGCAGCTCATTTGAAAATGATGGCAGAAAGTGATAGTGAAGATGAAAAAGCTAAAAAGAAAAAGAAAAAGGTTAAAACACCTATCAGCAGTGATGATGAAGATGTTCCAGTGATAAGGAAAAAGGTGAAAAATATTCCAGAGTTCAAAGTTGAAGCAGAAGCTAATGCTAAAAAGGTTCCTGTGACATGTGAAAACTGTGAAGCAGTGAAGAAACATAACAGTACTTTGGTATATAACATGAACAGATTGAAAGAATCTTATGATGTTCAGAATAAAGCCATGAATCAGTACAATCAATCAAGCGAAGAACAAGCAACAACAGTGAAGACACTTCAAGGAGCTTTCATGACAAAGCAGAGAGTTGTCAACAATTACATTGAGAAGTGTGCTGTGCTTGAACAAAAGTTGGAAACTCAAAGAATTGAAACAGAAAGAGTAAACCGTTTGTTGAAAAGTTACTCATGTACTTCTTATGTCATTGACAGGATTTATCCAACTGTTGAAGGCATGAAGGCATTTGAGGATGATGAAGTAACTAAAGAACAAAAGGTTTCTGAAGAAAAGACTCCTGAAAAGAAGAAAGAAAAGAAGAAGGATACTAAAGTGAATGATTCTGGTAAGAAACAAGGTTTCAGTTACAACAAGTGTCCACCCCCGCTTGAAAATGGATATTCACCACGAAATCCAAATCCAGAAAGAGTCGAAAAGGGAACAAATTTACAGTGGGAGTCGGAGTCTTCAGTTAACTTGCCAGATAATATAGATGTCACGTTTACATCATCTGACACTGATCATGAGTCCGAGTTAATAAAGAAAGTGGTCGATCAGGTGTTGGATAAAGATGAATCCGAGGAGTCAAAGTCGGAGTCTATGTCAGAGTCAAAGTCTGAGTCCAGCATTCCGAGTCAAACCGATAAAAAAAAGGGTTTACAATAAAGAATTTCTTCTATCAAAATCTAATTTGAATGACGAAACATTCAAAGTTGCATATACATTGAATGATTCCGACAAATTATATTCTGATGAGGAATTTCCAATAAGAGGTGTTAAACCAGAAATGATCAAAAAGGTTTTCAAACTAACAGAAATTAAAATTTCTGAAATAAAAGATGTAAATCTTTCTGAAAAACCTAAAAAATACACCTCAAGAGTTCAACAAAGAGAAAACAAGAAAAAGGGTTACAGTTCTGGTTCTGGTTATCGAAAGAAACCAAATCATAATGGTAATTTCAAAAAGAAAGGTCGTGGTTTTATTCCATCAGAAAATCAGAAAAATGAAAAATATGTTCGAGATTTTAAATCAAAAATGATATTTGTTTCAGGTACATCTTCTGAAGAAGAGAAAGAAAATCTTTTCAGAAATCAGTCGAACAGAGAATTCCTTGCAAAGAAGCAAGAAGAAATGAAGACTGTTGATCAGAAGAAAGAAACGAGAACTTGTTTCCAATGCAACACTGTTGGTCATATTGCCAAAAATTGTTCAAAGGCAATACAATCTAAACAGGAAGTTTCTCGTAAACTAAAAGATAAAGAAGTTGTGTTTGAGTCACCAATTGAGAGAACTAAACTTTTCAAAAATTCAACTTTTGAGATTGGTGAATGTTCAAACAGATTTTACAAGAAAAGAGCAAATCTTTACAACCAGAAATGGGTTGTTAAGAAGTCTGATGATAGTTCTAGCAATGATTCTGATTCATCAAAATCAGAGGAGCTATTGTCTGGCGATGAATCTGATTCCACAAAGTCAGAGGAGCCACAAGCTGAGGTTGAAGGTGAAAAATCAGTGCCGACTGTGGATGATGTGAATTTTCCACCACTTCGGGCTGAAATTTTAAGAAGAAAATTGGTAAAGTGGAGATTTCAAATCAATTTTTCTCTTAAAAGAAAGAATTTGATGTTGATAAAGCTTTTAACCCCACTGTGAAACATATTTTTGGGAAAATGGTTGACAAGAAAGTCAAAGGGGTTAAAGAATTTTATGAGAAAAAATTGAAGAAACCAGGTAAGGTTGTTTCATCTCAGGTTTGTGACTGGGATGGAACTTATTATGAGCAGTAAAACCCTGGACTTGCCGGAGCTCCCAAGTTGGTAATCGTGGAGCATGAATCGGCATCATTCTTATATTGTTTGTTGAAAAATTGAAAATTGTTCATTAGTATGACTTGCCGGAACTCCCAGGTTGGTAAGTGAGGAGTAGGAATCGGCATCTTGAGAATTCAACCTACAAGTGGTATTGGTTGGTAAGCCATGTAGTTGAAAAAGAGTTTGTGATTTAACAAGCAGGTTAATCAAGGTTATTAGGTTGAACTTGATTGGACCATTCTTACTTGAGGAAGGAAAACAATATGATGAACCCCTAACCTACAAGTGGTAAAATCAATCAACAAAACTAATTTTCCGGAAAAACCATTTGATTAAAACAAACTTAAGTGTTTTGAAAATCACAATGGGAAAATAGTTTGTTGTAAGGGGGAGTTCTGATTGTTTATGCCAAGTGGATGGCGAATTGAAGTGATTCGATATCAGTTGTCACGTTGTTTGTACAATTTGTTTTCAAATTTTCTTAAATGTGTTTGCATTTTAGGGGGAGTAAGAAATTTCAGAAAATCCAAAAACATTTGAAAATTTGAAAAAGACAAAAACAACGATAAAATCAAAAATGAGTTTTGTTGTGAAAAGAGGAAACGATAGTATATCAGTGGACTATCACAGCATGCTAAAGAATTGGAAAGTTAAAATGTGATAAACGGTCTCACTGATGATGTGCCAGTAGGTTTTTGCACATTTAGTAGATTGTGACGAGATATAAACCTAAATTCAAACTTGCTTATATCGTGGGGAACATCTCTCGGATATATGGGTAACCCCCGAAATCTTGTTTGAAAGGTCCCTCTTTCTGAGATACTAGGTCTTTATACTCAGTGATATCTGGGGTATTATCCCGGGACTTCTGATAATGCGGAAGCAATGGCCTAGTCCCCGGAGAATACTTTCTGCTTGCTTGAAATATAGCGTCACCCTCAGCATAAAAATGATGAAACATTGAAAAATCCTAATCATGTGCTGTTGAAACAAAAGATCCTCTAAAGGGGACACACCAAAAGTCGAAGCCGTCATCTCTCTGCTGAATGGAAGTTCTGACCTGAGCTCTCACGGCCCTCGCAATTAACCCCTTACAGATATCATCTGTGGTATACTCACCTGTAAGACTGAATATTGGGATCTGGATACGGGAGTATATTCAAGTGGTGGGAAACGCGATTAAGTTTAAGTGCTTAAAACATTAATCTCGTATCTCGAAACAGTTGAACTTTGTGTGAGAATTTAAGTGGATCAGTATACTGACAATCTAAGTGAATCGTTTAGAACTTAAAATGTTTAAAGCTTAACGGTGTTGGTGATTTGTCTCAAAAACTGATATGATCCTCTTACACAAACTCACAAAAATATTGTCTGTAAATATTTTTTTATTGCATTTACTTTATTTTAAAAAAATCCAAAAAGATTTTCAGTGTGTTTTAGCATAAATTTTTTTGAAAAATACAAAAAGATTTTCGACAACTGATGTTGGAAAGCTGATTTTCAAAATTCCAAGTGCTAGACATGAAGAATAATTGGGTTGGGAGAGTGTGTTTTTTTTAAAAGAAAAATGATAATTTCTGCCAGTGGTTCATTAAAAATTAACATTGCAAAATCATTGTTTGAATATCTTATCCACAAGTGGTCATTGTGAGATTGGTTTTACAAGTGGTAAGAAGAATATAAATTTGTCAAATTTATTGTTGGGTAGAGATCTGTGCAAGAAAAGTAGAACAAGCAACAGATCTTGGGATAAACAGATTAGAGCCAGGAATCGATCCTGAACCTGTAGAAAGAGTGTAAGCCATCTTTCGATCCTGAGCAGAATTGTGGGACGTTTGTTGGTGATGAAAAGAGAAGAGAAAGTTTTGAGGATTGTTACAGTGTCAGATACTTCAAAAAGAGAAGCCTGAAGACTGATAAAGACTGAAGATGCGAAGACTCGACACTTAAGACTCGTCAACATTCGAGGGGGAGTCTGTTGGTGCATGCGTCTGTCGACTTCATCTTGTATCGAGTCTTGTATTAGAATGTTAGATTAGGGTTCGTATTTCGAGATTTTAGGTAATTTCGCTTGAGACACTTAATTCCGCTTGAACGAGTAATTCCGCTTGAAGTGGTAATTCCGCTTGAAGTGTAATTCCGTTTGAGACATCTTCAAGCGGAATTAGATCTCTATATATACCCTTCCAAGCGAAATTAGTTGTAATTTTCCGGTCTGATCAACGAAGTGCTGCCGAAGTGTCGTCTCGCTGTAAATTGCTATTATATCAATAATATCGACAGTTAAAGTGTGAATCTAGCTGAATTGAACTTGATACGCGTGTTTCCGCCACTCGTATTGAGAAAAACTCTTCTGATCGACTCGTTCGGGTCTGAAAACGATCCTACACAATGTCACATCAAGATGTGAAGATTGATGAAAACCTGAGGTTTATCGAGAAACCGATTTCGATCGAGGATCGACAGGTTAAGAAGCTCCGACGGAAGTATATACCTATTGTAAAGGTTAAATGGGATGCCCGTAGAGGCCCAAAATATACATGGGAGGTTGGATCCACTATGCGACAAAAGTACCCCCATCTTTTTGAATAAAATCTCGAGGTCGAGATTTCTTTTAAGGGGGTGGAGATGTAACACCTCGTAAATTCGTGTCCGGTAATGTACTGACACGTGTCCATACTCCCAAATGTGCCTAATGTTGGCCGAGAGGGACTATTTTTGACAAACATTGAAAGTATGAATGTGGAGGGACTAAAGGTGTCAACATGCTGAAACTATGACTCTGAGTGACCCTTTACGGACCGCAAGACCTTGGTCTTTAAGGTCCATAAACAAAGGAAAATATTGTTGAAGATGATCATATACGGACCGCATGAGCTTATGCTCTACGGTCCGCAAGAAAGCGGAGAAATCTGGTGCGTATGAGCTTTACGGACCGCAAAGGGTACACCCTACGGTCCGTAAAAGGTTTCCAGCTACGAAAATTGGTTTGGAGCCTAAGCAATACTCCAAGAAACCACTAACTCGAATCCATGAGCTTCATGGCTGCTCATGCCACGTTTTAGGACATGTGTACTGATCACAAACACCCTCCTAACACCTGGAACAATCTCAAACATCTCATTGAAGTATAAATAGGTGCCCATTTCACACATTCAAACTTGCACCTTCTTGAATTCATTCTATCTCCCTCCTCTATAAGTTCCTAACTGAAAGGAGCATCCAACTAAGTCTATATTCATCCAAGGATCACTTGTAAGTGTTCCTTTCCTCTGCATTTTCGTTTTATAGGCTTTAATAGCCGAAAGTCAAGCAAAATCAATTTTTGCTTTGAATTTCGGTTTAGACCATTATGGTCCAGCCATTGATCGAGTTGAACATGGCTACTGTAACACCTGCGTCCCTAAACTTTTAGCTATTGTCAATTTTAGTCCCTAAACTATGTGATATTTGACACTTTTGATACTGTGATGCTTAAATCTAGACTCTTGATTCTTAATACTATGATGCTTGATTATTGATTCTAGAAACTTGATTCTTGATATTTAACGCTATGAGACTTGATTCTTGATACTTGATTTTTGAGGCTTGATTCTTGATACTCGATTCTTGAGGCTTAATTCTTGATACTTGATACTTTGGTGCCTGACTCTTGAGACTCGTGAATCTTGAGACTTGGTTGAACGAGAGACTGGAGACTTGTCACTGGCGGAAACTATGAAACTTGGAAACTTTGGTGTTAATAATATAATCTAGTTATGTGATACTATTACACAATAATACGCAACGCAACGCTTAATCGAACTCGCAAAACGAGCCAAAGACGGGAACGCGAAAAGGATGGGATTGACCGAATGGCAATCCGATCGGATGACCATCTGATCGGAGGGCCATTCGATCGAAGTGCCATCCGATCCATGCCACACCGCCTTCACTCATCTCACACACTATAAATAGGACCTGTCACATCATTTCTCACTGATGTGACAGCCTCCTCCGATCCAGACGCACGCACTCACGCTTTTGAGCACTTTTCCTCCATTTCTCGGCGATTTCGGTACGTTTTACACTAGATTATTGTACATCTTTGATCACTACGCTATTCTCTACGAGATTCTCCTTTGAAATCTCACTTTTCACCGTGAAATCTCTGAGATTTGAGCTCTTGAGGGTGACGCCATCATGGCGGTTTGTACAAACTGTTGAGTGATGTCATTCCGTTCAAAATCTAGCTCAGATCTAAGGAATTTCAGGTGCTTTTACAGCGAATATTGGCAAATCTAGACTTTTTCATGCTAAAACTTATGTTTTTCTTCATCTTTTCTCAAACTTTTACTTAGATCGGTGGAATCCGGACCCAAACGGACTGTAGACTTGATGATTAGTCTGAAGTTGGTTTGGAAATGGATTGTTGCCGGAGAAGATGACCGGAGTACGAATTCCGACATAAGCACCGTCACGAACAGACGACTGATCGGACTGGTGTCACACCCCGATATTTCCACGTATTACCAGTGGGCCCGGCGGGGAGTATCGTGACGTAGTTGATATCGTCATAGTCAAATGTATACAGTTTAATGCACAGCGGAAGTCTTGGATGAAAATAATATTACAAACCGAAATTAAAGTATAATTAAATATTATACAAACGGTTGTATATGGATCCACAGGAGGATCTTAAAACAGAAATATAAATATTGTTCAACAGACTTTAGACATTCAGAACTTGCAAGATTCTTTATTAACGCCCTAGCTCCCAGCCAATTACGTACGGTACCTGTCACTTAGTCTTTTTGGAAAAATATGTCAGTTTACACTGGTAAATACAATTAACCGACTCTTTTGAAAACATTTATGAAAATTGGTTTAAATGCACAAGGCACAAACATTTTATAACTTGGGACAATTATATTAATAACAATCTTGTATCAGATTTACATGTTTGTCCAACATTTAGGGCCGGTATAAAAGCCGAACAAGATTAATCGACACACCACAAATATAAACTCACAAGAAGTTTCCTCACGAGTGAGTATATCTTTTACATACGCAACAGACAGGTGTATGCCTACACCCCGTGCTTAAGTCGTGGCCATTCACTTTTTTTTGAATGAGCCAAGGATATCCAGGATACGGTCGTTAACCCCCAATGTTATTTGTTATCAAGCAACACTGATTAAAATGGGATTATACAATTTAAACATATTCGATTAAAAGGTTTCTACACCCGACCAAGCGGTAAAAATTTACCGTATCCCAAGCCCGTATAAGGGAAAATAAGTTAAAAGTATTTACCTGAGCTAAATGTAAATTATACTCAGTCGTATATTCTAATCAGCAAGTGCAAGTACTTCTACCGGGGATCTCAATCTGGAACGAAGGTTTTATTAACCTATTAGATTCTTGACGGGTCTTATTTACGTTGTAACTTAGACCGGTTAGTTTTAAAGAAAGGTTTACGGTACGAGACACTAGATTAAGCGGTGACCGGATTGGAATGTGATTTAGACCCGACAAGCATGAAGAATTGTATATAATGGGTAAACTAAATACATTCTGGATTTTGAAGTAAAAATGATAAGGTTTGACCCGTTTCGGTTAATTTATGCAATATAGTTACATAAACCGTACCGAACGCGTATAGGCACAACGGGTAAACGGATGAGTCAAGAACAAGTTCCAATACTTATTATGCTTAAAATATGTTGTGATATCAGTAGGATATCAACAATTATGCCCCAAATGAATTTAAGACCAATTTAAGTCCCGAAAGGGTATTTTGGTCATTTTAAAGTTTATAAAAGAGATTTGAACATAAACTGAGATTCTGGTCTAAAACATTCTATAAAAATATTTATTTTATGTTGTTATATCAGTAAGATATCATACATATGTGTGTTTAATCATTTATGGCCAAACTATGCACCGTAGGGGCATTTTGGTCATTTCACATATGCTTTTGTGGTCAAATTTGGAAATCTGAGTTCAAGACTTATACTTACTGTTAAAGTATTAAAATTTATTTTTAAAATCAGTAGGTAACAAGTCTTAGGTGCTAAATATGGTTTTTCAACCATACTATGCGCCTAATTCGCATAAAAGTCGATATTTGACGATACTTGAGATGTTTAAGGAAATCTGAGATTTTGATCAGCCTTAACTGTTTAAAATATTTTATTTAATATATAAAATCAGTAGAAAAAGGTTTGACATGTAAATGATGTGTAAAACTCATTTTATTAGTGAAAAGGGCATTATCGTCAATTACCGAGTTCATGCAAGAACTCTATGTTATGATCAGTATAAAATTTGACCAAAAATTCTAAAATTCCCTAAAAATTATATTAAAACAGTAGGTAATAAGTTTGGTGCCAAAAATTGGGTTTAAATATGATTTATGCTAAAAATGCAATTTAATTAACAAAAAGTTATGTTTTACGATATCTCGCATAACTTTAGTTTGAGACCATAAACTGATGTCAAATTTTTGTGACATACTTATATATCAGTAATAAAGCTTTTTGTCCTCTCACATTTTTTAAAAATCCCGTTTTAATAACAAAAGGGCATAATGGTCAATTTTAGGCAAATAACAGAACATGCAATTAATCTCTGATTTCTAAGGGACCATGTAGTATAACTTCAGAGAGTTATACTAACATATAATATGGTCACAAAGGAATCCTAAGGCATAGCTAAACTAAGCTAAATAGGGTCAGAACTGAAAGTCAAAGCAAAAGTCTACTTTTGCAACTTTCGGTTGTGAACCAAGCCTAAACTCAGAATGTCGCGTTGAACATGCCTAAATATGTTCTTATATTATTTACCAAGTTATTTAAGTGATAAAATGTATTTTATAGTTTCTACATTATCAGTTATGAATTATTTTGTAAAAACTGACTCGTTTGACTTTTCTGTTAAGTAGTTTGACCCGACAATTGACCAAGTAAATGTGATAATTAGGAGGTGCCCTTTTGAGGGTTTAATACCTACATAATTACCAACACATAGCCACTTTCAATTTGAATAATGGTTGGACCGTTAGTGATTAATCACAAAGCCAAAGCATCATTACGATATCTTTGACTTTCGGTCATTAAGCTAATAAAATCTTAACTACAGAAGCTAAGAACACTTACAATGGTCCTTAGCATGAAAATTTTCACTAAGAGAGCTTCCTTCTTAGCCAGGATGCTTCAGAGAAGTGTTTGAAAGTGAAAACTTGAAGTGTGCAAGTTCAAGAGCTCAAAACATGGCCCTTTATATAGGATTTTGGATGTTCTAGGATCGATGCAGGTGTCCCCCAGGTGAAATCTGATGCATATAGGTGTCCTAGAGGTTTTACAATACCATCAACATGCTGCTGATTCGAGAAAAGGGGTGTAGAAGATGACAACCTGCAGCTGTCCATTTCTACTGCCCAGATACAGTCCTTAAGGACCGTAATACGGACCGTAAGCCTAAGCCCTTACGGTCCGTAACTGCTATTCAAATTGTATCGCCCAGTTAAGCCACCTTACGGACCGTAAGGTAGACGTTTTGCGGTCCGTAAGCTCTTAATCAGAAGACAAAATTTTGAGAACTTTTATATTTGACCATGCAACTTTCATAACTCGAATATATGGTCATTTTTAGCAGGAGGGGTCCACATGATCAGTTCTGAAATGTTCTTGGGAGTAATGCCATGCTTTATAATGTTTTGGAGTCTTTGAAAAAGTCACCCGAATGAAGATTTGTCATGTTTACACATTTGACCCTTTTTCTTGAAAATTGAATTATTCATCACAAGATTGAACCGTAACTTTAATAAATCATTATCTGATATACATGAGGGTATAATAATATTTTACAAAGCTTTGGGAACGTTAAAAGGTCACTCAGAGGTAAGAATTAACATGTTGGCACTTTTAACCCCTTTGTTTTGTAATTTTTGTTTTTTTAGCACAAACGGCTTCTTGTGTCCGATAATTTATTCAATAACGAATACGAACATCTTATGAGGTCATTCAGAGGCACAAGTTTGGCATGTTGATGCTTTTGGTCCTTCTATATACATCTTTACACTGTTTGGCAACTTTAGTCCTTTAAAGTTATCTTTTATCATGATCAGGGTTTATGACACATGTCACCACTGTATTGGACATGATTTTACGAGGTGTTACAACTGGGGTGATTCCCATTCGATCAGACCGGTTGAACGTTAATGTGCTTACCATTGTCTCAAGACGTACCATGCCGTCACCGTTAAACTAGAAACTTAGAAACTTTACAAGGTTATGAACGGGACAAGGACGACTCAATCGAATGGAAATCCGATCGGATGTCCATCCGATCGAACTGCCATCCGATCAGGTGACACATGCCTCGTAACCTTATACACTTTGAAACTTTGAAACTTTGGAAACTTCCATCGTCGAATGGCAATCCGATCGAACTGCCGTCCGACCGGATGACCATCCGATCGAAGTAACCTGAGTTGAACACTTGACTTAACTTTGTGAATCTCACACTTGGATCGAATGACCAATCAATCGAATGACCATCCGATCGGATGGCAATCCGTCCCCCACACACAATAGTCATCCCGATCGAACAGCCATCCGATCAAGATGACTGATCCGACACTTGCATGAATCTCGCTATTCTGTTCGACACTTATCTGTTGTAATCTAATCAGGCTAAACCTAAAGAGCTCCCTTTGATCCAATAACAGTTAATCTGTTAAGCAATCACTGTGAGTATACTCGATCCCTTTTTGTTTTAAACTTTGGGATGCAACATGTATTCTATTAAACTATGAAACTTGATATTTTTGAAGCTAAACTCTATCCTATGTGTATGTGAAACTTTTGATTCTTGATTCTTTATGCTATGTGGACGTTTAATCCAGAGTGTGTAGTTCCGCCTTAACAATAGTAGCGCTATAGGAAGATGCACCTCCCCATTATTCTCGGGGGTATTTGTCGCAACCCCCCGCCCCCTATCTGTCCCGGGAACAGGCGGACGCGAGACCAGTTGTGGTGGTATCATTTTGTTTATCATTATTATTATTTTGGCAGTGGAAATTTCATCAGGACCGTAGTTAGGAAATGTTTTATCAGAGTAAAACCACCATATTTATAAACACATGGGTAAAACCCAAGTTTCTTATTACAACATGTTTATAGGGATAAACCCTATTTTATTGACATCGTCTTTTTAGGTAACTTTTATAGCCACATTTTTCCAAGCCGTCAGTGCTCTCCAACTGGCTTTCTTCTAATTGGCTTTTACATTTTGTTACCTGAAACGCGTTTTAAAAACATTTGTCAGTGGGAAATACTGGTGAGTGAATCCCATTTTAATCAAGAAACATATTATTCTTAACAGTATTGAGAGCAATCACATTGTTTATTTCTACACAATTACTCATTCAGTATTGTCAATCCTGACTGGTGGGTCATATTACACATTGGCTATCTCTTTGTCCAATGGTAACGTGTTCCACATTTTGTATACAAAACCCCAACATACCGGCAGTAATTGAAGAACTACAAAGACTCAATCACTGCTTAATCACATTGTAAAACATTTAAGGTTTTGTAAAAACAATTTACAAAAAGGAGATTACTCACATTGCTGTCTTAGACTTCTTTTAGGGTTTCCTGGTGATTTATCTATAATTTACACAATGCACATATGTTAGTATAATAACCCATTATTTATATTAGTAATACCCTCCCCGAGACGGCATTCCAACGACTACGTCGGGCAGAACCTCGACAGTCGTTACGGAACCCTGGATCGATCGGGCAACGTATCTAATACATAACCGGGGTTATAATACTTACATTGGGGCAGAACTTCGTTAATTAGGGGGGTATTATGCCCGGAAATTATACTATCTATCAGAAATTTTGAGATTTAGAAAAGAAATGAACGAGTTTTATGAAGATCCGATGCCTGCTATCTATAGGGCTGAAAATTGGTGTCCTCGCAGCCCGCGTAAGATCAGACTAAGGCCTACGCGGCCCACGTAGTAGGGGGGTCTAGGCGTAGGTGATCCGGGTCACGAACTAGGTTCAACACGCGTTTGATACGTGTCAACACCGGGGCTCGCCTGACCTTGTAGCTGTCGCACCTCGCGTAAGATCTTTAAGAGATCTACGCGGCCCGCGAGCGACCTATAAACTTTGTTTTTAATTAATTTTTAATGGTATCTCATATTTTGGGCTCGGTTTTCACATACGGGGTGTGTTTTAAGACATATAGGGGTATTTTAAAATATATTAGGGCATCGAAAAATATTCAGGAGGGTTGTTATATCCTCCCCACCTTGTTTTAGAGCTCGTCCTCGAGGTCTACTGGAACAGGTGTGGGTATTTCCTTTGCATTTCTGATTAAAGCTCCCATGTATATTCTGGTCCTCTTTTGGAGTCCCACTTCACTTTGACTAGAACTAATCTCTTATGCTTGAGGTTCTTAACTTTTCTGTCTTCAATCTGTAGAGGCTTCTCTACAAATTTTAACTGTTCATTTATCTGTATATCCTTAAGAGGTACTACGAGTGATTCATCAGCTAAACACTTTTTGAGATTAGATACATGAAATACATCATGTATTCCTGCCATTTCCTCTGGCAGTTGTAGCTGATAGGCTACTGGTCCTATTCTTTTAATAATCTCAAAAGGTCCAACATACCTGGGGCTTAGCTTTCCCCTTTTTATGAATCTTACCACTCCTTTGCAGGGAGAGACTTTCAATAACACTCTATCTCCTACTTGAAATTCCAGTGGCTTTCGTCGGTTATCAGCATAACTCTTTTGTCGATCACGTGCTACTTTCAGTCGTTCCTTGACTTGAATGATCTTGTCTGTTGTTTCTTGTACTGTCTCAGGTCCAGATAGTTGCTTTTTTCCAATTTCTGCCCAACAGACTGGCGTTCGGCACTTTCGTCCGTAAAGTGCTTCGAAAGGTGCAGCATTGATACTTATGTGATAACTGTTATTGTAAGAAAATTCTATCAATGGTAAGTGATCGTCCCAATTACCTCCGAATTCAATTACACAAGCTCTAAGCATATCTTTCATTGTCTGAATCGTCCTTTCGCTTTGTCCGTCCGTTTGAGGATGATAAGCGGTGCTTAGATTCAACTTGGTTCCCATTGCTTTTTGGAAACTTGTCCAAAAATGAGAGGTAAAACGACTATCTCTGTCAGAAACAATTGATAGAGGAATTCCATGTAATGAAACTATTTCATTTACATATAATTTAGCTAACTGTTCCATACTGAAAGTTTTTTTCATTGGTAGGAAATGAGCTGACTTGGTTAGCCTGTCTACAATCACCCAGATTGTATCATTACCTTTCCTTGTTTTGGGTAATTTAGTAACAAAATCCATTGTTATTAATTCCCATTTCCAAACAGGCATTTCTAATTGTTGCAATAAACCTGAGGGTTTCTGATGTTCAGCTTTAACTTGTGAACAAGTTAAACACTTTGCGACATATGCTGCTATATCCTTTTTCATTCCTATCCACCAAAATTTTTTCCTTAAATCCTGATACATCTTATCATTTCCAGGATGCATCGTATACTTAGACTTATGGGCTTCTTCTAATATACGGTGACGTAGGTTTCCTAATTTAGGTATCCACACTCTTTTCTTATGGAATCTCCAAATTCCATCTGTTCCTTGTTCTAATTCCTTAATCATTCCTTTTAACATTTCAGTATCATCCTTGATTACTGATTCTTGTGCTTTTCTAATCTGATCATTTAAATCTATTTGCAGATTTAACTTAAGAGAATGTACTCTTTTTGGCTTATCATGATACTTCCGACTTAAAGCATCAGCTACTACATTTGCCTTTCCTGCATGATACTGGATATCACACTCAAAATCACTAAGTATCTCCATCCAGCGTCTTTGTCTCATATTCAATTCCTTTTGCCCAAAAACATATCTTAAACTCTTATGGTCGGTGAATATGGTAAACTTACTACCGTAAAGGTAATGTCTCCAAATTTTAAGGGCAAAAATTATAGCTCCTAACTCTAGATCATGGGTTGAATAATTCTCTTCATGATTCTTAAGTTGTCTAAAGGCGTAAGCTATAACCTTTTGACGTTGCATTAATACACATCCATAACCTAACTTAGAAGCGTCACAATAGATTACAAAATCTTCAGTTCCTTCTAGTAACGCTAGTATGGGTGTATGGGTTAATCTTTGCTTAAGAATTCTAAAGGCTTCTTCTTGTTTTGGTCCCCATTTAAACTTAATGGATTTACAGGTTAATTTAGTTAAGGGAATGACTATTCTAGAAAAATCTCGAATAAATCTTCTATAATAACTGGCTAATTCTAAGAAACTTCTAACCTCAGTTGGTGACTCAGGGGTTTTCCATTTGGTAATCGCCTCGATCTTGGTGGGATCTACATGAATTCCTTCGTGATTGACTAGATGTCCAAGAAATTGTACCTGTTCTAACCAGAACTCACACTTCAAAAACTTAGCATAAAGCTTTTCTTTTCTCAATAAACTTAGAAGAGCGTGCAGATGCGCTGCATGATCTTCCTTGTTTTTAGAATAAATAAGAATATCATCTATAAAGACAATTATGAATTTATCCAAATATGGCTTACATATTCGGTTCATCATGTCGATGAATGCAGCTGGGGCATTGGTTAAACCAAATGGCATGACAGTAAATTCATAATGGCCATACCTTGTTTTGAAAGCGGTCTTAGGAATGTCTTCTTCCTGTACCTTTAATTGATGATATCCTGACATTAAATCGATTTTTGAGAAAAATCGTGCTCCTTGAAATTGATCAAACAGATTATCGATTCTTGGTAATGGATACCGATTCTTAATCGTGACTTTGTTCAATTCACAGTAGTCAATGCACATACGCATTGATCCGTATTTCTTTTTAACGAATAAAATCGGTGCTCCCCAGGGTGATGAACTTGGCTGTATGAATCCTTTCTCCAACAATTCATCTAACTGTTTCTTTAGTTCCTGCATTTCTGCGGGTGCCAAACGGTAAGGTGCTTTGGCAATTGGTGCGGTTCCTGGTATCAAATGGATTCTGAATTCAACTTCTCTATCTGGAGGTTGCCCTGGTAGCTCTTCTGGAAATACATCTGAAAACTGGGATACTATGGGAATATCCTTTAATTCTTTTCCTTTAGTGTTAGTGATTATAGAAATCAAATACACTAATGATCCTTTCCTCATATAACTTGCAGTTTTCATCACAGAGATGAATTTTGTGGATTTAGAGAATTTATTTCCTTTAATTGTGATCTTTTCACCCCTTGGTGAATTTACTTGAATTGACTTTTGATCACATAAAATACTGGCTTTATTGGCTATTAACCAATCCATTCCTAATACAACATCAAATCCTGCCAGATTCATGGGGTAAAGATTTGCAATAAATTTCTGATTTAAAATTTCTATTTTTGCTTCCTGCAAGATTTCAGAAATCTTAATGGTTTCCCCATTTGCTGTCTCTACTAGACATTCTTGTGGGAGTTTAGTTAATGATTGATTAAGAAGTTTGCAAAATGAAGTATTAATAAAACTTTGGTTCGCACCAGAGTCAAATAATACTTTAGCAAAAACATCATTAACTAAAAACGTACCAGTGATCACATCCGGGATCATCTTTGCTTCTTCTGCAGTTAGAACAAATGCTCTCGCATTTTTAGTATTCTTGGTATTCGCGGCTGGAGCTATCTTTGGACAGTTAGGCTTGATATGACCTTGTTCTTCGCAGTTGTTGCATATCCTGTTGCTCATCTTTTTCCTGCAGTCTTCCTCCTTGTGTCCAGATATTTTGCAAAAGTTACACTATATGGAGCATCTTCCGGAATGCTTCCTTTTGCAATACTTACAGTAGGGTGCAGAGGTAGAACCTACATTTCTCCCACGGTTAGAATTTCCAGAACGGAATTCTTGAGTAAGCTTCTGGGTTAGGTTCCTCCTTTGATCATCTTCTCGTGTACGGACTAATTCATCTGTCAAGGTGTTGGCTAGTTCTACAGCTTCTTCTATGGTTTGTGGTCTAGCTGCCTTGACGACATGTCTAATTGTTATGGGTCATTTTCTGAACATATATCCTGACTAATATTCTGGCTTTGATTGTTTATTTGTGATCAGGATACCGGATCAGGATATTGGTAACATCCTGGTACGATATCCTGGTAGTAACTGATTTAACCACGTGCAGATTAGAAGGTGCAAGTCTCCAACGTTCAAGTGGACTTCTTCCCCTCAAGACTCGGGCAAATCAGTTGGCTTATAGACGTTGGACCCAGAAGACCAGGACTGCAACGTTCAAATGGGGAATATCCGCTGAATCCCGGAATAATAGGATATTTAGTTAGTTTCCTTTTACTATAAATAGATTGATCAGGTCAGATTAAGGCACACACTCTTACACACACTTTTTCTCTCCTGTTGCAAACAATCACTACACACAAACACTTGTACTCGAATTACATTGTAACACCTAGTTGATCCGCATCATATCCTGCACTGTATCCTGATATTTGAAGTAATAGAAGAATAAGGCAGCTGCGATTGTCAGCTCCCGAGGTTTTGTGCCGGCGATCTAGATTGATCAAGGGCTTTCCTCGTACATCCTGTGTCACCCTTTACATTTTCGCTCATTGTTTGATCATAGATACAGCTCTATATCCTGAGCCGTATCCTGAAACTGTTTTTGCAAATAACTTAACTAGCATATTTTCAACACACATTTCTAGCACACTACCTCACTTAACTAATTTGATCACTTAATTGCTTAGGTAATTTTTGACCAAAACAATTTGGCGCCCACCGTGGGGCAAGTGGTGCTATTTCTACTAAAAGCTTTTGCAAAATCGTTACTTGGTTTTCTATTTTCAAAACTTTTTGCTACACTATTTTCAATGGCCTCGAGATCAAACATGAGCCCTTCCACCGTGTCCGCTACAACCTCTGCAACAATTAGTTCGGTGCTTCCACCACCTCCTCCGAGAATGCAAGCCTCTTCACAGGGAACTAAAAGTCATGTGGCTCGGGATGTTATCCCCGCTCGCAATATCCAGGGATCTGGTCCTGTTTTGGCTTCTAACGAAAAAATTCTAAATTTGTTTGGTAGTGTACAGGAATAGATGAGGCAGCAACATGAAACTAATCAGATGCTGATGAGAGATACAATACTTGAAATCCAGCCCAAGTAGGCCTGCTGAAGATACTGTCACTCCCTTGCAACCCAGGGCTTTGAACTTCAGTTCTGCAGTTTATACTGAGGATAACCGGGGGAATATTGTGCCTAGCCATTCCCAGAATCATACTCCTGAGATACCCTCTTCAGTAAGAGTATCAACTGTGAGAAGCTCAGGATATGCTTCAGGATATGGCCAGAATCCCCAAGCTGGTAATGTATCTAATAATAATAATACTCTTGCTACTAATGGTGTTGGATCTTTGCAGGATGCAGGTATGACATCAGCATTTTCCAAGGAGCTTCAAAAACTGAAGGACATGATATCCAGTGTACCTGGGGTGGTTCAGCCAATTCCTGAAGTGTCCTAGGACAGCCACAGGATATCCCGGTTTGCGTATCCCATTTGTGATGCTGAAATCCCAAAAAGATTTCAAACCCCCAACATGAAACTCTATGACGGAACTACGGATCCTGAGGAGCATATTGCCTAATATAGGGAAAGGATGGAAATCAATCCTATCCCTCCAGATCTCAAAGAAGCTTGCTTGTGCAAGGGTTTTGGTTCTACCTTAACAGGATCAGCCTTAAAATGGCTCTTAAACGTTCCTCCTCACTCAATTACTTCATTTGCTCATTTAGTTAATTTATTTAATAGTCAATTTTCTTGCAGCCGGAGTTTTGAGAAACTAACCAGTGACCTTTACAGGATAACTCAAGGACCTCAGGAATCCTTGAGGGATTATGTGAACAAGTTTAGTCGGGAATCCTTGGATATCCCACATCTTGATGTTGCAACAGCTGTGCAAGCCTTCAAGATGGGATTTCAAAAGGATTCTCAATTTTATCAGGATCATGTAATGAATCCCTGCAGGAATCTGGACGAAGCTCGTAACAGGGCTTTAAGATACATTCGGCTGGAGGATGATAAAAAGATGCAAGAGAGGATGAATTCGTCCACAACCTATGAGTCGACCAACAGGAAATCAGAGTCCTCGTATAAACCATATCGCTCAAATCCGTATGGCAGAAATGATAGCAAGAAAGTGAATGTTGTCGAAGATGAGGATCCTGAGGAGTATCCTGAGTTGTCTGAATATTGTTTTTCCGTTAATATACCTGAACTAATGTATGCTATGCAGGGTCTAGGAGACAAAGCAAGATGGCCCTGGAAAAATCAACAAAAGGCTGATTGGAAGGATAAGTCCAAATGGTGTGCTTTCCATGAGGACTTCGGACATGTTACCGAGGATTGCATCGCGTTAAGGAAAGAAATAAGCTATCTCTTAAGCAAGGGATATCTGAAGGACCTCTTGGGAAGAAAGAAGAATAAGGGTCAGGATCCTGAGAAGGATCCTGAACGTGCAGCATCACCTCTTGCGGATGCAAAAATAATTAACTTTATTTCAGGAGGATCCGACATCTGCGGCACATCATATTCTGCGGCAAAAAGACACGCGAAGGAAGCCAAAGCAGAGAGTGGATATAAGCCAACAAGGATGTCAACCCTCACGACTGACAAAGTCATCATGTTCGATAATGATGATAGGGATACTGTCCAGGATCCCCACCATGATGCTTTAGTAATAACGTTATATGTTGCTAACCATTTTGTACGCAGGATATTAGTGGATAATGGCAGCTCAGTCAACATAATTCAGCTGGAAACGTTGAAGATGGTGAATGTATCCCCGATGGACATTACTTCGAAGTCCACTGTGCTCGTTGGCTTCATTGGAGAAGCTAGGAATACCGTAGGAGAGATAAAGTTGCCCGTGTATATTCAAGGGGTCAACTCAATGCAGCGCTTTTGTGTCATGGACTCTCTATCCTACTATAATATTATTTTAGGTAGGCCTTGGATCCATGATATGAAAGCTGTTCCGTCAACCTACCATCAATGTATCAAGATCCCTACTCCTTGGGGAGTTGTCAAGGTGGAAAGTGATCAACAGGAAGCAAAGGAGTGTTATTCTTCTTCAATGAAACCCTCAACAAAACCTAGTGCAGCATAGCAATTAAAGATGCGAGGCTAGGATATCATGGAGGCTTCAGAACAGGATGTAAAGAAAATTGTCCTGGATCAGGATAATCCGGATATCTCGGTGCTCGTGGGAACCAATATCCCTCAGGATATTGAAGATCAATTGACTAATTTTTTGAAATGCAGGATGTCAACATTCGCGTGGAAGCACGAGGACATGACAGGTATTTCCAAAGATATTATAACCATAAGCTCGGTATTGACAGGTCATTCAAGCCTGTCCAACAAAAGAGAAGAAAGTTTGCTCCGGAGCGAAATATGATTATTCAGGAAGAAGTAGAGAGGTTATTGAAGTCCAAAATGATCAGAGAAGTCAAGTTTCCAAGATGGCTGGAAAATGTAGTGGTGGTACAAAAGAAGAATGGGAAATGGAGAGTTTGTGTAGATTACACAGACTTGAACAAAGCTTGTCCCAAAGACTCATTTCCTCTTCCTCATATTGACTCAATGGTGGATGCTACTGCCGGCCATGAGATGTTAACCTTCATGGATGCATCCTCAGGATTCCAGCAGATCCAAATGGAACCTTCAGACCATGAGGATACTGCCTTCATGACACCAACATGTATTTATTGCTACACTGCTATGCCCTTTGGTTTGAAAAATGCAGGTGCAACATATCAAAGATTGGTGAACATGATGTTCAAAGACAAGCTGGGGGACACTATGGAAGTGTACATCGATGACATGGTAGTAAAATCTAAAAAGGTTGAGGATCACCTCCAGGATATTAAGGGAGCATTTGATATCCTGGATCAGTATAACATGAAGCTAAACCCTGCTAAGTGCCATTTCGGAGTGGGGGCAGGAAAGTTTCTAGGATATATGGTGACTAAAAGAGGGATAGAAGCAAGCCCAGAACAGATCAAAGCCATCTTGGATATCAAATCACCCTCTAACATGAAAGATGTTCAAAGACTGACAGGACGAGTGGCAGCATTGAATAGATTTATTTCAAGATCCTCAGAAAAATGCAAGGAATTTTATGATATCCTGAAGAAGAATAAGAAGTTTGAATGGGGAGCAAAGCATGAAGCAGCCTTGCAGGATTTGAAGCGGTATCTTTCAACCGCACCTCTATTGATGAAGCCTGAGGATGGTGAACCATTATCCCTGTATCTTGTAGTATCGGGGAATGCAGTAAGTGCTGTCCTCGTAAAGGATCATGAAGGTCAGCAGTATCCTGTTTATTATGTTTGTAAGAGTTTATTAGATACTGAAACTAGTTATTCTCATTTAGAGAAATTAATATTAGCCCTAGTTATGGCGTCAACGAAACTTAGACATTATTTTGAAACACATAGGATTCATGTTAAAACCAACTATCCTGTAAAAAAACGTTGTTAGGGGAGGATTTTCTAATCCTAAGGATCACGGGTCTTCAAGTGCTACCAGGATCATGGATCCTCAATTCTGTTTGAATTAAGGATCATCAGTAGGTGTTGCAGGATCAGGATTCAGGATCCTTATTGTTATCCTTATACTAACAATTGTCTACCTTGTACGTAAGCTTGTTTTGCAGGAGCAAAGGCATGGACCGAGTCTCACCGAAATTCCTGGAGCATATTCCCTTAATATTCCGCACGTGTTTGACCATTATGGACATTGTGGAGATCGTGGGGAGCTTGCATAACTGTCGGACAGTTTGTTATCTTAGTTGTTTCTAATTTAAAATGGGGATAACAAGCTTGAATAGAACACTTAGCTATTATTGGCAAACACACACACACTCTCGTAACAAAACTCGAACAGCTCTCGGCAATCTACTTGGCGATTTCATACATTTTTGCACATTGCACACTAGTGATCCTTGTAACAAGCTTGTTATCATCCCGAGTTGTAAACTTCTTTTGTTTAATCTTAGTTGGTGATCGGTAGTTTCCATCACCCGAGGTTTTTTATGCCGGAGATCAACTCTTGATCAAGGGCTTTTTCCTCCTATAAATTTCTGTGTCATTTGTTCATTACATTTCTAAGTGATCCTTAATATTGTTCATTGATTCAAGCATCACACCTCACAACAAAAGATTTGGTTGCATTATCTTTGCTTGATTTTTGACCAAAACAGTTTGGCGCCCACCGTGGGGCAATTGGTGCTTCGTTCTTGAGAAATTCTTGTTTTTGTGATCATTTCGGTTCATTACAACCAAGCAGATGGCTTCTTCAGTAAAGAGCACTTCAAGTTCAATGCCGGCAATGAGTTCTTCACAGGGCGTTCCTCCTTTGCCTCCACCACCTTTTGGATCCCAGAAGAATGCTGAAAATGCTGCGAAGAAACAAAGCCCAATTTTTCCAAAACAACCAACTTCTTCTGTTGTCACTAATCCTACTAATAGTGATCTTTTTACTTTGATTTTGCAGATGAAGGATCGCATACAAGAGCAGGACAAAACCAATGAAAGGATCCTCCGGGAGATTGGTGATATCAAGAAACAGAAGAAATCAGTGGAGGATCATTCTCCTCTGATACCAAGGTCATTGGATTTCGATACTCCAGCTGTAACCACCTTGCAAACTGCAGCTCCGGACATCCAGTATCAGAGTGGACCATTGGGAAGGCGTTATGGAACAACAACTATGAGTCAAGCCTTAGGGTCTCACTTCCAGCCTCAAGGATCCTGTTTTCAGTCTTCAGGACCCTCCTTCCAGCATCAGGGATCCTTCGTCAGCTCAGGAGGATATTTGGGAATGCACACAGTCCAAGGATCCTCCAAGGTTCCAGGATCCTCTCAGGTCCAAGGATCCTCCATGGTTCTAGGATCCTCTCAGGTTTAAGGATCCTCTCAGCCCCAAGGATCCTTTCAGGATCAAGGATCCTCTTAGCATCAAGGATCCAACATCTTTCAGGATCAAGGATTCTTAAGAAATATGCAGCCTCCAAGTTCGGATGTTCATCAAGGAGACTTCATACCAATGCAGACCATTGCTTCCTCTGGTCCTTCGATCATACCAGAATCCCGTCAATATGGATTCACATATGCAATTCCAAACTTGAATCCCATGGGAGGTAACACTTTTAATAATTCTTATAACACTAACCATGGCTCTATGCAGGATACAGGTATCAATCAGGCTATGGCTAGGGAGTTACAGAAGCTTAAGGATATGATATCCAGCGTACCAGGAGTGGTTAAACCCATTCCTAAAATTGCAGATGGTAGCCATAGGATATCTCGCTTTGCACCACCTATTTGTGATGTTGAGATACCCAAAAGGTTACAGATACCAACTATGAAGCTATATGATGGTTCAACGGATCCAGAGGAGCATGTAGCTCAATACAGGGAGAGGATGGAGATCAATCCAATTCCTGAGAGGCTAAAGGAAGCATGTCTATTCAAGGGTTTTGGATCCACACTCACAGGATCAGCTCTTAAATGGCTGCTAAGTCTTCCCCCTTACTCTATTACTTCATTTGCTAATCTAGTTAATATGTTTAATAGTCAATTCTCTTGTAGTAGAAAATTTGAACGATTAACTAGTGACCTATATAGGGTAACACAAGGTCAAAATGAGTCACTTAGAGATTACATCACTAAGTTTAGTAAAGAATCCTTAGATATCCCTAATCTGGATATAGCCACGGCTGTGGAAGCCTTTAAAATGGGTTTGCTTAGGGATTCATTATTCTATGATGATCTTGTTATGACCCCATGCAGGAATCTTGATGAAGTAAGAACCAGGGCCCTTAGGTTCATCCGTCTAGAGGATGATAAAAGGATTCAGGAGAGATTGGCAGGATCCCCAAAGCAGGAAAAGCAAGGATCCTACTTCAAGAATAACAAGTTTAAATCCTACAACAAGTCTGACAACCAGAACGTGCATGTAGTAGAGCAGGAAGAGGATGATGAGGATTATCCTCCCATTTCTGAATACTGTTTTTCTGTCGATAACAATGAACTAATTCTTGCAATGCAGAATCTAGGTGAGAAAGCAAGATGGCCAAGGAAAAGTGATAAACCAGCTGCTACAAAAGACAAATCCAAATGGTGTGCATATCACGAGGATTTCGGGCATCTCACTGAAGAGTGTATTGCACTTAGAAAAGAAATTGGTTACTTGTTAAGTAAGGGGCACTTGAAGGAGCTTTTGGGAAGAAAGAAGTCAAGGATCCAGGATCCTGAAAGGATCCCAGAAAAGGCTCCTGCTCCTCCAGCAGATGCACAAGTTATAAACTTTATATCCGGTGGATCAGACATTTGTGGTACTTCTTTTTCAGCAGCCAAAAGACATGCCAAGGAAACCAAGATGGATAATGGAGATAGACCCATCCGGACCTCCACTGTCACCAAGGATAAGATTATAACTTTTGATGCGGATGATCGTGTTGATGTTCAGGATCCTCATCATGATGGTCTTGTTATTACTCTGTTTATTTCTAACCATTTTGTTCGCAGGATCCTGATAGATGGAGGAAGCTCAATAAACATCATTCAGCTTGATGTCCTCAAGAAGATGAACATCCCTGAATCAGACATTGTCCCAAGATCCTCAGTACTTGTGGGATTCAGCGGAGAGACCAAGAATACATTCGGGGACATCAAACTCCCCATCTATATTGAAGGACTCCATTCTTATAAAAAAATTTGTGTTATAGATTGCTTATCTTGTTGTAATGTTATCCTTGGCAGGCCATGGATACATGACATGAAGGCAGTCCCATCTACTTATCATCAATGTGTAAAGCTTCCTAGTTCGTGGGGAGTGGTGAAAATTGAGAGTGATCAACAAGAAGCTAAGAATTGTTACACGTCATCAATGAAGCCAGCCTCAAGACCAAGGGAGCAATAGCAACTAAAGTATCCTCCATGAGATGTCTTGGAGGCAAGAGAACAGGATGTGAAAGAAATCCTTATGGATCCCCATGATCCTGAATCCATCATCTTCATAGGACCAGGGATCCTCAGCAACATTGAACAAGAACTAGTATCCTTCCTTAAGAGGAGGAAAACTACCTTTGCCTGGAAGCATGAGGACATGACAGGTATATCTAAAGATATAATTACTCATAAACTTGGCATTGACAGGTCATTCAAGCCAATTCATCAAAAAGGAGGAAGTTTGCACCTGAAAGGAATGCCATTATCCAGGAAGAAGTAGATAAACTACTTCGGGCAGGTATGATAAGAGAGGTTAAGTATCCAAGGTGGTTAGCCAATGTGGTTGTTGTTCAAAAGAAAAATGGAAAGTGGAGGGTATGTGTCGATTTTACTGATTTAAACAAGGCATGTCCCAAGTATCCTTTCCCATTACCCCACATTGACTCCATGGTGGATGCTACCGCGGGTCATGAGTTGTTGACTTTTATGGATGCTTCATCTGGATTTCAACAAATTCAGATGGAACCATCTGATCAAGAGGATACAGCCTTTATGACCCCAACTGGTATATATTGTTATATTACTATGCCATTTGGACTAAGGAATGCAGGTGCTACTTATCAAAGGCTAGTCAATATGATGTTCAAGGAACAAATTGGACACACTATGGAGGTCTATATAGATGACATGGTGGTTAAGTCCAAGAAAGCTGAGGATCACCTTAGAGACTTGGAGGAAGCATTCAATATCCTTGATAAATTTAATATGAAACTAAATCCTTCCAAGTGTCACTTTGGTGTTAAAGCAGGCAAATTCCTAGGCTATATGGTGACAAAAAGAGGCATTGAAGCAAGCCCAGAGCAAATCAAGGCTATTGTGAATATCAAATCTCCTGCCAATGCTAAGGATGTGCAAAGATTGACAGGCAGGATCGCAGCCTTGAACAGGTTCATATCCAAATCCTCAGAAAAATGCAAGGAATTCTATGACATTTTGAGGAAGAACAAGAAATTTGAATGGACTGAAAAGCATGAAAATGCTCTCAAAGCTCTTAAGGATTACCTATCCTCAGCCCCTGCCTTGATGAAACCAGAAAAGGGGATGTATTATCCTTGTATTTGGCGGTATCCTCTAAAGCAGTAAGTGCGGTCCTTGTTAAGGATCATGAAGGTACACAACATCCTGTTTATTATGTAAGTAAGAGTTTGCTTGATGCTGAATCCAGGTATTCACATTTAGAAAAACTTATCCTTGCATTAATTATGGCATCTACTAAATTAAGACATTATTTTGAAACTCATGCCATTATTGTTAAGACTAATTTTCCAATTAAGAATGTTCTCAGGAAACCTGAAATGTCAGGAAGGATGGCTAAGTGGGCAGTGAAGCTTAGTGCATATGATATAAGATATAAACCAAGGACTGCCATTAAATCCCAAGCCTTAGCTGACTTTGTGGCAGATTTCAGTAGTGACTTGCAAAGGGAAGCTGAATTAGAAGTCCAACAACTTAAAGAAACTAAGGATCCTTGGATACTCTTCACTGATGGAGCTTCTAATGTCAAAGGAACAGGACTTGGAATACTACTAAAATCGCCACAGGGGGACATAATACCCCACTCCATAGCTTGTGAGTTTCAAACTACTAATAATGAGGCTGAATATGAAACCTTGATAGCTGGTTTGCAAATTGCTAAGCATATGAGGATCAGGTATCTTGAGGTACATTTGGATTCATTGTTAATTACTAATCACTTTAATGGATCCTATGCTGTTAAAGGTGAAAAGCTAATCAAATATTTAGAGATAGTCAAAGAATTGGCACTCTCTTTTGTTTCCTTTAGTTTGACACAGGTACCAAGGGAAGATAATGCAGAGGCTGATGCATTAGCCAATCTAGGATCATCCTTGAAGATTCCAGAGGATATCAGGATTCCTATTATCCACATCCTAACCCCTGCTATCGAGGATCATGTAGCCATGGAGATAGGAGAGGATTCTGCAATCATCCCTAGTGATGATACACAATCTCATTCAGGATCATGGATCCTTCCAATCATGAGATACATACAACATGGAGAGATTCCTACAGGAGAAAACCCCAGGGCTTTCAAAATCAAGGTATCTCAATTCACAATATTGAATAACATGTTATATAAACGATCTCTTGCAGGTCCATATCTAAGGTGCATTGAGGATCCTGAAATCCAAGAAGTCCTAAATGTAACATCTGAGCTTGTAATCATTGTGAAAAGTTCTGTCATCAATAAAACAATGTTATTTGATCCCAATGTTTGTTTGGTTGTGTTTTACATTTTTCATGTTTTGACTTTTGCTCAATTTCAAACTCTGTATCGCTTTCTGGAGATTTATACGCAAACTAGTGCGTAAACGTAATCAGTTTAATGCGAAAAATACTCCGTAACATCAACATATACTTAACATACCTTAAATAACCTTTACATAACTTAGAAATAAGTTTTGAAGGCTTTGGTATGTCAAAAACAAGCTAATTCGGCTACAGGGACTAAACTTGAGAAACTGCGAAAGTATGCCAATTTGAACTGTAACGAACATTCCGGAACATGACCATAAGTTAAACATACCATAAATATCCTTTACATAGCTTAGAAATAGGCTTTGAGGGGTTCGGTGTGCTAAAATAAACTTTTGGGTCATTCAGGGACTAAAAGTGTCAAAAAGTGCACAAGTTTGCACTTTTGCGCATAACTCACGTTCTGAATACATCCGGACATCCAAAAATTTATGTAAGCTCTAAAATTTTTTATTTTAGTGTTTGGCATAAGAAAAATCCATTCGTCGCGTCATTTGGATCGTTTTTCGCGCTTATGCGCATTCCGTCGTAATTAAGCGGACGTCGCGATCATACGGCCAAACGAACCGACATCTGAGATATTTTTGAGTTCCCTATACTTTAACTTCATTTTAGAGCCTTGAAATGAGGTTAACGGGGTTCAAACGCATCGAAAATCGCTTAAACGGGCTGCAGGGACCATTTCTGCCATTTTTGAAACTTTGCTGAAACTGGTACATGGTGGCATAGCGCGAGCACCTCATCTGGGTAGAAACTTTGCAGAAACATCGAATCTGGTCCGTTCCACTTTCGCACACGGTTTTGGGCAATACCATGGGCTCAAATGGTTTTCTAAAACCAGGGTTTTGAGGTGGAGGGTTGAGATTGAAGCACGGTTAACGAGGAACGATCTTAACGGCTCTACGAATCCTATAAATACCCAACCCACTTCATTTCAAAACCCACAAGAATTTTGATTTGAGAAGCTCTAAGTTGGAACCTTTGTTTCATACCTGAGCTACTTGGATCAAGATTAGCATTCGGGGACCCTTCGTAAGTATTCCTTCGTTCTTTTATTGCTTTTCGAGTCTGAAAGTCAAACTTTGTTTGACTTTCTGCGTTGACCAGTTTATGGTCAATGCGAAGTTCGTTTGAACTTCACAACCTGATTGTAATCACGATGGTTATAGTCCCTTGGGACTATGCCTACTGATTACCACGTTGTCTAGGGTCGTAAGGGTAAGCGATCTAATAAATCGCTTATACCTTCGAACCCGACCCATTTGGTCGATCATTAGGATCCAACCAAATACATTAGGTGACCATAGTATATAGGGAATGACCTTCCGAGGTTATACCCTATGGTCACATCGTTTGAGTAGTTGTATGATAGGTAGTTTATATGCCTTAGGTAAATTACCAGAATACCCTTTTCATGTATAATTGGTAATTAAGCATATGTCACCTAAACTTTTGTCACATAACTGATTATGTAACATGTTAAGGCATATTCTACTTGTCATAGGACTAGTTAGGCGGACCGAACGCGTTTCATGCGAACGACGCGTTAAAGTAGCATAAGCTACCTAAACGAGTCGTAATGGGTCGTAAGCACTTATGTTAGGTTTCAATTAGTATGTAGGCTTTGTTAAACCATATTACACGAGTTTCCATACTCGTTTGGTTTACGAACCCTCATACTATCTAAATCCTCCGATTTAGGTCCGGTTTATTAACATAGTTACCTATATTAGGTGTCGTTTGATTCCGTGATCTCTAGCATTGCTTGGTGGTTATCTTAGGACTTCTGAGCAATCTCAAGTGAGTACAAAGACCCCTCTTTTACTGTTTTCCAAACATTTTGGGGTGAAACACATGTGCCTACTTGTTACTTTCGTGCTTTCACATCATATACTTGCTATGTTCATTAGTACACTTATAGTACATGATTTCATTGTGTTCATGCTATGTATGTCCATTGTGTGCATACTTAGTACATTGTTTTACATTACATATCATGCTATGTATGTCCATTGTGTGCATACTTAGTACATTGTTTCACATTACATTTCATGCTATGTATGTCCATTGTGTGCATACTTAGTACATTGTTTCACATTACATTTCATGCTATGTATGCCCATTGTGTGCATACTTAGTACAGTTGTTTTCATCACATGCTTAGATTTTGGTATGACATTTGGGTTGTTTACAATGGAACAATACATTCATTAACATTAGCTACGCCGTTCGTTAGTAGGTAGTGGTACCATAGGAATTGACAACTCCTGTTCCTGAAATCCTGGGTAGGTGTGGATTGGAAGGAATGACCGAATTCGATACACATAACTTAGATAAACCTTTAATTTGTTTAAGGGTTTATCGCCACAGTCTCAAGGCTTGGATGTATGCATTTTCACAATACCGCATAAATGTTTGTATCAGTATAGCATGCATCTGTTCCACAAAACATAACTTTGATTTAAACCATGTTTTACTTCAATACCTTGTTTTTGTGCATTTCACATATGGTTTAGTTGATATATTTCAGTTACCATACATGATATTTTGGGTATACATTACATGATCTACATTAAACATAAACATTTTGAAATTGATATACACAATTAGCGGTTTACATTGGACATAGACATTTCTATATGGTTTACACATTAACACATGACAATTCATTTATACATAAACAATTTACATTGGTGGTTGGTTTGAGTAAGTGATTTGAGTAACGAGGCGTGTGTAATATGATACAAGCATGGTGGATACGCCGCTGGTACTTCCTATAAACAAGTGTTTGTATGATATTACATGTCGTAGCGTTACTTAAATAATTTCAATATTTGACATATTACGTTTTACATAAACAACTTATTTTCACAAGACATTGATTTACAAAACAACTTATCTTATACAAACTCATTTTCTTGGTTATTCATTTAACCTTACATTATTCTCTTATTTATATATATCATTGCTTTTTGAATGATTTACAAAACAAAACAACTTACAAGGTTCATGACTGACTTTTGTTAAACAACTTTTCCTAAACTTATAAGTCATGAATCCTATTTTTCACAAATCCTATGTATCTCACATGCATTTTTATGCTGACGTACCTATTTTCACATGTGTTTTCAGGAGCTTTTGCGTAGGATGATGACCGTGAGACTAGGGCGGACCTGTGCCTTAGAGACTAAAAATGAAGAAAGACTAGTTTAATAATGTTATGAACTCTTTATTTCCTGTTTAAGACAATGTAACACTCTTGTTTAATAAATAAAATATAACTCTGTATGCCATAGTTGTGAAACAATAATTCTGTTACAACACTCCCCGACGTTTTCCGCCACGTTTTGTATGTTATACGTGGTCGGGGTGTGACAGAAGAGTTGGTATCAGAGCCAATGGTTATAGGGAATTAGGTTATTAGTAATGCTTTGACCTAGACTATAACCTTTCTAGGACCCTAACACAAGTTATCTTGTGTTTAGATCTTAAAACATGCACATCACCTATCCTTAGGTGATTATCAAAACCAAATTTTTCCGAAACGATTTTTTTTAAAAGCAATCATATGTTTTTGGATGATTTATTACAAGGTTTTGAACCCTCTATTGTAAGGTTTTGAACCCTCTGTTATATGGTTTTGAACCCTTCCAGTTTGGTTTTTGGCCTTGTGCCTTCAAATTTTCAAAATCTCGTCAAAGTTTTGGGTTTTAAATAATGTGAACACGTGCAAACTGGAAGAGTGAATGCCTGTATTCTGGGTTTTCTGTCTAGGCAAGCACTTCGTATATATCTCATCAGACGCGAGACCAGTTGTGCTTACCTGGGAATTCTTGGGACGAGTGTTCACTTATAGGCGAGCATGTCTTCGCAATACATTATTTTTGACCCATTTACTTTGATTAGTCACTGTGTGTCGTTTGTTTGCTTGGTAATGCGGACAAATGACCACCATCTTTTCTTTTGTTAATTTTGTTTCATCTCATTCTTTTCATCCAATCATCTCACTCGTTTCCTTTCATGTTTTCCTCTTTTAGAATGCCTCCTCGACGCGAAACCCAGATAGCGACTGCCGAACTGGCAGAAATCATTGCGCAGCAGATGGCTGCTCAATTCCTAAACCTCTTTGCTCAATGGAACCAAGCCAACAACAATAACAATGCTCCATGCATATACAAGGATTTTAACTCGGCTAAACCACTCAAGTTTAGTGGTTCTGAGGGAGCGACTGGGCTTCTTCAATGGTTCGAGAGCATTGAGAATACTTTCCGTCATGTTCAGTGTCCGGACAATCGCAAGGTCGAGTTTTCTTCGAGTGTGTTTCAGAAGAGGGCTCTCACATGGTGGAACGGGGTTATGAGAGACCGAGGTGCAGAAGTTGCTCTAGCACAGACATGGGCTGAACTCAGGGCCCTTATGATGAGGGAATTCTGTCCTCATCATGAGCAACGAGCTTTGGAGAAGGAGTTTGATGACTTGAAACAAGACAGTGGCGAGCACAGGGAATATACTGATAGGTTTGAGGAGCTGAGTTTGCTATGCCCAACTATGGTTACCCCACTCGACAAGGCTATCGAAAGGTACATCGACGGCCTACCTGACTCTGTGCAAGACATCATTACTGGTAGTAACCCTGCCACACTCCATTAGGCTATCGAGTTAGCAGCGACATTGACTGAGTCGCAAATTCGGAAGAATAAGTTACACAGGAAGGGTGACAAGGGTAAAAAACAGTCGGCTGACAAGGAAGATAGCAAGAAAGGTCAAAACAAGAATGGAAAGAATTCTGGTTCTTCGAGAGGGTCAAGGAAGCGTAAGGCTTCCCAAAATTTTGCTGTCACTGCCCAAGCTAACCAGGCAGCTCCCAACCAACCCGCACAGCCTCCAGCGAAGAAGCCCTATTCAGGGAATGCACCTTTGTGAATAGATGCAATAGTCACCATCAGCCGCAACATCCGTGCCGTTTCTGTAATAACTGTGGGAAGTCGGGTCATCTTGCCGCTACTTATCGCATTCCTGTTAACCAGAACCAGGCAGTTCAAAACCAAGCCCAACAAGTTGCTCAGCCTCTTGCTCAGCAACAAGGTCAAGCTGCACGACCTCATTTTCCTCCTGGTTCGTGCTACAATTGTGGGGATCTGACCCATTACAGAAACCGGTGCCCAAGTCTGGCTAACCAGAATCAGAATCCAAACCAGAATCAGGCTCAGGCTCGAGGGCGAGTCTTCAACATGAATGCTCAAGAGGCGCAGGCAGACGATAATGTGGTGAACGGTACGTTCTTTATTAATAATCAGCCTGCATCTGTTCTCTTTGATTCGGGTGCCGATAAGAGTTTTGTGTCATTGTCTTTTGAGCCAATGCTTCGCGTGTCTAGAACAAAACTAGGTAAACCTTTGACAGTAGAAGTTGCTAATGGTGAACCAATTGTTCTTGATTCTGTTCTTCGCAACTGCCAGTTGAACCTTAACGATCATCTTTTTCCTATCGACCTCACGCCAATGCAACTTGGAAGCTTCGACGTTATAGTGGGTATGGATTGGTTATCCAAGCATCACGCAGAGGTAGTTTGTTTCGAGAAAATCGTTCATGTGCCGCTTCCGACAGGTGAGATCCTACAGGTTCATGGTGAGAAACCTACTGGTGGTCTCAAACTCATGTCCTGTTTTAAAGCTCGGAAGTATCTGCGAAATAATTATGTGGCCTTTTTGGCACATGTTGTAGCAGATAAGGGCAAAGGTAAATCTATTCAAGATATTCCTGTTGTTCGGGATTATTCTGAAGTATTCCCTGAAGATTTACCTGGTCTACCCCCAGCACGCCAAGTCGAGTTCCGTATTGATCTCGTACCTGGTGCAAATCCCAATGCCAGAGCTCCCTACCGTCTTGCGCCGTCTGAGATGCAAGAGTTGTCTAAGCAGCTTCAGGAGCTCTCTGACAAAGGTTTTATACGTCCTAGCTTTTCACCTTGGGGTGCTCCCGTTCTTTTTGTCAAGAAGAAGGATGGATCTTTTAGGATGTGTATCGATTATCGTGAGCTTAACAAGCTTACCATCAAGAATCGATATCCCCTACCTCGCATAGATGATCTCTTTGATCAGTTACTGGGCGCTTCTTATTTTTCGAAGATTGATCTGCGTTCTGGGTATCATCAACTTCGTGTGCATGAAGAAGATATTCCCAAGACAGCTTTCCGCACTCGTTATGGGCATTATGAGTTCACAGTCATGCCATTCGGTTTGACTAATGCTCCTGCTGTTTTCATGGACTTAATGAATAGGGTCTGCAAGCCTTATTTGGATCAGTTCGTCATTGTTTTTATTGACGACATCTTGATTTATTCTAAGACGCGAGCTGATCACGAGCAACATCTTCATCTTACTCTGGAACTCCTAAAGAAAGAGCAAATTTTCGCCAAATTCTCCAAGTGCGAATTTTGGCTTAAAGAAGTTCAATTCTTAGGACATATTATCAACGAACAAGGTATTCATGTAGATCCCTCCAAGATCAGTGCGATTAAGGATTGGGATACGCCTACTACTCCTACTGAGGTTCGTTCTTTTCTTGGTCTAGCGGGTTATTATCGCCGCTTCATAAAAAACTTCTCGAAGATTGCAGTTCCTCTAACTGCTCTAACTCAGAAGAACAAACCCTTTGATTGGGGATTCAAACAAGAGGAAGCTTTTCAAAACTTGAAGCAGAAGCTTTGCGATGCGCCTGTTCTATCATTACCTGAGGGTGATGATGATTTTGTCGTGTATTGTGATGCATCGAAACTGGGTCTTGGCTGTGTTCTAATGCAAAGGAACAAAGTCATAGCATATGCATCGAGGCAGTTGAAGATACATGAGAAAAACTACACCACTCATGATCTTGAGTTAGGTGTAGTTGTTTTCGCTCTCAAGATCTGGAGACACTATTTGTACGGAACAAAATGTGTGGTTTTCACTGACCACAGAAGTCTTCAACATATCTTCAATCAGAAAGAACTCAACATGAGGCAACGACGTTGGGTTGAGCTACTAAACGACTATGACTGCGAAATTCGCTACCATCCTGGTAAGGCGAATGTCGTAGCCGATGCATTGAGTTGTAAGGAACGTACTAAGCTTCATTGTGTACGTGTTCAATCTGTTATTCAAGCTCGATCCGATATCCAGGCACGCATTTCTCAGGCTCAACAATCTTATGTTTCATAGGGTTTGATGGATAAGGAATTTCCCTATCACATAACACCTGATCTAGAACTGAAGGACAATGGATCGTATTACTTCATGGGCCGTTTGTAGGTCCCAAGCCAAGATAACCTTCGCACCTTGCTTATGGATGAAGCCCATAAGTCTCGTTATTCTGTTCATCCTGGCTCAGATAAGATGTATAAGGATCTTCGTATTCACTATTGGTGGCCTGGTATGAAGAAAGACATTGCCTTATACGTATCAAAATGCCTTACTTGTCTTAAGGTTAAGGCTGAACATCAACGTCCTTCGGGTTTATTGGTGCAACCAGAGATCCCAGTTTGGAAATGGGAAAACATTACTATGGATCTTGTTACCAAACTTCCACGCATAAAGAAAGGTCATGATGCCATCTGGGTAGTCGTTGATCGTCTTTCAAAGTCAGCGTATTTCTTGCCAATCCGTGAGGATTTTTCTGCTGACAAACTTGCTAAAATCTATGTGGATGAAATTGTAGCTCGACATGGTGTTCCTTTGAACATCATTTCTGACAGAGATGCTCATTTCACTTCTCATTTTTGGAGAACCATGCAATCTGCTATGGGGACCCAACTTAATCTGAGCACGGCTTATCATCCGCAAACGGATGGTCAATCTGAAAGAACAATCCAGACTCTGGAGGATATGCTTAGAGCTTGTGTGATCGACTTTGGTGGTAGTTGGGATTCACATCTTCCGTTAATTGAATTCTCCTACAACAACAGTTATCACACCAGCATCAAAATGGCTCCTTTCGAAGCTCTCTATGGTCGAAAATGTCGTTCACCAGTCTGCTGGAATGAGATTGGCGAGGCTCAGCTTACTGGACCTGCCCTCATTTTAGAGACAACTGATAAGGTCAAGAAAGTTCGTGATAACCTTCAAACAGCTAGAAGCCGTCAAAAGAGTTACGCGGACCCAAAACGCAAACCCTTGGAATTTCAAGTCGGTGATCGAGTATTACTTAAGGTCTCACCTTGGAAAGGTGTGATCAGATTTGGAAAGAAAGGAAAACTTGCACCTAGATACGTTGGGCCATTCAAGATCGTCGAAAGAATCGGTAAGGTAGCCTACAGACTTGAGTTACCTCCTGAACTTGGAAATGTTCATCCAACTTTTCACGTGTCCAATCTCAAGAGGTGTTTAGCTGATGAGAACCTCCACATACCGCTTGACGAAATTCGTGTTGACAAAACACTGAAATTTGTTGAGAAGCCAGTGGAAATCATGGAACGTGAAGTCAAGTGGCTTAAACGCAAGCGCATTCCTTTGGTCAAAGTTCGCTGGGAAGCTAAACGTGGACCCGAGTTTACTTGGGAACGCGAAGATCAAATGAAGGCGAAATATCCGCATCTTTTCCCACGAGTTTCCTCTAAATAAATTTCGGGACGGAATTTCCACAAGTAGGGGAGACTGTAACATCTGATCTTGTAATCATTGTGAACAGTTCTGTCATCAATCAAACAATGTTATTTGATCCCAATGTTTGTTTGGTTGTGTTTTACATTTTTCATGTTTTGACTTTTGCTCAATTTCAAACTCTGTATCGCTTTCTGGAGAGTCATACGCAAACTGGTGCGTAAACGTAATCAGTTTAATGCGAAAAATACTCCGTAACATCAACATATACTTAACATACCTTAAATAACCTTTACATAACTTAGAAATAAGTTTTGAAGGCTTTGGTATGCCAAAAACAAGCTAATTCGGCTACAGGGACTAAACTTGACAAACTGCGAAAGTATGCCAATTTGAACTGTAACGAACATTCCGGAACATGACCATAAGTTAAACATACCATAAATATCCTTTACATAGCTTAGAAATAGGCTTTGAGGGGTTCGGTGTGCTAAAATAAACTTTTGGGTCATTCAGGGACTAAAAGTGTCAAAAAGTGCACAAGTTTGCACTTTTGCGCATAACTCACATTCTGAATACATCCGGACATCCAAAAATTTATGTAAGCTCTAAAATATTTTATTTTAGTGTTTGGCATAAGAAAAATCCATTCGTCGCGTCATTTGGATCGTTTTTCGCGCTTATGCGCATTCCGTCGTAATTAAGCGGACGTCGCGATCATACGGCCAAACGAACCGACATCTGAGATATTTTTGAGCATGTTTTGAGTTCCCTATACTTTAACTTCATTTTAGAGCCTTGAAATGAGGTTAACGGGGTTCAAACGCATCGAAAATCGCTTAAACGGGCTGCAGGGACCATTTCTGCCATTTTTGAAACTTTGCTGAAACTGGTACATGGTGGCATAGCGCGAGCACCTCATGCCTATGCAGTGGCGCTACGCGAGCACCTCATCTGGGTAGAAACTTTGCAGAAACATCGAATCTGGTCCGTTCCACTTTCGCACACGGTTTTGGGCAATACCATGGGCTCAAATGGTTTTCTAAAACCAGGGTTTTGAGGTGGAGGGTTGAGATTGAAGCACGGTTAACGAGGAACGATCTTAACGGCTCTACGAATCCTATAAATACCCAACCCACTTCATTTCAAAACCCACAAGAATTTTGATTTGAGAAGCTCTAAGTTGGAACCTTTGTTTCATACCTGAGCTACTTGGATCAAGATTAGCATTCGGGGACCCTTCGTAAGTATTCCTTCGTTCTTTTATTGCTTTTCGAGTCTGAAAGTCAAACTTTGTTTAACTTTCTGCGTTGACCAGTTTATGGTCAATGCGAAGTTCGTTTGAACTTCACAACGTGATTGTAATCACGATGGTTATAGTCCCTTGGGACTATGCCTACTGATTACCACGTTGTCTAGGGTCGTAAGAGTAAGCGATCTAATAAATCGCTTATACCTTCGAACCCGACCCATTTGGTCGATCATTAGGATCCGACCAAATACATTAGGTGACCATAGTATATAGGGAATGACCTTCCGAGGTTATACCCTATGGTCACATCGTTTGAGTAGTTGTATGATAGGTAGTTTATATGCCTTAAGTAAATTACCAGAATACCCTTTTCATGTATAATTGGTAATTAAGCATATGTAACCTAAACTTTTGTCACATAACTGATTATGTAACATGTTAAGGCATATTCTACTTGTCATAGGACTAGTTAGGCGGCCCGAACGCGTTTCATGCGAACGACGCGTTAAAGTAGCATAAGCTACCTAAACGAGTCGTAATGGGTCGTAAGCACTTATGTTAGGTTTCAATTAGTGCATACTTAGTACATTGTTTTACATTACATTTCATGCTATGTATGTCCATTGTGTTCATACTTAGTACATTGTTTTACATTACATTTCATGCTATGTATGTCCATTGTGTGCATACTTAGTACATTGTTTCACATTACATTTCATGCTATGTATGTCCATTGTGTGCATACTTAGTACATTGTTTCACATTACATTTCATGCTATGTATGCCCATTGTGTGCATACTTAGTACAGTTGTTTTCATCACATGCTTACATTTTGGTATGGCATTTGGGTTGTTTACAATGGAACAATACATTCATTAACATTAGCTACGCCGTTCGTTAGTAGGTAGTGGTACCATAGGAATTGACAACTCCCGTTCCTGAAATCCTGGGTAGGTGTGGATTGGAAGGAATGACCGAATTCGATACACATAACTTAGATAAACCTTTAATTTGTTTAAGGGTTTATCGCCACAGTCTCAAGGCTTGGATGTATGCATTTTCACAATACCACATAAATGTTTGTATCAGTATAGCATGCATCTGTTCCACAAAACATAACTTTGATTTAAACCATGTTTTACTTCAATACCTTGTTTTTGTGCATTTCACATATGGTTTAGTTGATATATTTCACTTACCATACATGATATTTTGGGTATACATTACATGATCTACATTAATCATAAACATTTTGACATTGATATACACAATTAGCAGTTTACATTGGACATAGACATTTCTATATGGTTTACACATTAACACATGACAATTCATTTATACATAAACAATTTACATTGGTGGTTGGTTTGAGTAAGTGATTTGAGTAACGAGGCGTGTGTAATATGATACAAGCATGGTGGATACGCCGCTGGTACTTCCTATAAACAAGTGTTTGTATGATATTACATGTCGTAGCGTTACTTAAATAATTTCAATATTTGACATATTACGTTTTACATAAACAACTTATTTTCACAAGACATTGATTTACAAAACAACTTATCTTATACAAACTCATTTTCTTGGTTATTCATTTAACCTTACATTATTCTCTTATTTATATATATCATTGCTTTTTGAATGATTTACAAAACAAAACAACTTACAAGGTTCATGGCTGACTTTTGTTAAACAACTTTTCCTAAACTTATAAGTCATGAATCCTATTTTTCACATATCCTATGTATCTCACAGGCATTTTTATGCTGACGTACCTATTTTCACATGTGTTTTCAGGAGCTTTTGCGTAGGATGATGATCGTGACACTAGGGCGGACCTGTGCCTTAGAGACTAAAAATGAAGACAGACTAGTTTAATAATGTTATGAACTCTTTATTTCCTGTTTAAGACAATGTAACACTCTTGTTTAATAAATAAAATATAACTTTGTATGCCATAGTTGTGAAACAATAATTCTGTTACAACACTCCTCGACGTTTTCCACCACGTTTTGTATGTTATAAGTGGTCGGGGTGTGACACTAAAGGATTTCCATGAAGGAGATTGTGGAAACCACACTGGGGGCAGGGCATTGTTCTCAAGGATCCCGAGGACAGGATACTATTGGCCTACTATGAAGAAGGATTCTGTGGAATATGCCAAGAAGTGTGATCCTTGTCAGAGACATAGTAATATCCTTCACCAACCAGCAGAGCTTTTGCATCCTATATCCTCTTCTTGGCCATTTATGATATGGGGAATGGATATAGTTGGTAAGCTTCATAAGGCACCTGGTGGAAAAGTATTCATGCTTGCTATGACTGATTACTTCTCCAAGTGGATAGAGGCTGAAGCCTTTGCTCAAGTCAGAGAAAAGGAAGTGATATCCTTTATTAAGAGAAACATTATTACTAGATTTGGTATTCCTTCTGAAATTGTTTGTGATAATGGATCCCAATTTATTGGGAATAGAACTACTAACTTTTGTGACAGCTGGGGGATTAAGATGATAACATCAACACCAGTCCACCCACAAGCTAATGGCCAGGCAGAATCATCCAACAAGATCATCATCAACAATTTGAAGAAGAAGCTTGGATCCAAGAAAGGAAAATGGGCAGAAGAACTACCTTATGTATTATGGGCTGACAGAACAACTCCCAAGAACGCTACTGGTCAAACTCCATTTTCTTTGGTATTTGGAGCAGAATCAGTGATCCCTACAGAAATGGTGGTTCCTACTGCAAGAACAAGCATCCGTGATCTTGAAGGAAATGCTGAAAACTTGGTTCAAGATTTGGATACTATAGAAGAACTTAGAGATTTATCAAGGATAAGGATGGCTAGTTATCAACAAAGGATGGCGGGAGCCTACAACAAGAATGTCAGGATCCGGAAGTTCCAAGTTGGTGATATGGTATTAAGGAAAGCATTTCAGAATACCACAAATCCTACTGATGGAAAATTGGCACCAAAGTGGGAAGGCCCCTACCTAATTGAAGCTGAAACATGAAAGGGGGCATATCGATTGCTAACAATGGAAGGTGATTTGCTACCAAGAGCTTGGAATGCTGTCCACTTGAAGAAATACTTCATGTAATAGGGATCCATGATCCTTAGCTATTTTCATAACAAGTACCCTTGAAGGATCCTTGGAAGATAGGTGATCCTCATCCTGGTAATGATCTAATTTCAATCTATTTCATTCTTTAATTATCCTATATATAAGGATAAGGATCCTGGATCCTTTATCCTCCTTTCACTTGATTCTGAGTTTTGCAGAAGGTTTAGGTATTTTTAATAAAGGATTACGTATCCACAGAAGTATCCAGTTGTTTGGGCTTGACCCCAGTTATTTGGGCTTGACCCCAGTTATTTGGGCTTGACCCCAGTTATTTGGGCTAGTCCCCAGTTTTTGGGCCTGTCCCCAGTATCGCCAGCAGCGCACGATGATCCTGGTACAGTTCATGGCAGTGGGACCAGTACTCGCTTTAGGGGCTGACAATTTCATTGTACTGGCTGTATCCGGGATCCTACGTATAATGGTAGATGTACCATACATCTGTTCCTAAGGTTTCTAACGTTTTCACGTTAGCTAAGGTTTTGGCATTTTCATGTCACTAAGTTTGGATAGTCGCCAGTGAGGGCCATACTCCAGTTTACACAAGATCCTTTGGGCTTGTCCCCAGTTATCTTTTGGGCTTGTCCCCAGTTATCCTTTGGGCTTGTCCCCAGTGTTTTGGTCAAAAATCAAGCAAAGATAATGCAACCAAACTTTCTGATGTGAGGTGTGATGCTTGAATCAATGAACAATATTAAGGATCACTCAGAAATGTAATGAACAAATGACACGGAGATTTATACGAGGAAAAAGCCCTTGATCAAGAGTTGATCTCCGGCATAAAAAACCTTGGGTGATGGAAACTACCGATCACCAACTAAGATTAAACAAATTAAGATTACAACTCGGGATGATAACAAGCTTGTTACAAGGATCACTAGTGTGTAATGTGCAAAAAAGTGTATGAAATCGCCAAGTACTGCTTGAGAGCTGACTGAGAGTTGTTACGAGTGTGTGTATATGCCAAAATTAGCTAAGTGTTCTATCAAGCTTGTCATCCCCATTTTTAAATTAGAAATAACTAAGTTAACAAACTATCCGATAATTATGCAAGCTCCCCACGATCTCCACAACGTCTATAATGGTCAAACACGTGCGGAATATTAAGGGAATATGCTCCTGGAATTTCGGTGAGACTTGGTCCATGCTCTTGTTCCTGCAAAACAAGTTTACGTACAAGGAAGACAATTGTTAGTAGTAGGATAACAACAGTGATCCTGGATCCTGATCCTGCGACACCTGCTGAGGATCCTTAATTCAAACAGAATTGAGGATCCATGATCCTGGTAGCACTTGAGGACCCGTGATCCTTAGGATTTATAAAATCCTCCCCTAACAATTGCCCCCAAAATATAAGGAGTAAAGTGTAAATTGTCGAGTTATATTTTCTTGATCTTATCCGTAACAAATCAACGGATATATAGCCGTTATAATCTGACTAGCCGTTACCAATCTCACGTCATTGAAGCGACATCCCTGCAGGATCATGATTATAAATTGAAGTTAGAGATAAGGTTCAATGTGCATTTAAATTCGAGCGAAACTCCCTTTAAATCCAAATTTGAAGATCAAGCAGGTACTTCTCTTTCCTCTTTCTCTTCTCCTTCTTACTCTGTTTCTTTTTTCTTCAAAATTTCCGAATCACAATGAAGCTAAGGTCATCCCCTGCTATGGATCATCGAAAAGACAGTCCCTTAAAAAGCCAAGGGATCATCGAAGACTATCCGAAGGAACGATGCTGCTTTACTGGTCCTGAGATCGACAGGATTCACCATTGCTTTCCGGCGAGCACTGTTTTTAAACCTTTGACCCTACCGTCCGGAGTGATTTTGTCTCTGAAACATGGGTTGCATTTCCAGTTACCCCATTCTCGATAGGATACTCCTACCCTTTTCCTGATTTTACCCAATCTTTCTTCTCCCTTACCGGCATATCCTACATCCAGGCTATGCCAATGATGTGGAGAATTCTGTTTACCCTTGAGAGGATCATTGAGCAGGAGGATGTGGAGTTGGGAATGCCAGAGTTGTCTGAACTATACAACCTTGTGAGCCATGGTTCACACCGTTTTCGATTCAAACACAAACCCGGTGAACCTCATCCAATCTTGAAAACCACCAAGAACGATAACAAGTGGAAGAAACGTTTTTTCTTCGTCAGGAGGGATTCTATCCCTAATGGGAAGGATCTTCCCAGAACATGGGCCACTCATGGTAGGATAAAGGATCCTTATAGAAGGATCATAGGATACCCTATCTCTGCTGAGGATCACTAACCCCTTTGTTTCTATCTTGCAGCTATTTCTGTTTCACACATCATTACCACACTTGCAACGAAGGAAAGGCTTGCTGCTTTTCGGAGTCTCGATCCTGCTATAAGATCATTCCAAGCAAGTACCAAGGATTCTCAAGAAGTATCCTCAGGCTCTGTCACAATGTCAAGTAAGTATCCATGTTTGTATATAACTAAATGTTAAAACGTGAATAAAACAAGAATACTCATCTTTTGTTTTGGATGGATAGGTGCTGGAAAATCCTCAAGGTCTGCTTCCCGCTTCAGTGTCACCGATCTTACTACCTGTTTTGGTCAAAAATCAAGCTAAGATAATGCAACCAAACTTTTTGTTGTGAGGTGTGATGCTTGAATCAATGAACAATATTAAGGATCACTCAGAAATGTAATGAACAAGTGACACAATGATTTATACGAGGAAAAAGCCCTTGATCAAGAGTTGATCTCCGGCATAAAAAACCTCGGGTGATGGAAACTACCGATCACCAACTCAGATTAAACAGAAAATGTATTACAACTTTGGATGATAGCGAGCTTGTTACAAGGATCACTAGAGTGTAATGTGCAAAAAAGTGTATAATCGCCAAGTAAACTGTCGAGAGCTGATGAGAGCAGTTACGAGTGTGTGTGTTAAGCCAAAAATAGCCAAGTGTTCTAATTTAGCTCGCTATCCCCTTATAAATTTGGAAAAATATCTAAGCTAACTAACTATCCACATTTCATGCAAGTCTTCCACAACCTCCACAACGTTCGTATTAGTCAAGCACGTGCGGAATAAAAAGAGAATATGCTCCAGGAATATCGCCAAGACCAAGTCCAAGCACGTACTCCTGCAAAACAACATCATATTCAAAGCAGACAATTGTTAGTATAAGGATCACTACGATGATCCTGATCCTACAATACTCTCTAAGGATCACTAATTCAAACAGAATCAAGGATCCCTAAGCCCGACAGTAATTGAGGATCACTGATCTTTGGAAAATCCTCCCCTAACAATTTCCCCCAAAATATAAGGAGTAATGTGTAAATAAACGAGTTATATTTTCTCGTTCTTATCCGTAACAAACCAACGGATATATAGCCGTTACTTTCTGACTAGCCGTTGCCAATCTGACGTCATTGAAGTGACTATCCTGCAAAATCATGATTATAAATTGAAGTTAGAGATAAGGGTTAGGAGGCATTTAAATTCGTGTGTTTCATCCTTTAAATCCTCATTCGAAGATCTGCTCAGGTACTTCTCTTTCCTTTCTCTCTTCGTATTCTCATTCTGTTTCTTCTTCTTCACCATCATCATGACCAAGATGATGCTGAGATCTTCACCGGATAAGGATCACAAAAAGGACAGTCCCTTGAAGAGCCAAGGGATCATCAAAGGCTCCGCGAAAGAAAGATGTTGCTTTACTGATCCACAGATAGATAGGATCCGCCATTGTTTTCCGGCGAACACCATTTTTAAAGCTTTTGACCCCACCGTTCTAAGCGACTTTGTTTCTAAAACCTGGGTAGCCTTTCCGGTCACCCCATTTACGATAGGATACTCGTATCCTTTTCCTGATTTCACCCAATATTTCTTCTCTCTCACCGGCATCTCCTACATCCAAGCAATGCCAATGATATGGAGGGTCTTGTATACCCTTGAAAGAATCATTGAGCATGATGGTATTGATCTGGGAATGTCGGAGTTAGCAGAAATGTACGACCTTGTGAGCCATGGATCTCATCTGTTAGGGCATGAATTTTATGCTAAGGATCATCTATCCTGAGTCTGGGCATGGATCACGGATCCTTAATGGATGATGCAGACAGTCTGAGGATCCAGAGTCTGAGGATCACGAGTCTGAGGATCACGCGTCTGAGGATCACGAGTCTGAGGATCAGGATCCTTAACAGAACTTATGTTTTGCACGTTTTTAATGTGTAAATGCAGGTAATGGACGTAGTGGACCACTTCTTTGCTGGAATCTCGTGGAATATGCTTTTAGGCACGTGCATATTGAGGAGATAACCGTTAGTGGTGGTCATGGGTGACTTCCACCTTTTTCGGGAAGTTAGTTAGTTGTTTTTTCTTATCTTTTTAAGGGGAAACAAGCTCATTAGAGGCATAAGTCGTGCACACCACAGAAAATACACACAATACACGAATTCTCTGCAAACACTTAGCAAAAAACACACACTTTCACTAGAAATTCATTGTATCGAGCTTGTTTTCTTCCGAAGTTGTACAAGGATCACTATTGTTTCAGCAATATATTTGGTGATCGGTAGTTTCCATCACCCGAGGTTTTTTATGCCGGAGATCTTCTAAAGATCAAGGGCTTTTTCCTCGTATAAATCTCGGTGTTCATCGTTGATTTCATACACTTGTCGTTCAATCAATTAACCAAGCATCATTCCTCACAAAATCAGATTTGGTTGCATTATCCTTGTGTGATTTTTGACCAAAACAGTTTGGCGCCCACCGTGGGGCCATTGGTGCTTCAATTCTGAGAAATTTTGTTCATTTCATTCATTTCGGTTCATTATCTTCAACCACATGGCTTCTCAGGGAAAACTACTCCAAGTTCTATGCCGGCGGTCACTTTTTCACAGGGCATTCCGCCTTTGCATCATCTCCCCCTTGCATTCCAGAAGAATGCTGAGAATTCTCCGAAGAAGACAACCCCCGTTTTCACAAAACCAACTGTTGTTTCTTCCTCTACACTTACTAACAGTGATTTTTATGCTTTGATTGTGCAGATGAAGGATCACATGCAGCAGCAGGTCAAAACCAATGGCAGGATCCTTCGCGAAATTGATAAAATCAGCAGAGGATTACTACCCTTTGATGTCGAGGTCGCTGAATTTCGACACTCCGGTCATAACTTCCCAGCACTTTGCAGCTCCAGATGTCCAATACCAAGGTGCATCAATAGGAATGCGTTCTGGATCATCGGTAATGTCTCAGGCTCGAGGATCCTCTTTCCCGCCTTCAGGATCCTCATTTCAGCATCAGGGATTCTTCACCAGTTTAGGAGGATGCATGGGGACGCAGCCAATTCAGGGATCCTCCACTCAGGTTCAATGATCCTCTCAGGTTCAAGGATCCTCTCAGGTTCAAGGATCCTCTCAGGTTCAGGGATCCTCCTCCCAGGTTCAAGGATCCTCTCAGGTTCAAGGATCCTCTCAGGTTCAAGGATCCTCTCAGGTTCAAGGATCCTCTCAGGATCAGGGATCCTCCTCCCAGGCTCAAGGATCCTCTATCCTCTCAGGTTTAAGGATCCTCTCAGGTTCAAGGTTCCTCCTTCCAGGTTCAAGGATCTTCATCTCAGGTTTCCGGATCCATGGATTATCCTCCAAGACCTACATTCACAGCACTTCAAGGATCCAACATCTTCCAGGATCAAAGATACTTAAGGAGTGTGCAACCCGGAAGTTCAGATGTTTATCTAGGAGACTTCATACCAATGCAGACCATTGCTTCCTCTGGTCCCTCGGTTATGCCAGAATCCCGCCAACATGGATTCACATCTGGAATTCCAAACTTGAATCATTCAGGAGGTAACACTTTGAATAATTTTTGCAATGCTAACCATGGCTTTGTGCAGGATACAGGTATCAACCAAGCTATGGCTAAGGAATTGCAGAAACATAGGGATATAATATCCAACGTTCCAGGAGTGGTTAAGCTCATTCCTGAAATTCCTGATAAAAGCCACAAGATATCTCGTTTTGCACCACCTGTTTGTGATGCAGAGATACCGAAGAGGTTTCAGACACCAAATCTGGTTGCTTGTGCAAGGGCTTTGGATCCACACTTACCGGATCAGCGTTAAAATGGCTGCTAAGTCTTCCTCCTTACTCTATTACTTCATTTGCTAATCTAGTTAATTTGTTTAATAGCCAATTCTCATGCAGTAGGAGATTTGAACGATTAACTAGTGACTTATATAGGATCACCCAAGGTCATAATGAATCATTAAGGGATTACATAACTAAATTTAGTAGAGAATCCTTAGAAATCCCTAACTTAGATATTGCTACTGCTATTGAAGCTTTTAAACTGGGTTTACTTAAGGATTCTCAGTTCTATGATGATCTTGTTATGACACCTTGCAGGAACTTAGATGAGGAAAGAAATAGGGCCCTTAGGTTCATCCGTTTAGAGGATGACAAAAGGATCCACGAGAGATTGTCAGGATCCTCAAAGCAAGACAAATAAGGATCCTATCTCAAGGATAACTGATCTAAGCAATACTCCAAGCATGACAACCAGAGTGTGCATGCTGTGGAACAAGAGGAAGATGATCAGGATTATCCTCCTATTTCTGAATATTGTTTTTCTGCTGATAATAATGAACTAATCCTTTCTATGCAGAGTTTAGGTGACAAGGTTAGGTGGCCAAGGAAGAATGACAAACCGCCTACCACCAAAGACGAATCGAAATGGTGTGCTTACCATGGGGATTCTGGCCATCTCACAGATGAGTGCATAGCATTAAGGAAGGAGATAGGTTATCTTTTGAGCAAAGGATACTTGAAGGAATTGCTCGGAAGGAAAAAGTCAAGGATCAAGTATCCTGAGAAAGTTCCTGAAAAAGCTCATCCTCCACCATCCGATGCTCAAATCATCCATTTCATCTCCGGAGGTTCTCAGCAGCTAAGAGAAGTGCAAAGGAAACAAAGATGGAGAATGGGGGCAAACCTGTTCGGACCTCCATCCTTACCCAGCAGAAAGTAATATCATATGATGAGGATAACTGTGCGGACATTCAGGATCCTCATCACGATGGTGTAGCCATGGATACACGATATGAAGGCAGTCCCCCTCAACATATCATCAATGTGTCAAGGTCCCAACTCTATGAGATATGGTAAAGATAGAAAGTGATCAGCAGGAGGCAAAGAACTGTTACACTTCTTCAATGAAGCCAGCCTCCAAGGAGCAAGACGTCATGGAGGCAAGAGAGCAAGACGTCAAGGATATTATGTTGAACCCAGAGGATCCTGAATCCAAAATTTTTATAGGATCCGGGATCCTAGACAGTATTGAGCAGGATTTAGTATCCTTCTTGAAAAGAAGAAAATCTACCTTCGCTTGGAAACATGAAGATATGACAGGAGAAAGTTTGCACTTGAAAGGAATGCCATTATCCAAGAAGAGGTAGACAAATTGCTCAAGGCAAGTTTGAGTGGACTGATAAGCATGAAGCTGCACTTAAGGTTCTTAAGGATTATCTATCCTTAGCACCCGCCCTGATGAAACCAGAAAATGGAGAATCGTTATCCTTATACTTAGCTATTTCAGCTAAAGCAGTAAGTGTGATCCTAGTTAAGGATCATGAAGGCTCTCAACATCCGGTATACTATGTAAGTAAAATTCTACTTGATGCTGAGGCCAGGTATTCTCATTTAGAGAAATTAATTCTTGATTTAATTATGGCTTCTGCTAAACATAGACATTATTTCGAAACTCACACCATTATTGTGAAAACTAACATTCCTATCAAGAATGTTCTCAGGAAACTTCAAGTGTCAGGTAGAATAGCAAAGTGGATAGTCAAGCTTATTGCATATGACATTAAGTATGAACCCAGGACTGCCATCAAGTCCCAAGCTTTAGCTGACTTTGTGGCTGATTCCAGTAGTGATCTACAAAGGGAAGCTGAACTAGAAGTTCAACAACTTGAGAAGACCAAGGATCCTTAGACACTCTTCACGGATGGAGCTTCAGATGTTAAAGGAACTAGACAAAGCACACTTCTAAAATCGCCACAGGGGGACATTATACCCCAATCCATTGCATGTGAATTCCAAACCACTAATCATGAGGTTGAGTATGAGGCCTTGATAGCAGGTTTGCAATTAGCTAATAATATGAGGATCAGGTATCTTCAAGTATATGTAGATTCTCTATCAATTACTAATCATTACAAAAGTTCTTACACTGTCAAATGTGAAAAGCTAATCAAGTACTTAGAAATAGTCAGGAAACTGGCAGATTCTTTTGCTTTTTTCAGTCTACCACAGGTACCCAGGGAAGAAAATGCAGAAGCTGACGCTTTAATTAACCTTGGATCATTCCTAAAGATTCAAGAAGATGTGAAAAATACTCATCACCCATGTTTTAACTCCTACAATTGAGGATCACGTAGCCATGGAGATAGTGGAGGATTCTGCAATCATACCTGGTGACCCTGCACAGTCGAATTCAGGATCCTGGATCCTTCCAATCCTAAGATATATACAACATGGAGAGATCCCTACAGGACAAAATCCTAAAGCTTTCAAAGTCAAGGAGACTGTGGAAACCACACTGGGGGCAGAGCACTATTTTCAAGGATTCTTAGAACAACATACTATAGGCCTACCACGAAGAAGGATGTTGTGGATTATGCAAAGAAGTGTGATGCTTGTCAAAGACACAGTACTATTCTACACCAACCAACATAACATCTGCATCCTAAGAAGAAGCTTTTGCTCAAAGTCAGAAAAAAGGAAATGGCCAGTTATCAACAAAGAATGGCTGGAGCATACAACAAGAATGTCAAGATTAGAAGATTTCAAGTTGGTGATTTTGTGCTAAGAAAAGCATTCCAGAACACTACAAATCCTTCTGATGGCAAGCTAGCACCAAAGTGGGAAGATCCCTATCTAATTGAAGCTGAATCAGGAAAGGGGGCATATCACTTGTTAACAATGGATGATGATCTCCTACCAAGAGCTTGGAATGCTGTTCATCTCAAAAAATACTTTAAGTAAGAAGGATCAGGGATCCTCAGCGATACCGGTATTCTGATTAAGGATCCAGGATCCTCAAAGGATATATGATTCTACATTTGGTAACACATTACTTTCATTTTCATTCATTTTATACTTATTACTTATCATAAGTTAAAGATGTTAATCAGTTAACATCTATTTTCACAAAGTTTAAGCTTTTGCAGAGTTGTTATCATTTTACAGAAGATCAAAGTGGTTGGCCAACTCTCCAAAGTTTTGGGCTTGTCCCCAGTTTGGGCCTGTCCCCAGTTTCGCCAGTAGCGCACGATGATCCTGGTGCAGTTCAAGGCAGTGCGACCAGTACTCGTTTTAGGGGCTGACAATTTCATTGTACTGGCTGTACCCAGGATCCTACGTATAATGGTAGACGTACCATACATCTGTTCCTAAGGTTTCTAACGTTTTCACGTTAGCTAAGGTTTCGGCATTTTCATGTCGCTCAAGTTTGGATAGTCGCCAGTGAGGGCCATACTCCAGTTTACATCCGTTTATATGGGCTTGACCCCAGTTTACATCCGTTTATTTGGGCTTGTCCCCAGTTTGTTGGGCTTGTCCCCAGTTACTAACTCTTATCTTATATTGGCTTAGTCCCAAGTTGTATCCTATTTCAGGTTTTTGGAGACAAACGACCAAGGATCCTTGATCCTTACCTTCCATTAAGGTTTGTCTTATGGTTATCCTGTTTATAATGATAAAGGTTAGGATCCTAACTTGGATTCTCAGGTATGATCCTTAAGTATTTTGATTTTACTCATTATTCATTTGAATAGCCCTTATACTTTGACAACTGAACTTATGATCCTTAAAATATACTACTTTTCGGAACTTTTCAACTATAGGATATTTGATCCTGGATCATATCCTAAAATTCTTAAACTTAATTTGTTTAACTTTTCTTATTCAAACAAATGTATATCACAACAATTGAAAACTAAAGGATACATAAGGATAGCAACACGGGAGATAGCCAAAAAGTTAAAGTTATTTTATTCACAAAACATTAAACCTTTTAAGGTTGTCAAAATTGCCAACCCACGTTTCTACCAGCAAAACGTGGCCCGTCCACATGGGTTGGCAAAGGGTGTCCATTGTTTACGGGTCTTTGTAGTGCAGAAAATAAAAGATGGAAGGATAACGAGTGGCTTCATCCACCAAACAGAGGATCCATCCACCACCCATTATCCTGCCTATTGTTCAAGGATCCATGATTCTTCACCCTAGAAACTACTGTCTAAAGTTATACAAGTTCTGACGATAAGGATCCTTGATCCTAGAAGCTTTACTTTTCATAGTTTGCTTATTCAGCAATAATTTACAAGGATATAGAATCCTAACTTGGATTCTCTGGTATGTTATATTCTAACTTTTTCGAAGCTGTAAGTTGTCTCTTATCCTTTTTGGTTAAGGATCATTGATCCACATTTATATGAACACTTCAAGTTTTCTGTTAAAAGTGTAACATTATCATCAGATTTTCAATAACTTTCCAGTTGTTTGGTGATGATATTTTTGAAAATAGAAAGCATACATGAAAAATAAAAAGGGAAGAAACAACAATAGATGTAGCTAAAAAAGTTTAATGTTATTACCCATTCATTATGTATCAAATCATCTGGACTGGATTTCACCAGCAAAACCGTGGACCATCCACCCAGGCCGGATAAGGCTATCTAACAGTTAAAGTGTCTATGCAGAAATTAAAGTGCAGGAAGGTTAATAGCAAACTGTGTAGAAGGATTCATTCTCCACGAATGGAAGGATCTTCTGATCTGTAAAGGCACTTGAGGAGTTATCTCTAACTCTATATTTTGCAATGATCATTATAGCAGGTCTTATCAGTGACGACAGGCAGTGTAACAACTAGTTACCAGCAGCAACGGCTAGTCCGCTTCTGACGGAAATATGACAGCTGTGAATCCTTATCACAACTGCCATATTGGGGGCAATTGTTAGGGCATGAATTTTATGCTAAGGATCATCTATCCTGAGTCTGGGCATGGATCACGGATCCTTAATGGATGATGCAGACGGTCTGAGGATCCAGAGTCTGAGGATCCAGAGTCTGAGGATCACGAGTCTGAGGATCACGCGTCTGAGGATCACGAGTCTGAGGATCAGGATCCTTAACAGAACTTATGTTTTGCATGTTTTTAATGTGTAAATGCAGGTAATGGACGTAGTGGACCACTTCTTTGCTGGAATCTCGTGGAATATGCTTTTAGGCACGTGCATATTGAGGAGATAACCGTTAGTGGTGGTCATGGGTGACTTCCACCTTTTTCGGGAAGTTAGTTAGTTGTTTTTTCTTATCTTTTTAAGGGGAAACAAGCTCATTAGAGGCATAAGTCGTGCACACCACAGAAAATACACACAATACACGAATTCTCTGCAAACACTTAGCAAAAAACACACACTTTCACTAGAAATTCATTGTATCGAGCTTGTTTTCTTCCGAAGTTGTACAAGGATCACTATTGTTTCAGCAATATATTTGGTGATCGGTAGTTTCCATCACCCGAGGTTTTTTATGCCGGAGATCTTCTAAAGATCAAGGGCTTTTTCCTCGTATAAATCTCGGTGTTCATCGTTGATTTCATACACTTGTCGTTCAATCAATTAACCAAGCATCATTCCTCACAAAATCATATTTGGTTGCATTATCCTTGTGTGATTTTTGACCAAAACATCATCGATATCTATTCAAACATAAACCTGGTGAAGAACACCCCATCTTCAAAGCCACTAAGAATGACACCAACTGGAAAAGGCGATTCTTCTTTGTCAGAAGGGATTCTATCCCTGATGGGAAAGATCTGCCTAGAAAATGGACCACTCATGGTAGGATAGAGGATCCTGAGAAGGATCACAGGATAACCTTGTTTCTGCTGAGGATCACTAACATCCTTTTGTTTCTATTTTGCAGCTATTACTGTTTCACACCTTATTACAACACCTGCAACGAAGGAAAGGCTTGCTGCTTTCCGGAGGCTTGATCCTGCAATAAGATCATTTCAAGAAAATACCCAGGATTCTCAAGTAGTATCCTCAGGCTCTGTTATGATGTCAAATAAGTATCCCATTTTGTGCATAACTAAATATTTAAATTAAAATGAAATAAGGATACTTATCTGTTTTGGATGTGTAGGTGCTGGAAAATCATCGAAGTCTGCTACTCGTTTCAGTGTCACTGACCTCGATGCTGTCCGATCCGCAAAAAAGAAGCCTGCTGCTAGTCCATCCGTCACAATCCCCAAGGCAACCACTTCTAAGGGAAGGGGTGGAAAGAAAAGGAAGACTGTTGATACCCTAGAAGGTCTGCCTCTGATCCAGCATCAGTTTGAGGAATACGTTGCCGAGGTAAGAGTAACTGATCCTTAAATGTGATTCTTGTACATGATCCTTCCATACTGAGGGTAAGGGATCCTGAGTTGTATCCTTTCTTTTGCAGAAATTTGCTGAAATCCAAGATTACGTAGGGAGTATTGAAGAGGTTGAGCAAAAGTGTGTGGACCTCCAAAAGATCATGCTGGCCAAGGATAAGAAGATTGCCTCTCTCGAAAACGATGTCAATCTGGTGAAGAGGGAACTTGTCCTGGCTCATATCACTGCTGATCAGGAGAAGGCTGAAATCACCAATGATGCTAAAGTCTCTGCTGCCATTGCTATGTATAAAACCAAGTTGCAGATGGCCCAAGAAGCTCTGGATCCTGACTTTGACAAGAACAACTGGGACATAGAGGGCTGGACGGCTAGGTTAGCTGAGCCGGATGACGAAGAAGAGGCTGGTGAAGTCCTAGTAATCGAGGCTGGCAGCAGTGGGGTTAAGGATCATGCGGGTGATGCCGGAGCTGGAGGAGCTGGTGAAGGTGATGGTGATGCAGCAAAGGTGTAGGCTGCTGAAATGGGCGATGATGGATATTTCTAGACGTGGCCGGAGCCCATTTTTTTATAGTTTGGTAATGGTTTTTGTTTTGATGATGTTTTTCTGAACAATGCTGGTCTGTAATAACTTAGACAATAGTTTCTAGGGTTGAGGATCATGGATCCTTGGACAATAGGTAGGATAATTGGTGGTGGATGGATCCTCAGTTTGGGGGATGAAGCCACTCGTTATCCTTCCGTCTTTATTTCCTGCACTCTTAAGACCCGTTAACAATGGACACCCTTTGCCAACCCATGTGGACGGGCCACGTTTTGCTGGTAGAAACGTGGGTTGGCAATTTTGACAACCTTGAAGGGTTTAACGTTTTGTGAATAAATAGAATCTTAACTTTTTGGCTATTTCCCGTGTTGTTATCCTTGTGAATACTTTACTTTTCAATTGTTGTGATATATATTTTGTCTGAATTTATTAAGTAAAGAAGAAAAAATTTAATAAATATCCTCAAAAGTTTAGGATATGAACAAGGATCACATATCCTATAGTCGACAAGTTCTGAAAAGTAGTGTAGTTTAAGGATCATAAGTTCAGTTGTCAAAGGATAAGGGTCACTCATGTAAATAATAAATAAAATCAAAGTAATTAAGGATCATACCTGAGAATACAAGTTAGGATCCTAACCTTTAACACTTATAATCAGGATAACCAAAAGACAAACCTTAGTAGAAGGTAAGGATCAAGGATCCTTGGTCATTTAGCTTCAAAAACCTGAAATAGGATACAACTTGGGACTAAGACAATATAAGATAAAAGTTAGTAACTGGGGACAAGCCCAACAATTCTGGGGACACGCCCAATATACTGGGGACAAGCCCAAAGGATAACTGGGGACAAGCCCAAAGGATAACTGGGGACAAGCCCAAAGGATCGTGTGTAAACTGGAGTATGGCCCTCACTGGCGACTATCCAAACTTAGTGACATGAAAATGCCAAAACCTTAGCTAACGTGAAAACGTTAGAAACCTTAGGAACGGATGTATGGTACATCTACCATTATACGTAGGATCCTGAATACAGCCAGTACAATGAAATTGTCAGCCCCTAAAGCGAGTACTGGTCCCATTGCCATGAACTGTACCAGGATCATCGTGCGCTACTGGCGAAACTAGGGACATGCCCAAACTGGGGTCAAGCCCAAATAACTGGGGTCAAGCCCAAATAACTGGGGTCAAGCCCAAATAACTGGATACTTCTGTGGATACTCAATCCTTTGTTAAGGATACCTGAATCTTCAAAACTCAGAATCAAGTGAAAAGAGGATAAAGGATGCAGGATCCTCATCCTTATATAAGATAATTAAAGAATGAAATAGTTTGGGATTAGAATATTACCAAATGAGGATCATCTGTCCTGTAAGGATCCTTCAAGGATACTTGTCAGGTAAGGATCATGGATCCTTATTACATGAAGTATTTCTTCAAGTGGACAGCATTCCAAGCTCTTGGTAGCAAATCACCTTCCATTGTTAGCAATCGATATGCCCCCTTTCCTGCCTCAGCTTCGATCAAGTAAGGGCCTTCCCACTTTGGTGCCAACTTTCCATCAGCAGGATTGGTGGTATTCTGAAATGCTTTCCTTAACACCATATCACCAACTTGGAATTTCCTGATCCTGACATTTTTGTTGTAAGCTCCAGCCATCCTTTGTTGATAACTGGCCATCCTTATCCTGGCCAAATCCCTGAGTTCTTCTATAGTATCCAAATCTTGAACCAAGTTTTCAGCATTTTCTTCAGGATCACGAATGTTTGTTCTTGCAGTAGGAACCACCATCTCTGTAGGGATCACTGATTCTGCCCCAAATACCAAAGAAAATGGAGTTTGGCCAGTGGCATTCTTGGGAGTTGTCCTATCAGCCCATAGTACATAAGGTAGTTCTTCTGCCCACTTTCCTTTCTTGGATCCAAGCTTCTTTTTTAAATTGTTGATGATGATCTTGTTGGATGATTCTGCCTGACCATTAGCTTGTGGGTGGACTGGTGTTGATGTTATCATCTTAATCCCCCAGCTGTCACAAAAGTTAGTAGTTCTATTCCCAATAAACTGGGATCCATTATCACAAACAATTTCAGAAGGGATACCAAATCTAGTAATAATGTTTCTCTTAATAAAGGATATCACTTCCTTTTCTCTGACTTGAGCAAAGGCTTCAGCCTCTATCCACTTGGAGAAGTAATCAGTCATAGCAAGCATGAATACTTTTCCACCAGGTGCCTTAGGAAGCTTACCAACTATATCCATTCCCCATCTCATAAATGGCCAAGAAGAGGATATAGGATGCAAAAGTTCTGCTGGTTGGTGAAGGATATTGCTGTGTCTCTGACAAGGATCACATTTCTTGGCATATTCCACAGCATCCTTCTTCATAGTAGGCCAATAGTATCCTGTCCTCGGGATCCTTGAGAACAATGCTCTGCCCCCAGTGTGGTTTCCACAATCTCCTTCATGAAAATCCTTTAGGACTTCTTGAATTTCAGGATCCTCGATGCATCTTAGATATGGACCTGCAAGATATCGTTTATATAACATGTTATTCAATATTGTAAATTGAGATACCTTGATTTTGAAAGCCCTGGGGTTTTCTCCTGTAGGAATCTCTCCATGTTGTATGTATCTCATGATTGGAAGGATCCATGATCCTGAATGAGATTGAGTATCATCACTAGGGATGATTGCATAATCTTCTCCTATCTCCATGGCTACATGTTCCTCGATAGCAGGGGTCAGGATGTGGATAATAGGGATCTTGATATCCTCCGGAATCTTCAAGGATGATCCTAGATTGGCTAATGCATCAGCCTCTGCATTCTCTTCCATTGGTACCTGTGTCAAACTAAAGGAAACAAAAGAGAGTGCCAATTCTTTGACTCAAGATACCTGATCCTCATATGCTTAGCAATTTTCAAACCAGCTATCAAGGCTTCATACTCAGCCTCATTGTTGGTAGTTTGAAATTCACAAGCTATGGAGTGGGGTATTATGTCCCCCTGTGGCGATTTTAGTAGTATTCCAAGCCCTGTTCCTTTGACATTAGAAGCACCATCAGTGAAGAGTATCCAAGGATCCTTAGTTTCTTCCAGCTGTTGGACTTCTAACTCAGCTTCCTTTTGCAAGTCACTACTAAAATCTGCCACAAAGTCAGCTAAGACTTGAGATTTGATGGCAGTCCTTGGTTCATATCTTATATCATAAGCACTAAGCTTCACTGCCCACTTAGCCATCCTTCCTGACATTTCAGGTTTCCTGAGAACATTCTTAATTGGAAAATTAGTCTTAACAACAATGGCATGAGTTTCAAAATAATGTCTTAATTTGGTAGATGCCATAATTAATGCAAGGATAAGTTTCTCTAAGTGTGAATACCTGGATTCAGCTTCAAGTAAACTCTTACTTACATAATAAACAGGATGTTGTGTACCTTGGTGATCCTTAACAAGGACCGCACTTACTGCTTTTGAGGATACTGCTAGGTATAAGTGTTTTGGTCAAAAAATCTGATGAGGATAATGCAACCAAACTCTTTGTTACGGGGAATGATGCTTTAAATGTAGAACAATAATAAGGATCACTCTAGTGTAAATTGCACAAACAACACAAGGATTTATACGGGGAAAAAGCCCTTGATCAAGAGTTGATCTCCGGCACAAAAAACCCCGGGTGATGGAAACTACCGATCACCAAGCTCAAATAAATCAATAAATGTTTACAACTTCGGATAGCAACGAGCTAGGTACAAGGATCACTATGGTGAAATGTGTAAAAGTGTATGGAAATTGTTAAGTGTTTTTTAGAGCTTCAAGAGTGCAACTGTATGAGAGTGTGTGTAGCTGAAAATGGCTAAGTATTCTAATTCTAGCTCGTCACCCCTTTTAAAATAGAAGTTAACTACAATAACAAACTATCCGACTTTTGTGCCAAGCTCCCACGTTCTCCACAACGTCCATTTCCAGTCAAACGTGTGCGAAATACCCATGGAATATTCCATAGTAACATTGCCAAGACCAAGTCAAGCTTATTACTCCTGCGAAATAATACGAAACATAAACAATCAATCGTTAGTATGAGGATCCTTAGAGTGATCCATGATCCTGACCCTGAAGCTCTTCTGAGGATCACTATCTGTCACAGAAGCAAGGATCATTAATTAGGATAACAAGTAAGGATCACTAATTGTTAAAAAAAATCCTCCCTTAACAATTGCCCCCAAAGTATAAGGAGTGATACGTTAAATGAGCGAATTATATTTTCTTGATCTTATCTGCAACTAACTATCGTAAATATAGCCGTTATTGTAGAACTATCCGTTGCAACCATGACGTCACAGAAGTGACAACCCTGCAAAATCACGATTATAAATAGGAGATAAAGATAGGATCGATATGCATTTAAATTCGAAGAAACTCCCTTTAAATTCTTGGTCGAAGATCTATCAGGTATCTCTTCTCTTATCTCTCCTTCTTTTACTCTGTTTTTCTTACTTTACCATCATCTCTTCAAGAATGATGCTCCGGTCCTCCCCCGCCAAGGATCACCAGAAGGATAGTCCCTTGAAGAGTCAAAGGATCATCAAAGACTCAACACATGAGAGGTGTTGCTTTAACGATGCTCAAATAGACAAGATTCGTCACTGCTTTCCGGTGAGTGCCTTTTTCAAACCCTTCGATCCTACTATTCTGTGCGACTATGTTTCAGAAACATGGGTTGCCTTTCCAGTTACTCCATTCGCCATAGGATACACCTATCCTTTCCCAGAATTTACACAATCCTTCTTTTCCCTTACCGGCATCTCTTACATCCAAGCCATGCCGATGATTTGGAGGGTTTTGTATACCCTGGAGAGGATCATCGAACAGGAAGGCATTGATTTAGGAATGTCAGAGCTGACACAGATGTATGATCTTACTACCTTTGGTTCTCATCGTTATTTGTTCAAACGAAAACCCGGCGGAGAACACCCCCTTCTTAAAGTCACCAAGAATGACACAAATTGGAAACGTCGCTTCTTCTTTGTCAGGAGGGATACCATTCCAAACGGAAAGGATCTACCAAGGACATGGTCCACCCATGGTAGGCCAGAGGATCCTGAGAAGGATCACCAGGTAGTCTTGTTTTTGTATAAGGATCACTAACCCCTTTTTGTCTTGTGTTATGCAGCTATTTCTGTCTCACACATCATCACAACACCTGCAACCAAGGATAGGCTTGCTGCTTTTTGGAAGCTTGATCCTGAAACAAGGACATTCAAGATAGACACCCAAGACTCACAAGAAGTATCCTCAGGTTCCATCACCATGTCAAGTAAGTATCCTGCCTTTTGCATAGTTTGAATATTAAAATAAATAATTAAATTGAAATAGGATAAGGATACTTATCTTGCTTTGAATGTGTAGGTGCCGGAAAATCTGCCAAGCCTGTATCCCAGTTCAACACGGCTGACCTTGATGTTGTTCGCTCCAGGAAGAAGAGGGCCACTACCAGTCCTAGCATCTCCATTCCCAAGGCACCCACTAAAGGAAAGGGTGGCAAGAAGAGGAAAACTTCTGACACTGAGGACCTTCAAGGCCTACCACTGATCCGCCACCAGTTCCTTGAATACTTCAATGAGGTAAGGATCACCAATTCTGCCTAGGTATCCTACTCGTATGAGGATCACCTGATCTTGAACTGCTTTGTCCTTTTCTTTGCAGAAATTTGCTGAGATTGAAGATTACGTGGGGAGTGTTGAGGAGCTGGATAAGAAGATTGCTGACCTCCAACAGGTTGCCGTGCTCAAGGATCTTAAGATCGCTGACCTTGAAAAAGCCCTTAAAGATGCCAAGACTCAAACAGCTAAAATCCTGATCGACATTGACTATGAGAAGCATGATCTCATAGAAAACGCAAAGGTCTCTGCTGCCATCACAATGTATCAGACAAAATTAAAGATGGCCCAGGAAGCTCAAGATCCTAACTTCGACAGAAGCAGCTGGGATGTTGAGGGCTGGAAAGCAAGGTTGGCTGATCATGAGGATGATGAGGAGGCTGAGGAGGTTTTGGCGATCGAGGCTGGAGGTAGTGGGAAGGATCTGGTGAAGGATACCGCAGCTGGAGGGGAAGAGGATGCAGCAAAGGTTTAGGCTGCACAATTGGGCGATGATGGACATTCTTAGACGCAGCCGGAGCCCAATTTTTAAATTTGGTAGTAGTTTTTTGTGGTTGTGATGTTGAACAATTTGATGGTTTGTACTTGAACAATAGTTTTTAGGATTAAGGATCATGTATGATCCTTTGGACAATAGGTAGGATTGCAATTGGTGGAGGGATCCTCTGTTTGGGGGATGAAGCCATTGTGATCCTGCCGCCTTTATATTCCTGCACTACTTTTGAACCTATTATCATGGACACCCTTTACCTACCCCAGCGGACGGGCCACGTTTTGCTGGTAGATGCTCGGGGTAGGTAATTTTGACAACCTTTTAAGGGCTAGTCTTTTGTTAATAAATAAAACCTTAATCTTTTGTCGCTTATCTTGTGTTGTTATCCTTTTTGTCTCTTTAATTCTCAATTGTTTTGATGTACATTTATTGAATAAGCAATTTTGAATAAGTCAGATTGAAAATAGTTAGGATATGATCCATGACCAAATATCTTATAGTTGAAGAATCCCAAAAAGTAATATATTTTAAGGATCACAAGTTTAGTTGTCAAATTTTAAGGGTTATTCAAATAAACAACGAATAGAATTAGAAATAGTTAAGGATCATACCTGAGGATCCAAGTTAGGATCCTAACCATAATAAGGATAACTATAAGATAAACTTTAGAGAGAAGCAAGGATCAAGGATCCCTAGTTGCTTATCTTCAAGGACCTGAAATAGAGCATAACTTGGGACTAAGCCAATATAAGATAAGAGTTAGCAACTGGGGACAAGCCCGAGGATAACTGGGGACAAGCCCAAGGATAACTGGGGACAAGCCCAAGGATAACTGGGGACAAGCCCAAGGATCGTATGTAAACTGGAGTATGGCCCTAACTGGCGACTATCCAAACTTAGTGACATGAAAATGCCAAAACCTTAGCCAACGTGAAAACGTTAGAAACCTTAGGAACGGATGTATGGTACGTCTACCATTATACGTAGGATCCTAGGTATAGCCAGTACAATGGAATTATCAGCCCCTAAAGCGAGTACTGGTCCCACTGCCTTGAACTATACCAGGATCATCATGCGCTACAGGCGGAACTGGGGTCAAGCCCAAACAACTGGGGTTAAACCCAAGTAATGGATTGCTTCTGCAGATAACCAATATTTTGATAAGGATACCTGAACTTTCAAAACTTAAAATCACGTGAGATATGGACAAAGGATACATGATCCTTATCCTTATATGAGAAAATAAAGAAATGAAATAGTTCAAGATTAGGATATTACCAAAGTAAGGATCACTGATACTTTAAGGATCCTTCAAGGATACTCCTAACGTAAGGATCATCTGTGCCATGAGGATCCTGCTCACATGAAATATTTCTTCAAGTGGACAGCATTCCAAGCTCTTGGTAGCAAATCACCTTCCATGGTTAGCAATCTGTATGCCCCCTTTCCTGCTCCAGCTTCAATCAAATAAGGGCCCTCCCATTTTGGAGCCAATTTTCCATCAGCAGGATTGGTGGTATTCTGAAATGCTTTCCTTAATACCATATCTCCAACTTGAAACTTCCTGATCCTGACATTTTTGTTGTAAGCACCAACCATTCTTTGTTGGTAACTGGCCATCCTTATCCTAGCCAGATCCCTGATTTCTTCAATAGTATCCAGATCTTGAGCCAAGTTCTCATCATTTTCCTCAGGATCACGGGTACTTGTTCTAGCAGTTGGAACCACCATTTCTGTTGGGGATCACTGATTCTGCCCCAAACACCAAAGAGAATGGTGTTTGACCAGTAGCATTCTTAGGGGTTGTCCTATCAGCCCAAAGCACATAAGGTAGTTCTTCTGCCCATTTCCCTTTCTTGGATCCAAGCTTCTTCTTCAAATTGTTGATGATGATCTTGTTGGATGATTCTGCTTGACCATTAGCTTGTGGGTGGACTGGTGTTGATGTTATCATCTTAATCCCCCAGCTGTCACAAAAGTTAGTGGTTCTGCCCCCAATGAATTGGGAACCATTGTCACATATAATTTCAGAAGGAATTCCAAATCTAGTTATAATATTTCTTTTAATGAAGGATATAACTTCCTTTTCTCTGACTTGGGCAAAAGCTTCAGCCTCTATCCACTTGGAGAAGTAATCAGTCATAGTAAGCATGAATACTTTCCCACCAGGTGCCTTAGGAAGCTTACCAACTATATCCATACCCCATCTCATAAATGGCCAAGAGGAGGATATAGGATGTAGAAATTCAGCCGGCTGATGAAGGATATTGCTATGTCTCTGACAAGGATCGCATCTCTTAGCATACTCCACAGCATCTCTTTTCATAGTTGGCCAGTAGTATCCTGTCCTCAGGATCCTTGAAAATAATGCCCTGCCCCCAGTGTGGTTTCCACAATCTCCTTCATGGAAGTCTTTTAAAACTTCTTGGATTTCAGGATCCTCGATGGCCGGGGTCAGGATATGGATAATAGGGATCTTGATATCCTCGGGGATCTTCAAAGATGATCCTAAGTTAGCCAATGCATCAGCTTCTATATTTTCTTCCCTTGGTACCTGTGTCAAACTAAAGGAAACAAAAGAGAGTGCCAATTCTTTGACTATCTCTAAATATTTGGTTAGCTTTTCACCTTTAACAGCATAGGATCCATTAAAGTGGTTTGTAATTAATAATGAATCTACATGTACCTCAAGATACCTGATCCCCATATGCTTAGCAATTTGCAAACCAGCAATTAAGGCTTCATATTCAGCCTCATTGTTAGTGGTTTGGAACTCACAAGCTATAGAGTGGGGTATTATGTCCCCCTGTGGCGATTTTAGTAGTATTCCAAGCCCTGTGCCTTTAACATTTGAGGATCCATCAGTATAGAGTATCCAAGGATCCTTGGTCTCCTCTAGCTGCTGGACTTCTAACTCAGCTTCTTTTTGTAAATCACTACTGAAATCAGCCACAAAGTCAGCTAATGCTTGGGATTTGATGGCTGTCCTAGGCTCATATCTTATATCATAGGCACTAAGCTTCACTGCCCACTTAGCCATCCTTCCTGACATCTCTGGTTTCCTGAGGACATTCTTAATTGGAAAATTAGTTTTAACAACAATAACATGAGTTTCAAAATAATGTCTCAACTTAGTAGATGCCATAATTAATGCAAGAATAAGCTTTTCAAGGTGTGAATACCTGGATTCGGCATCAAGTAAACTTTTACTTACATAATAGACAGGATGTTGTATACCTTCATGATCCTTAACAAGGACCGCACTTACTGCTTTTGAGGATACTGCAAGATACAAGGATAGCACATCGCCTTTTTCTGGTTTCATCAAGGCCGGGGCTGAGGATAGATAATCTTTGAGAGCTCTTAAGGCATTCTCATGCTTCTCAGTCCACTCAAATTTCTTGTTCTTCCTTAGGATATCATAGAATTCTTTGCACTTCTCTGAGGATTTGGATATAAATCTGTTCAAAGCTACTATCCTGCCTGTTAGCCTTTGAACATCCTTAGCATTGGCCGGAGATTTGATGTTCACTATTGCTTTGATTTGTTCCGGGCTAGCTTCAATGCCTCTCTTTGTCACCATATACCCTAAGAATTTACCTGCTTTAACACCAAAGTGACATTTTGAAGGATTAAGCTTCATATTATATTTATCAAGGATATTGAATGCTTCCTCCAAGTCTCTTAGGTGATCCTCAGCCTTTATTGATTTTACCACCATATCGTCTATGTAAACCTCCATAGTTTGTCCAATCTGATCCTTGAACATCATATTCACCAGCCTTTGATATGTTGCACCTGCATTTCTTAATCCGAACGGCATAGCAATATAGCAATATATACCGGTTGGAGTCATGAAGGCTGTATCCTCTTGATCGGATGGTTCCATTTGGATTTGTTGAAATCCAGATGAAGCATCCATAAAAGTTAACAGTTCATGACCCGCAGTTGCATCCACCATGGAGTCAATGTGGGGTAATGGGAAAGGATCCTTGGGACATGCCTTATTTAAATCTGTAAAATCGACACATACCCTCCACTTTCCGTTTTTCTTTTGAACAACAACCACATTGGCCAACCATCTTGGATACTTGACCTCTCTAATCATACCTGCCCGGAGCAATTTCTCTACCTCTTCCTGGATAATGGCATTTCTTTCCGGTGCGAACTTTCTTCTCCTTTGATGGATTGGTTTGAAGGACCTATCAATGTCAAGTTTGTGAGTGATTACATCTTTAGATATGCCTGTCATGTCTTCATGTTTCCATGCAAAGGTAGTCTTTCTCCTTTTGAGGAAGGATATGAGGTTTTCCTTCATATCGCCAAGGATCCCTGATCCAATATAAATTTGGGATTCATGATCACGAGGATCCATGAGGATTTCTATCACATCCTGCTGTCTTGCCTCCAAGACATCCCTTGGAGGATACTTTGATTGCTATTGCTCCCTTGACTTCGAGGCTGGTTTCATCGATGAAGTATAGCAATTCTTAGCCTCCTGCTGATCACTATCAATCTTGACTATTCCCCAAGGACTAGGGAGCTTCACACATTGATAGTAAGTTGATGGGACTGCCTTCATATCGTGTATCCAGGGCCTGCCAAGGATAACATTACAACAAGATAAACAGTCAATAACACAAAACTTTTGATAAGAATGTAGGCCTTCGATGTATATTGGGAGCTTAATGTCCCCCAGGGTATTCTTAGTTTCGCCACTAAATCCCACGAGCACGGAGGATCTTGGTATGATATCTGTTTCAGGGATACCCATCTTCTTTAGAACATCAAGCTGGATAATGTTCACTGAGCTTCCTCCGTCTATAAGGATCCTGCGGACAAAATGGTTAGAAATGAAAAGAGTAATAACTAAACCATCATGATGAGGATCCTGGATATCAACACGATCATCCTCATCAAAGGTTATGACTTTTCCTTCGGAGACACTTGTAGGACCGAGTTTTGTGACCGAAACCGTGATTCGTGTGATTATGTTCATACACGGGAAGACTAGAGATGATAAACAAACAACTTTGTATTAATCCGGTAGTAAAACATTACAAATCGGCCCGATTAACAAGCTAACCGAACTAATACCAAAGGAGTATACATCCGGGGAGAGACCAAGTGGTGATCTCTCCCGGTGAGGTCTCAAACCTCCTCCAACTTCCTTGTTTTGCAAATGACAAAGTGTTGGTATTTATACCCAACACAGGTTGTATGGTCGAAGGATCTAACAGACCGATCGATAGATCATCTGTCGATCACAAAGCCATCGAAGGATCCACATATACTTCGAAGGATGGCATATCCTTCGAAGTCCATGATCTAACAGACCGATCGATAGATCATCTGTCGATCACAAAGCCATCGAAGGATCCACATATACTTCGAAGGATGGCATATCCTTCGAAGTCCATCTATATCCATCGAATGATATCTTTCGAGCTCATCGAAGGATATACACAATCCTTCGATGCCTTATCCTTCGACACAAAACATTATACAACCATAATCTAACTGTTTGTCTAGCAAAACCCACACGGTCAACCGAATAACCCTCTCGTTTGACCACTTCAAACGAGCGGGTCTATACACGTTCGATAGACCGTTTCACTAACTATTACAAATTCAGCGTAAAATAATAACTAATCTATTCGACAAGCATCGGACACAAAATCTGCATCAACAAATTCCCCCTTGTCCGTTGCTGTCGAATGCTGAAAATGCAACTGCAATCGATCTTCAGTCAAGTATTCATCTTCTCTGTGTTAACAAATTCCCCCTTGACCGATGATCCAGGTAAGTAGTATCTTGATGCTCCTTGTATAATATTTCCCCCTTAAAGTACCCGTATCCGTGTTGGGTGTTGTGCAATTTCCTCAATTGACCGATCTTCCGCTGATCTTCCAATACTCCAACCGGCATTTGATAAGGGTTCCAATCTTTAAGAACTGCATCAAGTCTTGATCTTTTCATAAGAACTCTATTTCATACAAGCATACTACATCGATAGAGATTTCTGGTGAACTGTCTTCTGTAAACCGTCTTTGTGGAATCGACCAAGTAATGCACTTTAATCTTCAGCATCAACACTCAGGAAAGTCAGCTAGACCAAGTGTATCCCTTGCAAGCTCAACCAGCATGCTTAGTTGAACTACATCCAGATCTCATTGTCTCGCCTTTGTGAAGTTGACCACGTAATGCACTACGGATCTTCAGCATCAGTACTCAGGAAGTCAGCTAGACCAAGTACATCGTTTGCAAACTCAACGAATTGAGTTACCCCCAGATCCCTGTAAAATCCCAAAGAAACATCAAACCCAAAACCGAATCCTGCAGGTCTTCAGTCTTGAACTATCAGCTTTCATAAAGATTCCCCAGGTCTTCAGTGAACAGCGCTTTTGTAACTACTGTAGACTTTAGAAACCTGTATTTTTCCGTGCAAAACCCTTCACGCTGGCTGGAGAATTAATTAAAATCCTCAAATATGTGTATGTGCAAAACATTCCACGCCGAACCGTTTGTATCACCAGAAAATCACAAACTCTACCACCTGTGATTGCGTTTAGAAATTTACCGAAGAAATTCAATTTTTATCCCCCCATTTCTTTGGTAAAATCTCTAAACCTTAACAGATTCTCTCCACTTCAAAGAAACTGTCGTCAAATGTTCACCAATTCCCTCCACTAAGCGGAACTGTCGTCAATCTTTATTGAATGTTCTCGGTTCCGAAAAATCACGAAAACGACTTTCTTCTTTGCATATTCTAGTTGAATAAGAACGTCCCCTAGTACCCCGTAGGATCCGACTTGTATCCCTCCAAAGACTTTGTGAACTCGTTAGGACCGGTATTGACATTCTAGGTTCATTCATTCGTTACCAAATGCGAGAATATGACAATAAACAAAAAAGATTTCTTCGTTGCATATTCTAGTTGATAAGGAAATTTCGCCTAGTACCCCGTAGGATCCGACTTGTATCCCTCCAAAGACTTTGTGAACTCGTTAGGACCGGTATTGACATTCTAGGTTCATACGTTCGTCTTCAAATGCGAGAATATGACAATAAACAAAATGCTTTCGAACATTTACGAATAACCGGTAACAATCATAAACATTGACGTGCGGAAGTGAACATACCGTTTTGTTTTTGGCCCATAATAGTCGCGTCACCATTTTTGACATTTGCATCGGTAACCGTGACTACCCCACATTTTTCAAAAATCAAGTTTTCATCATCTCTTGTTTTCATCATGCCGCAACATCCCGAAAATTGCTGAAATCAAACATTCAGCCGACAACATCTTCTAATTTTCGAAATCCAGCAACAAACCTGCGATACCCAGCAACAATCGAGTCGAAAGATATCCTTCGAGGATCAGACTTTTCGAAAGATGGACCAGGTCGAAAGATATCCTTCGAGCTGATCAGGCTTTTCGAAAGATGGATCAGGTCGAAAGATATCCTTCGAGGATCATCTTTCGAAATTGTTGAGGGTTCCCACAAATATCTGGTATCTTTCGATCTTGTTGAGGGTTCCCACAAATATCTGGTATCTTTCGATCCCGATCTGCATCCTTCGACCCAAGGTCTCATCTTTCGAGCACCTTTTTCATCTTTCGGGTCTTCAAGCAGCCACCAAGAACATCAAGAACACAACGACTGTTCTTATGCAGATTTGACGAAAACACTTTGTATACAATTTTTGATGATGATAACTTGAATATTTAGGTGAAAAACATAAAACCCAACACTCGTTTCAGCACAGATCTAAATATTCGGGTCCAGATCTGAGTTTTTCTCATTTTCACCCAACTTTTCTTCTTGAACAAAAATCACGAAAATCACAGATCTAGAGCACATGTGATTTAGTAAGCGGTTAGATTTACTAAATCGGGCACCATGGCTCTGATACCAATTGTAGGACCGGGTTTCGTGACCGAAACCGTGATTCGTGTGATTATGTTCATACACGGGAAGACTAGAGATGATAAACAAACAACTTCTTTGTATTAATCCGGTAGTATAACATTACAAATCGGCCCGATTAACAAGCTAACCGAACTAATACCAAAGGAGTATACATCCAGGGAGAGACCAAGTGGTGATCTCTCCCGGTGAGGTCTCAAACCTCCTCCAACTTCCTTGTTTTGCAAATGACAAAGTGTTGGTATTTATACCCAACACAGGTTGTATGGTCGAAGGATCTAACAGACCGATCGATAGATCATCTGTCGATCACAAAGCCATCGAAGGATCCACATATACTTCGAAGGATGGCATATCCTTCGAAGTCCATGATCTAACAGACCGATCGATAGATCATCTGTCGATCACAAAGCCATCGAAGGATCCACATATACTTCGAAGGATGGCATATCCTTCGAAGTCCATCTATATCCATCGAATGATATCTTTCGAGCTCATCGAAGGATATACACAATCCTTCGATGCCTTATCCTTCGACACAAAACATTATACAACCATAATCTAACTGTTTGTCTAGCAAAACCCACACGGTCAACCGAATAACCCTCTCGTTTGACCACTTCAAACGAGCGGGTCTATACACGTTCGATAGACCATTTCACTAACTATTACAAATTCAGCGTAAAATAATAACTAATCTATTCGACAAGCATCGGACACAAAATCTGCATCAACAACACTTGATGTTCGAACGGGTCTTTCTCCATTATCCATTTTAGTTTCCTTTGCATGCCTCTTAGCTGCTGAGAAGGATGTCCGCAAATGTCTGATCCTCCAGAAATAAAGTTTATTACTTGTGCATCTGCTGGAGGGGCTGGAGCCTTTTCAGGGATCCTTTCAGGATCCTGATTCCTTGACTTTTTTCTTCCCAACAATTCTTTCAGATGCCCCTTGCTCAACAAGTATCCAATTTCCTTTCTTAGTGCAATGCATTCTTCTGTGAGATGCCCAAAATCTTCATGGTATGCACACCACTTTGATTTATCTTTGGTTGCAGCTGGTCTGTCATTTTTTCTGGGCCATCTGGCTTTATCACCTAGATTCTGCATCGCAAGGATTAGTTCATTGTTATCAACAGAAAAACAATATTCAGAAATTGGCGGATAATCTTCATCATCCTCTTCCTGATCAACAACATGCACATTCTGGTTATCAGATCTGTTATAGGATCTGAACTTGTTGTTCTTGAACGAGGATCCTTGCTTATCTTGCTTTGAGGATCCTGCTAACCTCTCCTGGATCCTTTTGTCATCCTCTAGCCAGATGAACCTAAGTGCCCGGGTTCTTACCTCATCTAGGTTCCTGCATGGTGTCATAACAAGATCATCATAGAACAATGAATCCCTAAGCAATCCCATCTTAAAGGCCTCAACAGCCGTGGCTATATCCAAGTTGGGAATATCTAAGGATTCTTTACTGAATTTGGTAATGTAATCTCTTAATGATTCATTATGACCCTGGGTTATCCTATATAGATCACTAGTTAATCGTTCGAATTTTCTACTACAAGAAAACTGATTATTAAATAGGTTAACTAGATTAGCAAATGAGGTAATAGAGTAGGGGGAAGACTTAGCAGCCATTTGAGAGCTGATCCAGTAAGAGTGGATCCGAATCCCTTGCACAGGCATGCTTCCTTTAACCTTTCTGGGATGGGATTGATCTCCATCCTCTCCCTATATTGTGCTATGTGTTCTTCAGGATCCGTCGAACCATCATACAGCTTCATGGTTGGCACATGGAACCTCTTGGGTATCTCAGCATCACAGATTGGTGGTGCAAAACGAGATATCTTGTGGCTCCCATCTGCAATATCTGGGATAGGTTTGACCACTCCTGGAACACTTGATATCATATCCTTCAACTTTTGCAATTCTCTGGCCATGGCATGATTGATACCTGGATCCTGCACAAGGCCATGGTTAGTAGTATAAGAATTATTAAAAGTGTTACCTCCCATTGGATTCAAATTAGGAAGATTGGATGTTAATCCATATTGTTGGGGCTCTGGAATGATCGAAGGACCGGTAGAAGCATTGGTCTGCATTGGAATAAAATCTCCCTGATGGACATCTGAACTTCCTGTTTGCAAACTCCTCAAGGATCCTGGCATCTGGAAGGATCCATGAAACTGGGAGGATCCTGGAACAAAGGAGGATCCTTGAACCTGGGATGATCCTGGAACAAAGGAGGATCCTTGAACCTGGGATGATCCTGGAACAATGGAGGATCCTTGAACCTGGGATGATCCTGGAACAAAGGAGGATCCTTGAACCTGGGATGATCCTGGAACAATGGAGGATCCTTGAACCTGGGATGATCCTGGAACAAAGGAGGATCCTTGAACCTGGGATGATCCTGGAACAAAGGAGGATCCTTGAACCTGGGATGATCCTGGAACAATGGAGGATCCTTGAATCTGCTGCGCTCCTGAGTATCCTCCTGAATTCATGAAGGATCCCATATGCTGAGGATAGGATCCTGCTGGCTGGAAGTATGGACCTAATGCCTGGGTCACTGTTGTTGTTCCGTAGTGCACTCCTTTTGGTCCACCCACATATTGAACATCTGGAGCCACTGATGGCTGAGAAGTAATCACCGGAGTATCAAAATTTAAAGATCTGGGCATCAGTGGAGAATGATCCTCTGCCGTTTTCTTTTGTTTCTTGAGATCTCCAATTTCTTTGAGAATCCTTTCATTAGTCTTATCCTGTTGCTGTATGTGATCCTTCATCTGCAAAATTAAAGTAAACATGTCATTAGTAGTGGGAGTGTAAGAAGCAGAAGAAGTTGGGGGTTTGGAGAAAATGGGAGTTGGTTTCTTCTCGGCATTTTTCTAAGGTCCAGAAGGTGGTGGAGGCAAAGGTGGAATGCCCTGAGATGAATTGACCGCAGACATTGCAGTAGAGGTATTCTTCAATGATGAAGCCATGTATTCGTATACAATGAACCGGAATGATCACCAACAGAAAAACTTCTTAGAAATGAAGCACCAATTGCCCCACGGTGGGCGCCAAACTGTTTTGGTCAAAAAATCTGATGAGGATAATGCAACCAAACTCTTTGTTACGAGGAATGATGCTCTAAATGTAGAACAATAATAAGGATCACTCTAGTGTAAATTGCACAAACAACACAAGGATTTATACGGGGAAAAAGCCCTTGATCAAGAGTTGATCTCCGGCACAAAAAACCCCGGGTGATGGAAACTACCGATCACCAAGCTCAAATAAATCAATAAATGTTTACAACTTCGGATAGCAACGAGCTAGGTACAAGGATCACTATGGTGAAATGTGTAAAAGTGTATGGAAATTGTTAAGTGTTTTCGAGAGCTTCAATAGTGCAACTGTATGAGAGTGTGTGTAGCTGAAAATGGCTAAGTGTTCTAATTCTAGCTCGTCACCCCTTTTAAAATAGAAGTTAACTACAATAAGAAACTATCCGACTTTTGTGCCAAGCTCCCACGTTCTCCACAACGTCCATTTCCAGTCAAACGTGTGCGAAATACCCGTGGAATATTCCATAGTAACGTTGCCAAGACCAAGTCAAGCTTATTACTCCTGCGAAATAATACGAAACATAAACAATCAATCGTTAGTATGAGGATCCTTAGAGTGATCCATGATCCTGACCCTGAAGCTCTTCTGAGGATCACTATCTGTCACAGAAGCAAGGATCATTAATTAGGATAACAAGTAAGGATCACTAATTGTTAAAAAAATCCTCCCCTAACAATAAGGATAATATATCCCCCTTTTCTGGTTTCATCAAGGCGGGGGCTGAGGATAGGTAATCCTTAATAGCTTTGAGGGCACTTTCATGCTTCTCGGTCCATTCAAATTTCTTGTTCTTCCTCAGGATGTCATAGAACTCCTTGCACTTTTCTGAGGATTTGGATATGAACCTATTCAAGGCTGCGGTCCTGCCTGTCAATCTTTGCACATCCTTGGCATTGGCAGGAGATTTGATATTCACAATAGCCTTAATCTGCTCTGGACTTGCTTCAATGCCCCTCTTTGTCACCATATAGCCTAAGAATTTACCTGCTTTAATACCAAAATGACACTTGGAAGGATTTAGTTTCATATTAAATTTATCAAGGATATCGAAGGCTTCCTCCAAGTCTCTAAGGTGATCCTCAGCTTTCTAGGACTTAACCACCATGTCATCTATATAGACTTCCATAGTGTGTCCAATTTGTTCCTTGAACATCATATTGACTAGCCTTTGATAAGTAGCACCTGCATTCCTTAGTCCAAATGGCATAGCAATATAAAAAAATATATACCAGTTGGGGTCATAAATGATGTATCCTCTTGATCAGATGGTTCCATCTGAATTTGTTGAAATCCAGATGAAGCATCCATAAAAGTCAACAACTCATGACCCGCGGTAGCATCCACCATGGAGTCAATGTGGGGTAATGGGAAAGGATCCTTGGGACATGCCTTGTTTAAATCAGTAAAATCGACACATACCCTCCACTTTCCATTTTTCTTTTGAACAACAACCACATTGGCTAACCACCTTGGATACTTGACCTCTCTTATCATACCTGCCCGAAGTAGTTTATCTACCTCTTCCTGGATAATAGCATTCCTTTCAGGTGCAAACTTCCTCCTCTTCTGATGAATAGGCTTGAATAACCTGTCAATGCCAAGCTTATGAGTAATTATATCCTTAGATATACCTGTCATATCCTCATGCTTCCAGGCAAAGGTAGTTTTCCTTCTTTTAAGGAAGGATACTAGATCCTGTTCAATGTCGCTAAGGATCCCTGATCCTATGAAGATCTTGGATTCAGGATCATGAGGATCCATGAGGATTTCTTTTACATCCTGCTCTCTTGCCTCCAAGACATCTCTTGAAGGATACTTTAATTGCTATTGCTCCCTTGGTTTTGAGGCTGGCTTCATTGATGAGGTGTAGCAATTCTTAGCTTCTTGTTGATCACTCTCAATTTTCACCACTCCCCATGGACTAGGAAGCTTCACGCACTGATGATAAGTAGATGGGACTGCCTTCATGTCATGTATCCATGGCCTGCCAAGGATAACATTACAACAAGATAAGCAATCTATAACACAAAACTTCTGATAAGAATGGAGTCCTTCAATATAGATAGGGAGTTTGATGTCCCCCAATGTGTTCTTGGTTTCCCCACTGAATCCCACAAGGACTGAGGATCTTGGGACAATATCAGACTCCGGAATATTCATTTTCTTGAGAACATCAAGCTGAATGATGTTCACAGAGCTTCCTCCATCGATTAGGATCCTGCGAACAAAGTGGTTAGATATAAATAAGGTAATAACAAGACCATCATGATGAGGATCCTGGACATCAACACGATCATCCTCATCAAAGGTTATGACTTTATCCTGGGTAACAATGGAGGTCCGGATGGGTCTGTCTCCATTATCCATCTTGGTTTCCTTGGTATGTCTTTTGGCTGCTAAAAAGGAGGTACCACAAATGTCTGATCCACCGGATATGAAGTTTATAACTTGTGCATCTGCTGGAGGAGCAGGAGCCCTTTCCGGGATCCTTTCAGGATCCTGGATCCTTGACTTCTTTCGTCCTAAAAGCTCCTTCAAATGCCCCTTGCTTAACAAGTAACCAATTTCCTTTCTAAGTGCAATACACTCTTCAGTGAGATGCCCGAAATCCTCATGATATGCACACCACTTGGACTTATCCTTTGTAGCAGCTGGTTTATCACTTTTTCTCGGCCACCTAGCTTTCTCACCTAGATTCTGCATTGCAAGAATTAGTTCATTGTTATCAACAGAAAAACAATATTCAGAAATGGGAGGATAATCCTCATCATCCTCTTCCTGTTCCACTGCATGCACGTTCTGGTTATCAGATTTGTTGTAGGACTTTGATTTGTTGTTCCTGAAGTAGGATCCTTGTTTTTCCTGTTTTGAGGATCCTGTCAGTCTTTCCTGGATCCTTTTGTCATCCTCTAGGCGGATGAACCTAAGGGCCCTGGTTCTTACTTCATCAAGATTCCTGCATGGGGTCATAATAAGATCATCATAGAACAATGAATCCCTAAGCAAACCCATTTTAAAGGCTTCTACAGCCGTAGCTATATCCAGGTTAGGGATATCTAAGGATTCTTTACTAAATTTAGTGATGTAATCTCTAAGTGATTCATTTTGACCTTGTGTTGCCCTATATAGATCACTAGTTAATTGTTCAAATTTTCTACTACAAGAGAATTGACTATTAAACAAATTAACTAGATTAGCAAATGAAGTAATAGAGTAAGGGGGAAGACTTAGCAGCCATTTAAGAGCAGATCCTGTGAGTGTGGATCCAAAACCCTTGCATAGACATGCTTCTTTTAACCTCTCAGGAATTGGATTGATCTTCATCCTCTCCCTGTATTGAGCTACATGCTCCTCTGGATCCGTTGAACCATCATACAGCTTCATGGATGGTATTTGGAACCTCTTAGGTATCTCAGCATCACAAATAGGTGGTGCAAAGCGAGATATCCTATGGCTACCATCTGCAATTTCGGGAATGGGTTTAACCACTCCTGGTACGCTGGATTTCATATCCTTAAGCTTCTGTAACTCCCTAGCCATAGCTTGATTGATACATGTATCCTGCATGGAGCCATGGTTAGTGTTATAAAAATTATTGAAAGTGTTACCTCCCAGAGGATTCATATTTGGAATTCCAGATGTGAATCCATATTGTCGGGACTCTGGTATGATTGAAGGACCAGATGAAGCAATGGTCTGCATTGGAATGAAGTCTCCTTGATGAACATATGAGCTTGGAGGCTGCATACTTCTTAAGAATCCTTGATCCTGGGAGGATCCTTGAACCTGGGAGGATCCTGGAGCCATGGAGGATCCTTGAACCTGGGAGGATCCTTGGACCTGGGAGAATCCTTGAATCTGGGAGGATCCTTGAACCTGGGAGGATCCTGGAGCCATGGAGGATCCTTGAACCTGGGAGGATCCTTGAACCTGGGAGGATCCTTGAACTGTGTGCATTCCCAAATATCCTCCTGAGCTAATGAAGGATCCCTGATGCTGAAAAGAGGATCCCGATGGCTGAAAATAGGATCCCTGAGGCTGGGAGTGAGAGCCAAATGCTTGACTCATAATTGCTGTTCCATAACACCTTTCTGATGGACCACTTTGATACTGGATGCCCGGAACTGCCGATTGTAGGGTAGTTACCACTGGAGTGTCAAAATTCAATGATCTTGGTATCAGAGGAGAGTGATCCTCCACTGATTTCTTCTGTTTCTTGATCTCAGCGATTTCCCAGAGGATCCTTTCGTTGGTTTTGTCCTGCTCTTGCATGCGATCCCTCATCTGCAAAATCAGATTAAAAAGATCATTAGTAGTAGGATTAGAGGAAACAGAAGAAGTTGGTGGTTTTGGGAAAATGGGGGGTTTGTCTCCTCGCAGCATTTTCAGCATTCTTCTGGGATCCAGAAGGTGGTGGAGGCAAAGGTGGAACGCCTTGTGAAGAACTAATTGCCGGCATTGAACTTGAAGTGTTCTTCGCTAAGGAAGCCATCCGCTTGGTTGTAACAAACCGAAATGACCACAAAAATATGAATCTTCTTAGGAATGAAGCACCAATTGCCCCACGGTGGGCGCCAAACTGTTTTGGTCAAAAATCAAGCTAAGATAATGCAACCAAACTTTTTGTTGTGAGGTGTGATGCTTGAATCAATGAACAATATTAAGGATCACTCAGAAATGTAATGAACAAGTGACACAATGATTTATACGAGGAAAAAGCCCTTGATCAAGAGTTGATCTCCGGCATAAAAAACCTCGGGTGATGGAAACTACCGATCACCAACTCAGATTAAACAGAAAATGTATTAAGACTTTGGATGATAGCGAGCTTGTTACAAGGATCACTAGAGTGTAATGTGCAAAAAAGTGTGTAATCACCAAGTAAACTGTCGAGAGCTGATGAGAGCAGTTACGAGTGTGTGTGTTAAGCCAAAAATTGCCAAGTGTTCTAATTTAGCTCGCTATCCCCTTATAAATTTGGAAAAATATCTAAGCTAACTAACTATCCGCATTTCATGCAAGTCTTCCACGACCTCCACAACGTTCGTATTAGTCAAGCACGTGCGGAATAAAAAGAGAATATGCTCCAGGAATATCGCCAAGACCAAGTCCAAGCACGTACTCCTGCAAAACAACATCATATTCAAAGCAGACAATTGTTAGTATAAGGATTACTACGATGATCCTGGATCCTGATCCTACAATACTCTCTAAGGATCACTAATTCAAACAGAATCAAGGATCCCTAAGCCCGACAGTAATTGAGGATCACTGATCTTTGGAAAATCCTCCCCTAACACTACCGTTGGTCCCAGGTCTGGGAAGAAGAAGACGGCTGCTAGCCCAAGTGCTGTGGTTCCAAGGCCTACCACCTCCAAGGGAAAGAAAAGAAAAGCCTCTGAGGCTGACAATCTTGAAGGCTTGCCTCTTATCCGCCACCAGTTTCAAGAATACTTTGCCGAGGTAAGGATCACTGACCATGCTTGATTATCCTGCCCGCCTGAGGATCACGTGATCCTGAACTTTATCTTGATTTTTTGCAGAAATTTGTTGAGGTCGAAATGCTGTTTGATGCATACGTTGAAGAGGCGGAGCAGAAGCATCAGGAGTTCCAAAAGTTCTTCCTGGCCAAGGATCAGACCATCTCCTCCCTTGAAAAGGACCTTAATCTGGCGAAGAAGCAGGTGGTCATGGCCCAGATAGATGCTGACCACGAAAAAGCTGAACTGCTGGAGGATGCTAAAATCTCTGCCGCCATCACTATGTACAAAATCAAGCTGCAAATGGCTCAGGAGGCTGAGGATCCTGACTTCGACCGGACCACTTGGGACAAGGAGGGTTGGAAGGCAAAGCTGGCAGAGCTGGAGGATGAAGAAGAGGCTACCGAGGTCTTGGCAATCGAAGCGAGTGGCAGCGGGAAGGATCAGGCTGGTGATGATGCTGGTGGTGATGCAGCCAAGGTGTGAGCTGCAGAAATGGGCGATGATGGATATTTCTAGACGTGGCCGGAGCCCATTTTTTTAGGATTTGAAAGTTTTTTGGTTATGGTGTTTTTTTAAAACAATGTTGGGTTGTACTGTGAACAATAGTTTCTAGGGTTATGGATCAAGGATCCTTAGACAATAGGTAGGATAATAGGTGGTGGAGGGATCCTCTGTTTGGGGGATGAAACCACTTGTTATCCTGCCATCTTATATTTCCTGCACTTCAAAGACCTATTAACAATGGACACCCTTTACCTACCCCAGCGGACGGGCCACGTATTGCTGGTAGATGTTTGGGGTAGGTAATTTTGACAACCTTAAAAGGGGTTAACTTTTGTGAATAAAAATAACTTCAACTTTTTGGCTATTTCCCGTGTTGTTATCCTTGTGCATTCTTTATTTTCTTATTATAGTTGTCCACTTTGTTTGAATTTATCAAGTTTAATAAATCATGTTTAAAAATTTTAGGATATGATTGAGGATCAAATATCCCATAAATTCAGAAAAGTTATGCAACTTAAGGATCATTAGTTCCGTTGTCAAAGGATAAGGGTCACTTATATGAATAATGAATAAAATCTAAATGATTAAGGATCATACCTGAGAATCCAAGTTGGGATCCTAACCCTTTAACATTCATAATCAAGATAACCGAAGGACAAACCTTAATAAAAGGTGAGGATCAAGGATCCTTGGCTGTTTAACTCCAAAACCCTGAAACAGAACATAACTTGGGACTAAGCCAAATATAAGAGAAGAGTTAGTAACTGGGGACAAGCCCAACAATTCTGGGGACAAGCCCAATATACTGGGGACAAGCCCAAAGGATAACTGGGGACAAACCCAAAGGATAACTGGGGACAAGCCCAAAGGATAACTGGGGACAAGCCCAAAGGATCTTGTGTAAACTGGAGTATGGCCCTCACTGGCGACTATCCAAACTTAGTGACATGAAAATGCCAAAACCTTAGCTAACGTGAAAACGTTAGAAACCTTAGGAACGGATGTATGGTACGTCTACCATTATACGTAGGATCCCGGATACAGCCAGTACAATGAAATTGTCAGCCCCTAAAGCGAGTACTGGTCCCATTGCCATGAACTGTACCAGGATCATCATGCGCTGCTGGCGATACTGGGGACAGGCCCAAAACTGGGGACTAGCCCAAATAACTGGGGTCAAGCCCAAATAACTGGGGTCAAGCCCAAATAACTGGATACTTCTTGTGGATACTCAATTCTTTGTTAAGGATACCTAATCCTTCTGCAAAACTCAGATTCAAGTGAAAGGAGGATAAAGGATCCAGGATCCTTATCCTTATATACTCAATTCTTTGTTAAGGATACCTAATCCTTCTGCAAAACTCAGATTCAAGTGAAAGGAGGATAAAGGATCCAGGATCCTTATCCTTATATATATAGGATAAGTAAGGAATGAAATAGTTTAAGGTCAGATCATTACCAAAATGAGGATCGTCTGTCTTGCAAGGATCCTTCAAGGATACTTGTTAGCTAAGGATCATGGATCCTTATTACATGAAGTATTTCTTCAAGTGAACAGCATTCCAAGCTCTTGGTAGCAAATCACCTTCCATTGTTAGCAAACGATATGCCCCCTTTCCTGCTTCAGCTTCAATCAAATAGGGACCTTCCCACTTTGGTGCTAACTTCCCATCAGCAGGATTGGTGGTATTCTGAAATGCTTTCCTTAATACCATATCACCAACTTGGAATTTCCTGATCCTGACATTCTTGTTGTAGGCTCCAGCCATCCTTTGTTGATAACTGGCCATCCTTATCCTTGCTAAATCCTTGAGTTCTTCTATAGTATCCAAGTCTTGAACCAAGTTTTCAGCATTTTCTTCAGGATCACGAATGCTTGTTCTTGCAGTAGGAACCACCATCTCTGTAGGGATCATTGATTCTGCTCTAAATACCAAAGAGAATGGAGTTTGACCAGTAGCATTCTTGGGAGTCGTCCTATCAGCCCAAAGTACATAAGGTAATTCTTCTGCCCATTTCCCTTTTTTGGATCCAAGCTGCTTCTTCAAATTCTTGATGATGATCTTGTTGAATGATTCTATCTGGCCATTAGCTTGTGGGTGGACTGGTGTTGATGTTATCATCTTAATCCCCCAGCTGTCACAAAAGTTAGTAGTTCTATTCCCAATAAATTGGGATCCATTATCACAAACAATTTCAGAAGGAATACCAAATCTAGTAATAATGTTTCTCTTAATAAAGGATATCACTTCCTTTTCTCTGACTTGAGCAAAGGCTTCAGCCTCTATCCACTTGGAGAAGTAATCAGTCATAGCAAGCATGAATACTTTTCCACCAGGTGCCTTAGGAAGCTTACCAACTATATCCATTCCCCATCTCATAAATAGCCAAGAAGAGGATATAGGATGCAAAAGTTCTGCTGGTTGATGAAGGATATTACTATGTCTCTGACAAGGATCACACTTCTTGGCATATTCCACAGCATCCTTCTTCATAGTGGGCCAATAGTATCCTGTCCTCAGGATCTTTGAGAATAATGCCCTGCCCCCAGTGTGGTTTCCACAATCTCCTTCATGAAAATCCTTTAGGACTTCTTGGATTTCAGGATCCTCGATGCATCTTAAATATGGTCCTGCAAGAGATCGTTTATATAACATGTTATTCAATATTGTGAATTGAGATACCTTAATTTTGAAAGCCCTGGGGTTTTCTCCTGTAGGAATCTCCCCATGTTGTATCTATCTCATGATTGGAAGGATCCATGATCCTGAATGAGGTTGTGTATCATCACTAGGGATGATAGCAGAATCTTCTCCTATCTCCATGGCTACATGATCCTCGATAGCAGGGGTCAGGATGTGGATAATAGGGATCCTGATATCCTCCGGGATCTTCAAGGATGATCCTAGATTGGTTAATGCATCAGCCTCTGCATTCTCTTCCCTTGGTACCTGTTTCAAACTAAAGGAAACAAAAGAGAGTGCCAATTCCTTGACTATCTCTAAATATTTGATTAGCTTTTCACCTTTAACAGCATAGGATCCATTAAAGTGATTAGTAATTAACAACGAATCTACATGTACCTCAAGATACCTGATCCTCATATGCTTAGCAATTTGCTAACCAGCTATCAAGGCTTCATACTCAGCCTCATTGTTGGTAGTTTGAAATTCACAAGCTATGGAGTGGGGTATTATGTCCCCCTGTGGCGAGTTTAGTAGTATTCCAAGTCTTGTTCCTTTGACATTAGAAGCACCATCAGTGAAGAGTATCCAAGGATCCTTAGTTTCTTCCAGCTGTTGGACTTCTAACTCAGCTTCCTTTTGCAAGTCACTACTAAAATCTGCCACAAAGTCAGCTAAGGCTTGGGATTTGATTGCAGTCCTTGGTTCATATCTTATATCATATGCACTAAGCTTCACTGCCCACTTAGCCATCCTTCCTGACATTTCAGGTTTCCTGAGAACATTCTTAATTGGAAAATTAGTTTTAACAATAATGGCATGACTTTCAAAATAATGTCTTAATTTAGTAGATGCCATAATTAGTGCAAGGATAAGTTTTTCTAAATGTGAATACCTGGATTCAGCATCAAGCAAACTATTACTTACATAATAGACAGGATGTTGTGTACCTTCGTGGTCCTTAACAAGGACCGCACTTACTGCTTTAGAGGATACCGCCAAATACAAGGATAATATATCTCCTTTTTCTGGTTTCATCAAGGCAGGGGCTGAGGATAGGTAATCCTTGAGAGCTTTGAGAGCATTTTCATGCTTTTCAGTCCATTCAAATTTCTTGTTCTTCCTCAAAATGTCATAGAATTCTTTGCATTTTTCTGAGGATTTGGATATGAACCTGTTCAAGGCTGCGATCCTGCCTGTCAATCTTTGCACATCCTTAGCATTGGCAGGAGATTTGATATTCACAATAGCCTTGATTTTCTCCGGACTTGCTTCAATGCCTCTTTTTGTCACCATATAGCCTAGGAATTTACCTGCTTTAACACCAAAGTGACACTTGGAAGGATTTAGTTTCATATTAAATTTATCAAGGATATTGAATGCTTCCTCCAGGTCTCTAAGGTGATCCTCAGCTTTCTTGGACTTAACCACCATGTCATCTATATAAACTTCCATAGTGTGCCCAATTTGTTCCTTGAACATCATATTGACTAGTCTTTGATATGTAGCACCTGCATTCCTTAGTCCAAATGGCATAGCAATATAACAATATATACCAGTTGGGGTCATAAAGGCTGTATCCTCTTGATCAGATGGTTCCATCTGAATTTGTTGAAATCCAGATGAAGCACCCATAAAAGTCAACAACTCATGACCTGCGGTAGCATCCACCATGGAGTCAATGTGGGGTAATGGGAAAGGATCCTTGGGACATGCCTTGTTTAAATCAGTAAAATTGACACATACCCTCCATTTTCCATTTTTCTTTTGAACAACAACCACATTGGCTAACCATCTTGAATACTTAACCTCTCTTATCATACCTGCCCGAAGTAGTTTATCTACCTCTTCCTGGATAATAGCATTCCTTTTAGGTGCAAACGTCCTCCTCTTCTGATGTATAGGCTTGAATGACCTGCCAATGCCAAGTTTATGAGTAATTATATCCTTAGATATACCTGTCATATCCTCATGCTTCCAGGCAAAGGTGGTTTTCCTCCTCTTAAGGAAGGATACTAGATCTTGTTCAATGTTGCTGAGGATCCCTGATCCTATGAAGACGATGGATTCAGGATCATGGGGATCCATAAGGATTTCCTTCACATCCTATTCTCTTGCCTCCAAGACATCTCTTGGAGGATGCTTTAATTGCTATTGCTCCCTTGGTCTTGAGGCTGGCTTCATTGATGACGTGTAACAATTCTTAGCCTCTTGTTGATCACTCTCAATCTTCACCACCCCCCCCCCCCCACGGACTAGGAAGCTTTACACATTGATGATAGGTAGATGGGACTGCCTTCATGTCATATATCCATGGCCTGCCAAGGATAACATTACAACAGGATAAGCAATCTATAACACAAAATTTTTTATAAGAATGAAGTCCTTCAATATAGATGGGGAGTTTGATGTCCCCCAATGTATTCTTTGTCTCTCCGCTGAATCCCACAAGAACTGAGGATCTTGGGACAATGTCTGATTCAGGAATGTTCATCTTTTTGAGGACATCAACCTGGATGATGTTCACTGAGCTTCCTCCATCTATCAGGATCCTACGAACAAAGTGGTTAGAAATAAACAGAGTAATAACAAGACCATCATGATGAGGATCCTGAACATCAAGACGATCATCCTCATCAAAAGTTATAATTTTATCCTTGGTGACAGTGGAGGTCCGGATGGGTCTGTCTCCATTATCCATCTTGGTTTCCTTGGCATGTCTTTTGGCTGCTGAAAAGGAAGTACCACAAATGTCTGATCCATCGGATATAAAGTTTATAACTTGTGCATCTGCTGGAGGAGCAGGAGCCTTTTCCGGTATCCTTTCAGGATCCTGGATCCTTGACTTCTTTCTTCCCAAGAGCTCCTTCAAGTGCCCCTTGCTTAACAAGTAACCAATTTCTTTTCTAAGTGCAATACACTCTTTAGTGAGATGTCCGAAATCCTCATGATATGCACACCACTTGGATTTGTCTTTTGTAGCGGCTGGTTTATCACTTTTTCTTGGCCACCTAGCTTTCTCACCTAGATTCTGCATTGCAAGAATTAGCTCATTGTTATCAACAGAAAAACAGTATTCAGAAATTGGAGGATAATCCTCATCATCCTCTTCTTGCTCTACTGCATGCACATTCTGGTTGTCAGACTTGTTGCAGGACTTGAACTTGTTATTCTTAAAGTAGGATCCTTGTTTTTCCTGTTTTGAGGATCCTGTCAATCTTTCCTGGATCCTTTTGTCATCCTCTAAACGGATGAACCTAAGGGCCCTGGTTCTTACTTCATCAAGATTCTTACATGGGGTCATAACAAGATCATCATAGAATAATGAATCCCTAAGCAAACCCATTTTAAAGGCTTCCACAGCCGTAGCTATATCCAGGTTAGGGATATCTAAGGATTCTTTACTAAACTTAGTGATGTAATCCCTAAGTGATTCATTTTGACCCTGTGTTACCCTATATAGGTCACTAGTTAATCGTTCAAATTTTCTACTACAAGAGAATTGACTATTAAACAAATTAACTAGATTAGCAAATGAAGTAATAGAGTAAGGGGGAAGACTTAGCAGCTGTTTTGGTCAAAAAATCTGATGAGGATAATGCAACCAAATTCTCTGTTACGGGGTATGATGCTTGAATTACTTTGTAGCAATAAGGATCACTATGAAAAATAAATAACAAGTGACACAAGGTTTATACGGGGAAAAAGCCCTTGATCAAGAGTTGATCTCCGGCACAAAAAACCCCGGGTGATGGAAACTACCGATCACCAAGCTCAAATAAATTGGTAAATGTTTACAAATTCGGATAGTAACGAGCTAGGTATAAGGATCACTATGGTGAAATGTGTAAAAGTGAGTGAGAACTGTTAAGTGTTTGCCGAAAGCTTCAAGAGTGCGATTGTACGAGAGTGTGTGTAGCTGAAAATGACTAAGTGTTCTAAATACTAGCTCGTCACCCCTTTAAAAATAGAAGTTAACTACGCTAACAAACTATCCGACTTTTGTGCCATGCTCCCACGTTCTCCACAACGTCCATTTCCAGTCAAACGTGTGCGAAATACCCGTGGAATATTCCATAGTAACGTTGCCAAGGCCAAGTCAAGCTTGTTACTCCTGCAAAATAATACGGAACACAAACAATCAATCGTTAGTATGAGGATCCTTAAGGTGATCCATGATCCTGATCCTGAAGCTCTTCTGAGGATCATTATCTGTCACAGAAGTAAGGATCATTAGCTAGGATAACAAGTAAGGATCACTAATTGTTAGAAAATCCTCCCCTAACAATTGCCCCCAAAATATAAGGAGTAATATGTAAAATGAACGAATTATATTTTCTTGATCTTATCCGCAACTAACTATCGGAAATATAGCCGTTGATGTAGAACTATCCGTTGCAACTATGACGTCACAGAAGTGACAACCCTGCACAATCATGATTATAAATAGGAGATATAGATAGGATCGTTTGCATTTAAATTTCAGAGATACTCCCTTTATAACTGCATCCGAAGATAAACAGGTATTCTCTCTTCATCCTCTTCCTTCTTTTGCTCTGTTTTTCGTCTCTTTCCATCATTCTGTCAAAGATGTTGCTCCGGAACTCCCCAGCTAAGGATCACCCGAAAAACAGCCCACTGAAAAGCCAGGAGATCATCGAAGATTCCATAAAAGAACGCTGCTGTTTCAACGATGCACAGATTGATAGGATCCGCCACTGCTTCCCGGCGAACACCGTGTTTAAGTCTTTTGATCCCAATGCCCTGAGTGATCATATTTCCGACAACTGGGTTGCTTTTCCTGTCACTCCGTTCACCATAGGCTATACATATCCTTTTCCAACCTTCACCCAATCTTTCTTTTCCCTAACCGGCATCTCTTATATCCAAGCCATGCCGATGATCTGGAGGGTTTTGTATACCCTTGAAAGGATCATCGAGCAGGAAGGGATAGACCTAGGAATGTCAGAGCTGGGAGAGCTGTATGATCTTACTACCTTTGGTTCTCATCGTTATTTGTTCAAACGTAAACCTGGTGAGGAACACCCGATCTTCAAAGCTACCAAGAATGATGCTAACTGGAAGCGGCGTTTCTTTTTCATCAAGAGAGATTCTATCGATGATGGAAAGGATCTACCCAAGAAATGGGCTACCCATGGTAGGGTGGAGGATCCTGAGAAGGATCACCAGAGAACTTTCTTTTGATATAAGGATCACTTATATACTTTTGCTTTCTTGTTATGCAGCTATCACTGTCTCACACCTCAGACTGTCTCCTGCTGCCAAAGAGAGACTCGCCACTTTCAAGAGACTCGATCCTGAAACAAGAACTTTCAAGACAACCACCTAGGATTCTCAGGAGGTATCCTCAGGCTCTGTCACGATGTCAAGTAAGTATCTTTGTTTAAAAATTTAAATAAATAGTGAAATATAAGTGAAGTAAAGATACTTATCTTGTTTTGGTTGTGTAGGTGCTGGAAAATCCACCAAGTCTGCTTCAAAGTTCAGTGTCACCGATCTCACCATTGTCAGATCCTCCAAAAGAAAGGCTCCTACCAGCCCGACAGCTTCAGTCCCCAAGGCACCCCTCAAAGGAAAGGGAATCAAGAAGAGAAAGGCCTCCGAGGCTGAGGATCTGCAAGGTCTGCCTCTGATCCGCCACCAATTCCTCGAGTACTTCAACGATGTAAGGATCACTGTATCTGCTCGTATATCCTGCTGACATATCCTGCTGATTTGAGGATCACTTGGCCCTGACCTTATCTTTTATCCCCTTTGCAGAAATTCGCTGAGATTGAGGACTATGTTGGCCACGTTGAGGATCAGGATAGGGAGATTGCCGACCTCCAGCAGGTTGCATTGCTAAAGGACCTCAAAATCGCTGATCTTCAGAAGGAACTCCAGGCTGCCAAACAGGAGACGGCTAAGGTGCTGGTTAATGTTGACTATGAGAAGCATGAGATCACCGAAGACGCCAAAGTCTCTGCTTCCATAGCAATGTACAAGACCAAGCTGCAAATGGCCTTGGAAGCTCAAGATCCTGCCTTTGACAAGAGCACCTGGGATGTGGAAGGCTGGAAGGCAAGGCTGGCTGAACTGGATGATGAAGAGGAGGCTGAAGAGATCCTGGCGATCGAGGCTGGAGGCAAGGGTGAAGGTGGTGAAGCAAGTGGAGCCGGAGGTGGTGATGCAGCGAAGGTTTAGGCTGCATGATTGGGCAATGATGGAAATTTCTAGACATAGCCGGAGCCCAATTTTTTTTTTTTTAGTTTGATGGTTGTTTTGTTGAACAATTTGATGGTTTGTACTGAACAATAGTTTTTAGGATTAAGGATCATGTATGATCCTTTGGACAATAGGTAGGATTGCAAATGGTGGAGGGATCCTCTGTTCGGGGGATGAAGCCATTGTGATCCTGCCGCCTTTATATTCCTGCACTACTTTTGAACCTATTATCATGGACACCCTTTACCTACCCCAGCGGACGGGCCACGTATTGCTGGTAGATGCTCGGGGTAGGTAATTTTGACAACCTTTTAAGGGTTAATCTTTTGTTAATAAATAAAACCTTAATCTTTTGTCGCTTATCTTGTATTGTTATCCTTTTTTGTCTCTTTAATTCTCAATTGTTTTGATGTACATTTATTGAATAAGCAATTTTGAATAAGTCAGATTGAAAATATTTAGGATATGATCCATGACCAAATATCCTATAGTTGAAGAATCCCAAAAAGTAATATATTTTAAGGATCACAAGTTTAGTTGTCAAATTTTAAGGGTTATTCAAATAAACAATGAATAGAATTAAAAATAGTTAAGGATCATACCTGAGGATCCAAGTTAGGATCCTAACCATAATAAGGATAACTGTAAGATAAACCTTAGAGAGAAGTAAGGATCAAGGATCCCTAGTTGTTTATCTTCAAGGACCTGAAATAGAGCATAACTTGGGACTAAGCCAATATAAGATAAGAGTTAGCAACTGGGGACAAGCCCAAGGATAACTGGGGACAAGCCCAAGGATAACTGGGGACAAGCCCAAGGATCGTATGTAAACTGGAGTATGGCCCTAACTGGCGACTATCCAAACTTAGTGACATGAAAATGTCAAAACCTTAGCTAACGTGAAAACGTTAGAAACCTTGGGAACGGATGTATGGTACGTCTACCATTATATGTAGGATCCTAGGTATAGCCAGTACAATGGAATTATCAGCCCCTAAAGCGAGTACTGGTCCCACTGCCTTGAACTATACCAGGATCATCATGCGCTACAGGCGGAACTGGGGTCAAGCCCAAATAACTGGGGTTAAACCCAAGGAACGGATTGCTTCTGCAGATAACCAATACTTTGCTAAGGATACCTGAACTTTCAAAACTTAAAATCACGTGAGAGATGGATAAAGGACACATGATCCTTATCCTTATATGAAAAAGTAAAGAAATGAAATAGTTCAAGATTAGGACATTACCAAAGTAAGGATCACCGATACTTTAAGGATCCTTCAAGGATACTCCTAACGTAAGGATCATCTGTGCCATGAGGATCCTTCTCACATGAAATATTTCTTCAAGTGGACAGCGTTCCAAGCTCTTGGTAGCAAATCACCTTCCATGGTTAGCAATCTATATGCCCCCTTTCCTGCTTCAGCTTCAATCAAATAAGGGCCTTCCCATTTTGGAGCCAATTTTCCATCAGCAGGATTGGTGGTATTCTGAAATGCTTTCCTTAATACCATATCTCCAACTTGAAACTTCCTGATCCTGACATTTTTGTTGTAAGCACCAGCCATTCTTTGTTGATAACTGGCCATCCTTATCCTAGCCTGATCCCTGATTTCTTCAATAGTATCCAGGTCTTGAGCCAAGTTCTCATCATTTTCCTCAGGATCACGGGTACTTGTTCTAGCAGTTGGAACCACCATTTCTGTTGGGATCACTGATTCTGCCCCAAATACCAAAGAGAATGGCGTTTGACCAGTAGCATTCTTAGGGGTTGTCCTATCAGCCCAAAGCACATAAGGTAGTTCTTCTGCCCATTTCCCTTTCTTGGATCCAAGCTTCTTCTTCAAATTGTTGATGATGATCTTGTTGGATGATTCTGCTTGACCATTAGCTTGTGGGTGGACTGGTGTTGATGTTATCATCTTAATCCCCCAGCTGTCACAAAAGTTAGTAGTTCTGCCCCCAATAAATTGGGAACCATTATCACATATAATTTCAGAAGGAATACCGAATCTAGTTATAATATTTCTTTTAATGAAGGATATAACTTCCTTTTCTCTGACTTGGGCAAAAGCTTCAGCCTCTATCCACTTGGAGAAGTAATCAGTCATAGCAAGCATGAATACTTTTCCACCAGGTGCCTTAGGGAGCTTACCAACTATATCCATACCCCATCTCATAAATGGCCAAGAGGAGGATATAGGATGCAAAAATTCAGCTGGTTGATGAAGGATATTGTTGTGTCTCTGACAAGGATCACATCTCTTAGCATACTCCACAACATCTCTCTTCATGGTTGGCCAGTAGTATCCTGTCCTCAAGATCCTTGAGAATAATGCCCTGCCCTCAGTGTGGTTTCCACAATCTCCTTCATGGAAGTCTTTTAAAACTTCTTGGGTCTCAGGATCCTCAATGCATCTTAGGTATGGTCCTGCAAGAGATCGCTTATACAACATATTATTTAAAATTGTGAATTGAGATACCTTAATTTTGAAAGCCCTAGGGTTTTCTCCTGTAGGAATCTCTCCATGTGGTAAGTATCTCATGATTGGGAGGATCCACGATCCTGAATGAGTTTAAGTATCCTCATTGGGGATAATTGCAGAATCTTGCCCTATTTCCATGGCCACATGATCCTCGATGGCAGGAGCCAAGATATGGATAATGGGGATACTTATATCCTCCGAGATCTTCAAAGATGATCCTAAGTTAGCCAATGCATCAGCTTCTGTATTTTCTTCCCTTGGTACCTGTGTCAAACTAAAGGAAACAAAAGAGAGTGCCAATTCTTTGACTATCTCTAAATATTTGGTTAGCTTTTCACCTTTAACAGCATAGGATCCATTAAAGTGGTTTGTAATTAACAATGAATCTACATGTACCTCAAGATACCTGATCCCCATATGCTTAGCAATTTGCAAACCAGCAATTAAGGCTTCATATTTAGCCTCATTGTTAGTGGTTTGGAACTCACAAGCTATAGAGTGGGGTATTATGTCCCCCTGTGGCGATTTTAGTAGTATTCCAAGCCCTGTGCCTTTGACATTCGAGGATCCATCAGTATAGAGTATCCAAGGATCCTTGGTCTCCTCTAGCTGCTGGACTTCTAACTCAGCTTCTTTTTGTAAATCACTACTGAAATTAGCCACAAAGTCAGCTAATGCTTGGGATTTGATGGCTGTCCTAGGCTCATATCTTATATCATAGGCACTAAGCTTCACTGCCCACTTAGCCATCCTTCCTGACATCTCTGGTTTCCTGAGGACGTTCTTAATTGGAAAATTAGTTTTAACAATGATAACATGAGTTTCAAAATAATGTCTCAACTTAGTAGATGCCATAATTAATGCAAGAATAAGCTTTTCAAGGTGTGAATACCTGGATTCGGCATCAAGTAAACTTTTACTTACATAATAGACAGGATGTTGTGTACCTTCATGATCCTTAACAAGGACCGCACTTACTGCTTTTGAGGATACTGCAAGATACAAGGATAGCACATCGCCTTTTTCTGGTTTCATCAAGGCCGGGGCTGAGGATAGGTAATCTTTGAGAGCTCTTAAGGCATTTTCATGCTTCTCAGTCCACTCAAATTTCTTGTTCTTCCTTAGGATATCATAGAATTCTTTGCACTTCTCTGAGGATTTGGATATAAATCTGTTCAAAGCTGCTATCCTGCCTGTTAGCCTTTGGACATCCTTAGCATTGGTCGGAGATTTGATATTCACTAAGGCTTTGATTTGTTCCGGGCTAGCTTCAATGCCTCTCTTGGTCACCATGTATCCTAAGAATTTGCCTGCTTTAACACCAAAGTGACATTTTGAAGGATTAAGTTTCATGTTATATTTGTCAAGGATATTGAATGCTTCCTCCAAGTCTCTTAGGTGATCCTCAGCCTTTATTGATTTTACCACCATATCGTCTATGTAAACCTCCATAGTTTGTCCAATCTGATCCTTGAACATCATATTCACCAGCCTTTGATAAGTTACACCTGCATTTCTTAGTCCGAATGGCATAGCAATATAGCAATATATACCAGTTGGAGTCATGAAGGCTGTATCCTCTTGATCGGATGGTTCCATTTGGATTTGTTGAAATCCAGATGAAGCATCCATAAAAGTTAACAGTTCATGACCCGCAGTTGCATCCACCATGGAGTCAATGTGGGGTAATGGGAAAGGATCCTTGGGACATGCCTTATTTAAATCGGTAAAATCGACACATACCCTCCACTTTCCGTTTTTCTTTTGAACAACAACCACATTGGCCAACCATCTTGGATACTTGACCTCTCTAATCATACCTGCCCGGAGCAATTTCTCTACCTCTTCCTGGATAATGGCATTTCTTTCTGGTGCAAATTTTCTTCTCCTTTGATGGATTGGTTTGAAGGACCTATCGATGCCAAGTTTGTGAGTGATTACATCTTTAGATATACCTGTCATGTCTTCGTGTTTCCATGCAAAGGTAGTCTTTCTCCTTTTGAGGAAGGATATGAGGTCTTCCTTCATATCGCCAAGGATCCCTGATCCGATATAGATTTTGGATTCAGGATCATGAGGATCCATGAGGATTTCTACCACATCCTGCTCTCTTGCCTCCAAGACATCCCTTGGAGGATACTTTGATTGCTATTGCTCCCTTGACTTCGAGGCTGGTTTCATCGATGAAGTATAACAATTCTTAGCCTCCTGCTGATCATTATCAATCTTGACTATTCCCCAAGGACTAGGGAGCTTCACACATTGATGGTAAGTAGATGGGACTGCCTTCATATCGTGTATCCAGGGCCTGCCAAGGATAACATTACAACAAGATAAACAGTCAATAACACAAAATTTTTTATAAGAATGTAGGCCTTCGATGTATATTGGGAGCTTAATGTCCCCCAGGGTATTCTTAGTTTCGCCACTAAATCCCACGAGCACGGAGGATCTTGGTATGATATCTGATTCAGGGATACCCATCTTCTTTAGAACATCAAGCTGGATAATGTTCACTGAGCTTCCTCCGTCTATAAGGATCCTGCGGACAAAATGGTTAGAAATGAAAAGGGTAATAACTAAACCATCGTGATGAGGATCCTGGATATCAACACGATCATCCTCATCAAAGGTTATGACTTTCCCTTCGGAGACACTTGATGTTCGAACGGGTCTTTCTCCACTATCCATTTTAGTTTCCTTTGCATGCCTTTTAGCTGCTGAGAAGGATGTGCCACAAATGTCTGATCCTCCAGAAATAAAGTTTATTACTTGTGCATCTGCTGGAGGGGCCGGAGTTTTCTTAGGGATCCTTTCAGGATCCTGAGTTCTTGACTTTTTTCTACCCAACAATTCTTTTAGATGCCCCTTGCTCAACAAGTATCCAATTTCCTTTCTTAGTGCAATGCATTCTTCTGTGAGATGCCCAAAATCTTCATGGTATGCACACCACTTTGATTTATCTTTTGTTGCAGCTGGTCTGTCATTTTTTCTGGGCCATCTGGCTTTATCACCTAGATTCTGCATCGCAAGGATTAATTCATTGTTATCAACAGAAAAACAATATTCAGAGATTGGAGGATAATCCTCATCATCCTCCTCTTGATCAACAGCATGCACGTTCTGGTTATCAGATCTGTTATAGGATCTGAACTTGTTGTTCTTGAACGAGGATCCTTGCTTATCTTGTTTTGAGGATCCTGCTAATCTTTCTTGGATCCTCTTATCGTCCTCTAGCCGGATGAACCTGAGTGCCCGGGTTCTTACCTCATCTAGGTTCCTGCATGGTGTCATAACAAGATCATCATAGAACAATGAATCCCTAAGCAATCCCATTTTGAAGGCCTCAATAGCTGTGGCTATATCCAAGTTGGGAATGTATAAGGATTCTTTACTGAAATTGGTAATGTAATCCCTTAATGATTCATTATGACCCTGGGTTATCCTATATAGATCACTAGTTAATCGTTCAAATTTTCTACTACAAGAAAACTGATTATTAAATAGGTTAACTAGATTAGCAAATGAGGTAATAGAGTAGGGGGGAAGACTTAGCAGCCATTTGAGAGCTGATCCAGTAAGAGTGGATCTGAATCCCTTGCACAGGCATGCTTCCTTTAACCTTTCTGGGATGGGATTGATCTCCATCCTCTCCCTGTATTGTGCTATGTGTTCTTCAGGATCCGTCGAACCATCATACAGCTTCATGGTTGGCACATGGAACCTCTTGGGTATCTCAGCATCACAGATTGGTGGTGCAAAACGAGATATCTTGTGGCTCCCATCTGCAATCTCTGGGATAGGTTTGACCACTCCTGGAACACTTGATATCATATCCTTCAACTTTTGCAACTCTCTGGCCATGGCGTGGTTGATACCTGGATCCTGCATAAGGCCATGGTTAGTAGTATAAGAATTATTAAAAGTGTTACCTCCCATTGGATTCAAATTAGGAAGAATGGATGTTAATACATATTGTTGGGGCTCCGGAATGATCGAAGGACCAGTAGAAGCAATGGTCTGCATCGGAATAAAATCTCCCTGATGGACATCTGAACTTCCTGTTTACAAACTCCTCAAGGATCCTGGCATCTGGAAGGATCCCTGAAACTGGGACGATCCTGGAACAAGGGAGGATCCTTGAACCTGGGATGATCCTGGAACAAAGGAGGATCCTTGAACCTGGGATGATCCTGGAACAAAGGAGGATCCTTGACCCTGGGATGATCCTGGAACAAAGGAGGATCCTTGAACCTAGAATGATCCTGGAACAAAGGAAGATCCTTGAATCTGCTGCGCTCCTGAGTATCCTCCTGAATTCGTGAAGGATCCCATATGCTGAGGATAGGATCCTGCTGGCTGGAAATATGGACCTGATGCCTGGGTCACTGTTGTTGCTCCGTAGTGCACTCCTTTTGGTCCACCCACATATTGAACATCTGGAACCATTGATGGCTGAGAAGTAATCACCAGAGTATCAAAATTCAAAGATCTGGGCATCAGTGGGGAATGATCCTCTGCCGTTTTCTTTTGTTTCTTGAGATCTCCGATTTCTTTGAGAATCCTTTCATTGGTCTTATCATGTTGCTGTATATGATCCTTCATCTGCAAAATCAAAGTAAACATGTCACTAGTAGTGGGAGTGTAAGAAGCAGAAGAAGTTGGAGGTTTGGAGAAAATGGGAGTTGGTTTCTTCTCGGCATTTTTCTGAGGTCCAGAAGGTGGTAGAGGCAAAGGTGGAATGCCCTGAGATGAATTGACCGCAGACATTGCAGTAGAGGTATTCTTCAATGATGAAGCCATGTATTTGTATGCAATGAACCGGAATGATCACTGTTAGGGGAGGATTTTCTAACAATTAGTGATCCTTATTTGTTATCCTAACTGGTGATCCTTACTTCTGTGACAGGAGGTGATCCTCAGAAGAGCTTCAGGATCAGGATCATGGATCACTTTAAGGATCCTCGTACTGACGATTGTTTATTTATGTATTGTACTATCTCGCAGGTATAACGAGCTTGACCAAGTCTAGGCGACATTCCTGGAGAATATTCCTAAACTATTATGCACGTGCTTGACCAAAAATAGACGTTATGGAGAACGTGGAGGCTTGGCACGAAAGTCGGATAGTTAGTTTAGGTGGTTATTTCTATTTTAAAAAGGGAGTAGCGAGCTAGTAGAAAACACTTAATCATTTTTCAGTTACACACACTCGTACAAACGCTCATACAAGCTCTCGTTCAAACACTTAGCAATTCCATACACTTTTTACACATTTCACCGTAGCGATCCTTGTACCTAGCTCGTTACTATCCGAAGTTGTAAACATTTAATCATTTATTAGAGCTTGGTGATCGGTAGTTTCCATCACCCGGGGTTTTTTGTGCCGGAGATCAACTCTTGATCAAGGGCTTTTTCCCCGTATAAATCTTTGTGTTGTTTGTGCACTTTACATTGAAGTGATCCTCATCGCTGTTACATACTTAAAGCATCATTCCCCTAAACAAAGAGTTTGGTTGCAATATCCTCATTAGATTTTTTGACCAAAACAGTTTGGCGCCCACCGTGGGGCAATTGGTGCTTCAATTCTGAGAAATTTTGTTCATTTCGGTTCATTACCTTCAACCACATGGCTTCTCAGGGAGAACTACTCCAAGTTCTATGTCGGCGGTCACTTTTTCACAGGGCATTCCGCCTTTGCATCATCTCCCCCTTGCATTCCAGAAGAATGCTGAGAATTCTCCGAAGAAGACAACCCCCGTTTTCACAAAACCAACTGTTGTTTCTTCCTCTACACTTACTAACAGTAATTTTTATGCTTTGATTGTGCAGATGGAGGATCACATGCAGCAGCAGGTCAAAACTAATGGCAGGATCCTTCGCGAAATTGATAAAATCAGTAGAGGAACACTCCCCTTTGATGTCGAGGTCGCTGAATTTCGACACTCCAGTCATAACTTCCCAGCACTTTGCAGCTCCAGATGTCCAATACCAGGGTGCATTAATAGGAATGCGTTCTGGATCATCGGTAATGTCTCAGGCTCGAGGATCCTCTTTCCAGCTTTTAGGATCCTCATTTCAGCATCAGGGATTCTTCACCAGTTTAGGAGGATGCATGGGGACGCAGCCAATTCAGGGATCCTCCTCTCAGGTTCAAGGATCCTCTCAGGTTCAAGGATCCTCCTCCCAGGTTTAAGGATCCTCTCAGGTTCAAGGATCCTCTCAGGTTCAAGGATCCTCTCAGGTTCAAGGATCCTCTCAGGTTCAAGGATCCTCTCAGGTTCAAGGATCCTCTCAGGTTCAAGGATCCTCTCAGGTTCAGGGATCCTCCTCCCAGGTTCAAGGATCCTCTCAGGTTCAAGGATCCTCTCAGGTTCAGGGATCCTCTCAGGTTCAAGGTTCCTCATTCCAGGTTCAAGGATCTTCATCTCAGGTTTCCGGATCCATGGATTATCCTCCAAGACCCACATTCACAGCACTTCAAGGATCCAACATCTTCCAGGATCAAGGATACTTAAGGAGTGTGCAAACCGGAAGTGCAGATGTTTACCTAGGAGACTTCATACCAATGCAGACCATTGCTTCCTCTGGTCCCTCGATTATGCCAGAATCCCGCCAACATGGATTCACATATGGAATTCCAAACTTGAATCATTCAGGAGGTAACACTTTGAATATTTTTTTCAATGCTAACCATGGCTTTGTGCAGGATACAGGTATCAACCAAGCTATGGCTAAGGAATTGTAGAAACTTAGGGATATAATATCCAATGTTCCAGGAGTGGTTAAGCCCATTCCTGAAATTCCTGATGAAAGCCACAAGATATCTCGTTTTGCACCACCTATTTGTGATGCAGAGATACCGAAGAGGTTTCAGACACCAAATCTGGTTGCTTGTGCAAGGGCTTTGGATCCACACTTACCGGATCAGCGTTAAAATGGCTGCTAAGTCTTCCTCCTTACTCTATTACTTCATTTGCTAATCTAGTTAATTTGTTTAATAGCCAATTCTCATGCAGTAGGAGATTTGAACGATTGACTAGTGATTTATATAGGGTAACTCAAGGTCATAATGAATCACTTAGAGATTACATAATTAAATTAGAATCCTTAGAAATCCCTAACTTAGATATTGCTATAGCTCTAGAAGCCTTTAAAATGGGTTTGCTTAGGGATTCAATGTTCTATGATGATCTTGTCATGACCCCTTGCAGGAACTTAGATGAGGAAAGAAACAGGGCCCTTAGGTTCATCCGTTTAAAGGATGACAAAAGGATCCACGAGAGATTGTCAGGATCCTCAAAGCAAGACAAATAAGGATCCTATCTCAAGGATAACTGATCCAAGCAATACTCCAAGCATGACAACCAGAGTGTGCATGCTGTGGAACAAGAGGAAGATGATCAGGATTATCCTCCTATTTCTGAATATTGTTTTTCTGCTGATAATAATGAACTAATCCTTTCTATGCAGAGTTTAGGTGACAAGGTTAGGTGGCCAAGGAAGAATGACAAACCGCCTACCACCAAAGACGAATCGAAATGGTGTGCTTACCGTGGGGATTCTGGTCATCTCACAGATGAGTGCATAGCATTAAGGAAGGAGATAGGTTATCTTTTGAGCAAAGGATACTTGAAGGAATTGCTCGGAAGGAAAAAGTCAAGGATCAAGTATCCTGAGAAAGTTCCTGAAAAAGCTCCTCCTCCACCATCTGATGCTCAAATCATCCATTTCATCTCCGGAGGTTCTCAGCAGCTAAGAGACGTGCAAAGGAAACAAAGATGGAGAATGGGGGCAGACCTGTTCGGACCTCCCTCCTTACCCAGCAGAAAGTGATATCATATGATGAGGATAACTGTGCGGACATTCAGGATCCTCATCACGACGGTGTAGTTATTACATTATTTGTATCTAACCATTTTGTTCGCAGGATTCTCATTGATCGGAAAAGCTCAGTGAACATAATCCAGTTGGATGTCCTCAAAAGAATGAACATCCTTGAATCTGATATCGTCCCAAGATCATCTGTCCTTGTGGGATTCAGTGGAGAGACAAAGATTACATTGGGGGACATTAAACTTCCTATTTATATAGAGGGAGTGAATTCTATTCAAGAATTTTATGTTATTGATTGATTATCTTGCTGTAATGTTATCTTTGGCAGGCCATGGATACACGATATGAAGGCAGTCCCCCTCAACATATCATCAATGTGTCAAGGTCCCAACTCTATGAGATGTGGTGAAGATAGAAAGTGATCAGCAGGAGGCAAAGAACTGTTACACTTTTTCATTGTAGCCAACCTCCAAGGAGCAAGACGTCAAGGATATTCTGTTGAACCCAGAGGATCCTGAATCCAAAATTTTTATAGGATCCGGGATCCTAGACAGTATTGAGCAGGATTTAATATCCTTCTTGAAAAGAGGAAAGTCTACCTTCGCTTGGAAACATGAAGATATGACAGGAGAAAGTTTGCACTCGAAAGAATGCCATTATCCAAGAAGAGCACCAGCCCTGATGAAACCAGAAAATGGACAATCGTTATCCTTATACTTAGCTATTTCAGCTAAAGCAGTAAGTGTGATCCTAGTTAAGGATCATGAAGGCTCTCAACATCCGGTATACTATGTAAGTACTATTCTACTTGATGCTGAGGCCAGGTACTCTCATTTAGAGAAATTAATTCTTGATTTAATTATGGCTTCTGCTAAACATAGACATTATTTAGAAACTCATACCATTATTGTGAAAACTAACCTTGCTATCAAGAATGTTATCAGGAAACTTCAAATGTCAGGTAGAATGGCAAAATGGGCAATCAAGTCCCAAGCTTTACTTGACTTTGTGGCTGATTTCAGTAGTGATCTACAAAGGGAAGCTGAATTAAAAGTTCAACAACTTGAGAAGACCAAGGACCCTTAGACACTCTTCACGGATGGAGCTTCAAATGTTAAAGGAACTTGACAAGGCACACTACCAAAATCGCCACAGGGGGACATAATACCCCAATCCACTGCATGGAATTCCAAACCACTAATCATGAGTCAGGAAACTGGCAGATTCTTTTGCTTTTTTCAGTCTACCACAGGTACCCAGGGAAGAAAATGCAGAAGCTGACGCTTTAACTAACCTTGGATCATTCCTAAAGATGCCAGAAGATGTGAAAAATACTCATCACCCATGTTTTAACTCCTGCAATTGAGGATCACGTAGCCATGGAGATAGTGGAGGATTCTGCAATCATACCTGGTGATCCTGCACAGTCGAATTCAGGATCTTAGATCCTTCAAATCCTAAGATATATATAACATGGAGAGATCCCTACAGGACAAAATCCTAAAGCTTTCAAAGTCAAGGAGACTGTGGAAACTACACTAGGGGAAGAGCACTATTCTCAAGGATCCTTAGAACAACATACTATAGGCCTACCACGAAGAAGGATGTTGTGGATTATGCAAAGAAGTGTGATGCTTGTCAAAGACACAGTAATATTCTACACCAACCAACATAACATCTGCATCCTAAGAAGAAGCTTTTGCTCAAAGTCAGAAAAAAGGAAATGGCCAGTTATCAACAAAGAATGGCTGGAGCATACAACAAGAATGTCAGGATTAGAAGATTTCAAGTTGGTGATTTTGTGCTAAGAAAAGCATTCCAGAACACTACAAATCCTTCTGATGGCAAGCTACCACCAAAGTGGGAAGACCGTTATCTAATTGAAGCTGAATCAGGAAAGGGGGCATATCATTTGTTAACAATGGATGGTGATCTCCTACCAAGAGCTTGGAATGCTGTTCATCTCAAAAAATACTAAGTAAGAAGGATCAGGGATCCTCAGCGATACCGGTATTCTGATTAAGGATCCAGGATCCTCAAAGGATATATGATTCTACATTTGGTAACACATTACTTTCATTTTCATTCATTTTATACTTATTACTTATCATAAGTTAAAGATGTTAATCAGTTAACATCTATTTTCACAAAGTTTAAGCTTTTGCAGAGTTATTATCATTTTACAGAAGATCAAAGTGGTTGGCCAACTCTCCAAAGTTTATGGGCTTATCCCCAGTTATTTGGGCCTGTCCCCAGATTCCGCCTGTAGCGCACGATGATCCTGGTGTAGTTCAAGGCTTTGGGACCAGTACTCGTTCTAGGGGCTGATAATTCCATTGTTCTGGCTATGCTTAGGATCCTACGTATAATGGTAGACGTACCATACATCCGTTCATAAGGTTTCTAACGTTTTCACGTTAGCTAAGGTTTCTAACGTTTTCACGTTAGCTAAGGTTTTGGCATCTTCATGTCACCAAGTTTGGATAGTCGCCAGTTAGGGCCATACTCCAGTTTACATACGATCCTTGGGCTTGTCCCCAGTTATCCTTGGGCTTGTCCCCAGTTATCCTTGGGCTTGTCCCCAGTTGCTAACTCTTTTCTTATATCGGCTTAGTCCCAAGTTATGCTCTATTTCAGGTCCTTGAAGATAGGCAGCTAGGGATCCTTGATCCTTATTTCACTCTAAGGTTTATCTTATAGTTATCCTTGTTATGGTTTGGATTCTAACTTGGATCCTCAGGTATGATCCTTAACTCTTTTGATTTTATTCATTATTCTTCTAAATAACCCCTATACTTGACAACTGGACTTGTATTTCTTAAATCATATCACTTTTTAAAACCTATCGGTTATGGGATATGTGATCCTTATTCATATCCTAAACCTTTTGGATATCTTTTCTAATTTTTCAAGGCTTGATAAGTATAAACAGAATGAACATTACAACAATTGAAAAGTAACATACTAAAAAGGATAACAACACAAGATAAGCGACAAAAGGTTAAGTTTTTATTTATTAACATAAGGCTAGCCCTTTAAAGGTTGTCAAAATTACCTACCCGAGCTTCTACCAGCAAAACGTGGCCCGTCCGCTGGGGTAGGTAAAGGGTGTCCATGATAATGAGTTCAAAGGTAGTGCAGGAATATAAAGGCGGTAGGATCACAATGGCTTCATCCCCCAAACAGAGGATCCCTCCACCAATTGCAATCCTGCCTATTGTCCAAAGGATCATACATGATCCTTAAACCTAAGAACTATTGTTTAGAGTTATTACAGACCCACCATTGTTCAAAAACATCAACAATCCAAAAAACTACCAAACCATAAAAAATGGGCTCCGGCCACGTCTAGAAATTTCCATCATCGCCCATTTTTGCAGCTCACACCTTTACTGCATTATCATCACCACCAGCCGCTACATCCTCAGCTTTATCCTTCAATCCGCTGCCACTAGCCTCAATTGCCAGAATCTCCTCAGCCTCCTCTTCATCACCCAATTCAGCCAGCCTTGCCTTCCATTCTTCAATTTCCCAGCTACTTTTGTCAAAGGCAGGATCCTGAGCTTCCAAGGCCATTTGAAGCTTGGTTTTGTACATTGCTATGGCGGCAGAAACTTTAGCATCATCTGTGATCTCCTGCCTTTCATAGTCAAAGTTAACCAGCACCTTAGCCATCTTCTGCTTGGTATCCTGGAGTTCCTTCTGAAGATCAGCAAGTGCAAGATCCTTGAGCACAGCAACCTGTTGGAGATCGGCAATCTTCTTATCTTGATCCTCGACATGGCCGACGTAATCCTCGATCTCAGCAAATTTCTGCAAAAGAAAAGGATAAAGAAGTTCAAGAGCAAATGATCCTTAGATCAGCAGGATATACAAGCAGAGACAGTGATCCTTACATCATTGAAGTACTCGAGGAACTGGTGGCGAATTAAGGGCAGACCCTGCAAATCCTCAGCCTCGGAAGTCTTCCTCTTCTTGATTCCCTTCCCTTTGAGGGGTGCCTTGGGGATTGAGGTTGTCGGGCTAGTAGGGACCTTTCTTTTGGAGGATTTGACAGTGGTGAGATCGGTGACACTGAACCTTGAAGCAGATTTGGCAGATTTTCCAGCACCTACACAACCAAAACGAGATAAGTATCTTTTCTTAATATACATTTAACTATTTATTAAAATTTTAAACAAGGATACTTACTTGACATTGTGACAGAGCCTGAGGATACCTCCTGTGAGTCTTGGGTTATTGTCTTAAAAGTTCTAGTTTCAGGGTCAAGTCCCCAGAAAGTAGCAAGTCTTTCCCTGGTTGCGGGTGTTGTGATGAGACGTGAAACGGAAATGGCTGCATGACACAAGACAAAAAAGGGGTTAGTGATCCTATTACAAAAACATGACCATCTGGTGATCCTTCACAGGATCCTCCGGCCTACCATGGGTGGACCATGTCCTTGGTAAGTGCTCTCCATCTGGAATGGTATCCCTTCTTACAAAGAAGAAGCGACGCTTCCAATCTTTGTCGTTTTTGGTGACTTTGAGAAGAGGATGATCTGCACTGGGTTTTCGTTTGAATAAATAACGACGGGAACCGAAGGTAGTAAGATCATACAACTCCGCCAGTTCTGACATTCCTAAATCAAGACTCTCCTGCTCAATGATCCTCTCTAGGGTGTATAAAACCCTCCAAATCATCGGCATGGCTTGAATGTAAGATATGCCGGTAAGAGAAAAGAAGGATTGTGTGAACTCCGGGAAAGGATAGGTGTACCCTATAGCAAATGGGGTGACTGGAAAGGCAACACATGTATCAGAAACATAGTCGCTCAGAACAGTTGGATCGAAGGGTTTGAAAAAGACATTCGCTGGAAAACGGTGACGGATGTTATCTATTTGTGCGTCGTTAAAGCAACACCTCTCGTTCACTGAGTCTTTGATGATCTTTTGACTCTTCAAAGGGCTATCCTTTTTGTGATCCTTGGCCGGTGAACTTCGGAGCAACATTTTCGAAGTGACGAAGATAAAGATAGAGAAACAGAGTAAGAAGGAAGGAAGAGGAGAGAGAATTACCTGGTTGATCATCGACTGAGAATTTAAAGGGAGTCTCTTTCGAATTTGAATGCATAATGATCCTATCTATATCTCTATTTATAATTATGATTTTGCAGGATTGTCACTTCCGTGACATCATCATCGCAACGGCTAGTTCTATTTTAACGGCTATATATCCGTTAGTTAGTTACGGTTAAGATCAAGAAAACATAACTCGCTAATTTTACAATTTCACTCCTTATATTTTGGGGGCAATTGTTAGGGGAGGATTTTCTAACAATTAGTGATCCTTATTTGTTATCCTAACTGGTGATCCTTACTTCTGTGACAGGAGGTGATCCTCAGAAGAGCTTCAGGATCAGGATCATGGATCACTTTAAGGATCCTCGTACTGACGATTGTTTATTTATGTATTGTACTATCTCGCAGGTATAACGAGCTTGACCAAGTCTAGGCGACATTCCTGGAGAATATTCCTAAACTATTATGCACGTGCTTGACCAAAAATAGACGTTATGGAGAACGTGGAGGCTTGGCACGAAAGTCGGATAGTTAGTTTAGGTGGTTATTTCTATTTTAAAAAGGGAGTAGCGAGCTAGTAGAAAACACTTAATCATTTTTCAGTTACACACACTCGTACAAACGCTCATACAAGCTCTCGTTCAAACACTTAGCAATTCCATACACTTTTTACACATTTCACCGTAGCGATCCTTGTACCTAGCTCGTTACTATCCGAAGTTGTAAACATTTAATCATTTATTAGAGCTTGGTGATCGGTAGTTTCCATCACCCGGGGTTTTTTGTGCCGGAGATCAACTCTTGATCAAGGGTTTTTTCCCCGTATAAATCTTTGTGTTGTTTGTGCACTTTACATTGAAGTGATCCTCATCGCTGTTACATACTTAAAGCATCATTCCCCTAAACAAAGAGTTTGGTTGCAATATCCTCATTAGATTTTTTGACCAAAACAATCACCAACAGAAAAACTTCTTAGGAATGAAGCACCAATTGCCCCACGGTGGGCGCCAAACTGTTTTGGTCAAAAAATCTGATGAGGATAATGCAACCAAACTCTCTGTTACGGGGTATGATGCTTGAATTACTTTGTAGCAATAAGGATCACTATGAAAAATAAATAACAAGTGACACAAGGTTTATACTGGGAAAAAGCCCTTGATCAAGAGTTGATCTCCGGCACAAAAAACCCCGGGTGATGGAAACTACCGATCACCAAGCTCAAATAAATTGGTAAATGTTTACAACTTCGGATAGTAACGAGCTAGGTACAAGGATCACTATGGTGAAATGTGTAAAAGTGAGTGATAACTGTTAAGTGTTTGCCGAAAGCTTCAAGAGTGCGATTGTACGAGAGTGTGTGTAGCTGAAAATGACTAAGTGTTCTAAATACTAGCTCGTCACCCCTTTAAAAATAGAAGTTAACTACGCTAACAAACTATCCGACTTTTGTGCCATGCTCCCACGTTCTCCACAACGTCCATTTCCAGTCAAACGTGTGCGAAATACCCGTGGAATATTCCATAGTAACGTTGCCAAGGCCAAGTCAAGCTTGTTACTCCTGCAAAATAATACGGAACACAAACAATCAATCGTTAGTATGAGGATCCTTAAGGTGATCCATGATCCTGATCCTGAAGCTCTTCTGAGGATCATTATCTGTCACAGAAGTAAGGATCATTAGTTAGGATAACAAGTAAGGATCACTAATTGTTAGAAAATCCTCCCCTAACAGCAGCCATTTAAGAGCAGATCCTGTGAGTGTGGATCCAAAACCCTTGCATAGACATGCTTCTTTTAACCTCTCAGGAATTGGATTGATCTCCATCCTCTCCCTGTATTGAGCTACATGTTCCTCTGGATCCGTTGAACCATCATATAGCTTCATAGTTGGTATCTGGAACCTTTTGGGTATCTCAGCATCACAAATAGGTGGTGCAAAGCGAGATATCCTATTGCTACCATCTGCAATTTCAGGAATGGGTTTAACCACTCCTGGTACGCTGGATATCATATCCTTAAGCTTCTGTAACTCCCTAGCCATAGCCTGATTGATACCTGTATCCTACATAGAGCCATGGTTAGTGTTATATGAATTGTTATAAGTGTTACCTCCCATGGGATTCAAGTTTGGAATTGCGGATGTGAATCCATATTGACGGGATTCCGGTATGATTGAAGGTCCAGAGGAAGCAATGGTCTGCATTGGTATGAAGTCTCCTTGATGAACATCCGAGCTTGGAGGCTGTATACTTCTTAAGAATCCTTGATCCTGAAAGATGTTGGATCCTTGAAGCTGAGAGGATCCTTGAACCTGAAAGATGTTGGATCCTTGAAGCTGAGAGGATCCTTGAACCTGAAAGGATCCTTGAGGCTGAAAGGATTCTTGGGGCTGAGAGGATCCTAGAACCTGGGATGATCCTTGGACCTGGGAGGATCCTTGAATCTGGGAGGATCCTTGGACCTGGGAGGATCCTTGAACTGTGTGCATTCCCAAATATCCTCCTGAGCTGACGAAGGATCCCTGATGCTGAAAAGAGGATCCCGATGGCTGAAAACAGGATCCTTGAGGCTGGAAGTGAGAGCCAAATGCTTGACTCATAGTTGCTGTTCCATAACGCCTTCCTGATGGTCCACTCTGATACTGGATGTCCGGAGCTATAGTTTGTAAGGTTGTTATAGCTGGAGTATCGAAATCCAATGACCTTGGTATAAGAAGAGAGTGATCCTCCACTGATTTCTTCTGTTTCTTGATATCACCAATCTCTTGGAGGATCCTTTCATTGGTTTTGTCCTACTCTTGCATGCGATCTCTCATCTGCAAAATCAGAGTAAAAAGATCATTATTAGTAGGATTAGAGGAAACAGAAGAAGTTGGTGGTTTTGGGAAAATGGGGGTTTGTCTCTTCGCAGCATTTTCAGCATTCTTCTGGGATCCAGAAGGTGGTGGAGGCAAAGGAGGAACGCCCTGTGAAGAACTCATTTCCGGCATAGAGCTTGATGTGTTCTTTGTTGAAGAAGCCATCTGCTTGGTTGTAATTGTTTTGGTCAAAAAATCTGTTGAGGATATTGCAACCAAACTCTCTGTAACGGGGTATGATGCTAATAATGTATGACAATCACAAGGATCACTTCAATGTAAATTGCACAAATGACACAAGGATTTATACGGGGAAAAAGCCCTTGATCAAGAGTTGATCTCCGGCACAAAAAACCCCGGGTGATGGAAACTACCGATCACCAAGCTCAAATAAATGAATAAATGTTCACAACTTCAGATAGTAACGAGCTAGGTACAAGGATCACTATCGTGAAATGTGTAAAAGTGAGTGAAAATGAATGTATGTTCGTCGAGAGCTTCAAGTGTGCGAGTATATGAGAGTGTGTAGCTGAAAAGTGACTAAGTGTTTTTCTACTAGCTCGTTACCCCTTTTAAATTAGAAATCAACTACTAAAACTAACTATCCGACTTTTGTGCCAAGCTCCCACGTTCTCCACAACGTCCATTTTTGGCCAAGCACGTGCGGGATAGTTTGGGAATATTCTCCAGGAATGTCGCCAAGACTAAGTCAAGCTTCTTACTCCTGCGAAGTAACATAAAACACAAATAAACAATCGTCAGTACGAGGATCCTTAAAGTGATCCATGACCCTGATCCTGAAGCTCTTCTGAGGGTCACTATCTGTCACAGAAGAAAGGATCATTAATTAGGATAACGTGTAAGGATCACTAATTGTTAGAAAATCCTCCCCTAACAATTGCCCCCAAAATATAAGGAGTGATATGTAAAATTAGCGAGTTATGTTTTCTTGATCTTATCCGCAACTAACTAACGGATATATAGCCGTTGATATCAAACTAGCCGTTGCAACCATGACGTCACAGAAGTGACAACCCTGCACGATCATGATTATAAATAGGAGATAGAGATAGGATCAAATGCATTTAAATCCGAAAGAAACTCCCTTTATATTCTCAGTCGAAGATCAATCAGGTATCTCTTTCTCCTCTTTCTCCCTCTCTTACTCTGTTTTTCTTTCTTTATCACCATCACTTTGAGAATGATGCTCCGGTCCTCCCCCGCCAAGGATCACCAGAAGGATAGTCCCTTGAAGAGTCAAAAGATCATCAAAGACTCCACAAATGAAAGGTGTTACTTTAATGATGCTCAGATAGACAAGATTCGTCGTTGCTTTCCGGCGAGTGCTTTTTTCAAACCCTTTGATCCTACTACTCTGAGCGACTATGTTTCAGAAACATGGGTTGCCTTTCCAGTTACTCCATTTTCCATAGGATACACCTATCCTTTCCCAGAATTTACACAATCCTTCTTTTCCCTTACCGGCATCTCTTACATCCAAGCCATGCCGATGATTTGGAGGGTTTTGTATACCCTGGAGAGGATCATCGAGCAGGAGGGCATTGATTTAGGCATGTCAGAGCTGACACAATTGTATGATCTTACCACCTTTGGATCCCATCGTTATTTGTTCAAACGAAAACCCGGTGAAGAACACCCTCTTCTTAAAGTTACCAAGAATGACACAAATTGGAAACGTCGCTTCTTCTTTGTCAGGGGGGATACCATTCCCAACGGAAACCATTTACCAAGAACATGTTCCACCCATGGTAGGCCGGAGGATCCTGAGAAGGATCACCAGGTAGTCTTGTTTTTGTATAAGGATTACTGACCCCCTTTTTGTCTTGTGTTATGCAGCTATTTCTGTCTCACACATCATCACATCACCTGAAACCAAGGATAGGCTCGCTGCTTTTTGGAAGCTTGATCCTGAGACAAGGACATTCAAGATAGACACCCAAGACTCACAAGAAGTATCCTCAGGTTCCATTACCATGTCAAGTAAGTATCTTTGAATGTGTAGGCGCTGGAAAATATGCCAAGCCTGTATCCCAGTTCAACACGGCTGACCTTGATGTCGTACAATCCAGGAAGAAGAGATCCACTACCAGTCCTAGCATCTCCATTCCAAAGGCACCCACTAAAGGAAAGGGTGTCAAGAAGAGGAAAACTTCTGATGCTGAGGATCTTCAAGGCCTACCACTGATCCGCCACCAGTTTCTCGAATACTTCAACGATGTAAGGATCACCAACTCTGCCTAGGTATCCTACTCGTATAAGGATCACCTGATCTTGAACTGCTTTATCCTTTTCTTTGCAGAAATTTGCTGAGATTGAAGATTACGTGGGGAATGTTGAGGAGCAGGACAAGAAGATCGCTGACCTCCAACAGGTTGCAGTGCTCAAGGACCTTGCAATTGCTGATCTTCAGAAGGAACTCCAAGATGCCAAGACCAAGACGGCTAAGCTTCTGATTGACCTTGACTATGAGAAGCATGATCTCATAGAAAATGCTAAGGTCTCTGCTGCCATCACAATGTATCAGACACAATTGAAGATGGCCTAGGAAGCTCAAGATCCTAGCTTTGACAAAAGCAGCTGGGATGTTGAGGGTTGGAAGGCAAGGTTGGCTGATCTTGAGGATGATGAGGAGGAGGCTACTGAGGTCTTGGCGATTGAGGCAAGTGGCAGTGGAAAGGATCTGATAAAGGATACTGCAGCTGGAGGGGAAGAGGATGCAGCGAAGGCATAGGCTGCATGGATGGGCGATGAAGGACATTTCTAGACGTAGCCGGAGCCCATTTTTTAAGTTTGATAGTTTGTTTTGGTTATGGTGTTTTTTGCTGAACAATGATGGGTTGTACTTGAACAATAGGTTTTAGGATTAAGGATCATGTATGATCCTTTGGACAATAGGCAGGATTGCAATTGGTGGAGGGATCCTCTGTTTGGGGGATGAAGCCATTGTGATCCTGCCGCCTTTATATTCCTGCACTACTTTCGAACTTGTTATCATGGACACCCTTTACCTACCCCAGCGGACGGGCCACGTTTTGCTGGTAGATGCTCGGGGTAGGTAATTTTGACAACCTTTTAAGGGTTACTACTTTGTTAATAAATAAATAAAATATTAACCTTTTGTCGCTTATCTTGTGTTGTTATCCTCGTGTTTCTTTGATTTTCCTTTGTTTTGATGCATATTCATTGAATAAATAATTTTGAATAAGTCAGATTGAAAATATTTAGGATATGATCCATGATCAAATATCCTTTAGTTAAAGAATCTCAAAAAGCAATATGTTTTAAGGATCACAAGTCTAGTTGTCAAACTTTAAGGGTTATTCAAATAAATAATGAATAGAATTAAAAATAGTTAAGGATCATACCTGAGGGTCCAAGTTAGGATCCTAACCATAATAAGGATAACTATAAGATAAACCTTAGAATAAAGTAAGGATCAAGGATCCCTAGTTTCCTATCTTCAAGAACCTGAAATAGAGCATAACTTGGGACTAAGCCAACATATGAAAAGAGTTAGCAACTGGGGGCAAGCCCAAGGATAACTGGGGACAAGCCCAAGGATAACTGGGGACAAGCCCAAGGATAACTGGGGACAAGCCCAAGGATAACTGGGGACAAGCCCAAGGATTGTATGTAAACTGGAGTATGGCCCTAACTGGCGACTATCCAAACTTAGTGACATGAGAATGCCAAAACCTTAGCTAACGTGAAAACGTTAGAAACCTTAGCTAACGTGAAAACGTTAGAAACCTTAGGAACGGATGTATGGTACGTCTACCATTATACGTAGGATCCTAGGCATAGCCAGTACAATGGAATTATCAGCCCCTAAAACGAGTACTGGTCCCACTGCCTTGAACTATACCAGGATCATCATGCGCTACAGGCGGAACTGGGGTCAAGCCCAAATAACTGGGGTTAAACCCAAGGAACGGATTGCTTCAGCGGATAACCAGTGTTATGCTAAGGATACCTAAGTAAGGATCACCTGATCTTTGAGGATCCTTTAAGGATATCCCTATCGTGAGGATCATCTGTGCCATGAGGATCCTGCTCACATGAAATATTTCTTCAAGTGGACAGCATTCCAAGCTCTTGGTAGCAAATCACCTTCCATGGTTAGCAATCTATATGCCCCTTTTCCTGCTTCAGCTTCAATCAGATAAGGGCCTTCCCATTTTGGAGCCAATTTTCCATCAGCAGGATTGGTGGTATTCTGAAATGCTTTCCTTAATACCATATCTCCAACTTGAAACCTCCTGATCCTGACATTTTTGTTGTAAGCACCAGCCATTCTTTGCTGATAACTGGCCATCCTTATCCTACCCATATCCCTGATTTCTTCAATAGTATCCAGGTCTTGAGCCAAGTTCTCACCATTCTCCTCAGGATCACGGATACTTGTTCTTGCAGTTGGAACCACCATTTCTGTTGGGATCACTGATTCTGCCCCAAATACCAAAGAGAATGGCGTTTGACCAGTAGCATTTTTAGCGGTTGTCCTATCAGCACATAGGGTAGTTCTTCTGCCCATTTCCCTTTCTTGGATCCAAGCTTCTTCTTCAAATTGTTGATGATGATCTTGTTGGATGATTCTTCCTGACCATTAGCTTGTGGGTGGACTGGTGTTGATGTTATCATCTTAATCCCCCAGCTGTCACAAAAGTTAGTGGTTCTGCCCCCAATAAATTGGGAACCATTATCACATATAATCTCAAAAGGAATTCCAAATCTAGTTATAATATTTCTTTTAATGAAGGATATAACTTCCTTTTCTCTGACTTGGGCAAAAGCTTCAGCCTCTATCCACTTGGAGAAGTAATCAGTCATAGCAAGCATGAATACTTTTCCACCAGGTGCCTTAGGGAGCTTACCAACTATATCCATACCCCATCTCATAAATGGCCAAGAGGAGGATATTGGATGTAATAATTCAGCTGGTTGATGAAGGATATTGCTGTGTCTCTGACAAGGATCACATCTTTTAGCATACTCCACAGCATCTCTCTTCATGGTTGGCCAGTAGTATCCTGTCCTCAGGATCCTTGAGAATAATGCCATGCCCCCAGTGTGGTTTCCACAATCTCCTTCATGGAAGTCTTTTAAAACTTCTTGGATTTCAGGATCCTCAATGCATCTCAAGTATGGTCCTGCAAGAGATCGTCTATACAACATATTATTTAAAATTGTGAATTGAGATACCTTAGAATTGAAAGCCCTAGGGTTTTCTCCTGTAGGAATCTCTCCATGTTGTAGGTATCTCATAATTGGTGAGATCCATGATCCTGATCCTGAATGGGATTGAGTATCCTCACAAGGGATAATTGCAGAATCATTTCCTATCTCCATAGCCGCATGATCCTCGATAGCCGGGGACAGGATATGGATAATAGGGATCATGATATCCTCCGGGATCTTCAAGGATGATCCTAAGTTAGCCAATGCATCAGCTTCTGTATTTTCTTCCCTTGGTACCTGCGTCAAACTAAAGGAGACAAAAGAGAGTGCCAAACTTTTGACTATCTCTAAATATTTGGTTAGCCTTTCACCTTTAACAGCATAGGATCCATTAAAGTGGTTTGTAATTAACAATGAATCTATATGTACCTCAAGATACCTGATCCCCATATGTTTTGCAATTTGCAAACCAGCAATTAAGGCTTCATATTCAGCCTCATTGTTAGTGGTTTGGAACTCACAAGCTATAGAGTGGGGTATTATGTCCCCCTGTGGTGATTTTAGTAGTATTCCAAGCCCTGTGCCTTTGACATTTGAGGATCCATCAGTATAGAGTATCCAAGGATCCTTGGTCTCTTCTAGCTGCTGGACTTCTAACTCAGCTTCTTCTTGTAAATCACTACTGAAATCAGCCACAAAGTCAGCTAATGCTTGGGATTTGATGGCTGTCCTAGGCTCATATCTTATATCATATGCACTTAGCTTCACTGCCCACTTAGCCATCCTTCCTGACATCTCTGGTTTCCTGAGGACATTCTTAATTGGAAAATTAGTTTTAACAATGATAACATGAGTTTCAAAATAATGTCTTAACTTAGTAGATGCCATAATTAATGCAAGAATAAGTTTTTCAAGGTGTGAATACCTGGATTCGGCATCAAGTAAACTTTTACTTACATAATAGACAGGATGTTGTGTACCTTCATGATCCTTAACAAGGACCGCACTTACTGCTTTTGAGGATACTGCAAGATACAAGGATAGCACATCGCCTTTTTCTGGTTTCATCAAAGCCGGGGCTGAGGATAGGTAATCTTTGAGGGTTGTTAAAGCATTTTCATGCTTCTCAGTCCACTCAAATTTCTTGTTCTTCCTTAGGATATCATAGAATTCTTTGCACTTCTCTGAGGATTTGGATATAAATATGTTCAAAGCTGCTATCCTGCCTGTTAGCCTTTGAACATCCTTAGCATTGGCCGGAGATTTGATGTTCACTATTGCTTTGATTTGTTCCGGGCTAGCTTCAATGCCTCTCTTTGTCACCATATATCCTAAGAATTTACCTACTTTAACACCAAAGTGACATTTTGAAGGATTAAGTTTCATGTTATATTTGTCAAGGATATCGAATGCTTCCTCCAAGTCTCTTAGGTGATCCTCAGCTTTTAAGGATTTTACCACCATATCATCTATGTAAACCTCCATAGTTTGTCCAATCTGATCCTTGAACATCATATTCACCAGCCTTTGATATGTTGCACCTGCATTTCTTAATCCGAACGGCATAGCAATATAGCAGTATATACCAGTTGGAGTCATGAAGGCTGTATCCTCTTGGTCGGATGGTTCCATTTGGATTTGTTGAAATCCAGATGAAGCATCCATAAAAGTTAACAGTTCATGACCCGCAGTTGCATCCACCATGGAGTCAATGTGGGGTAAAGGGAAAGGATCCTTGGGACGTGCCTTATTTAGATCGGTAAAATCGACACATACCCTCCACTTTCCGTTTTTCTTTTGAACAACAACCACATTGGCCAACCATCTTGGATACTTGACCTCTCTAATCATACCTGCCCGAAGCAATTTCTCTACCTCTTCCTGGATAATGGCATTCCTTTCCGGTGCAAACTTTCTTCTCCTTTGATGGATTGGTTTAAAGGATCTGTCAATGCCGAGTTTGTGAGTGATTACATCTTTGGATATACCAGTCATGTCTTCGTGTTTCCATGCAAAGGTACTCTTTCTCCTTTTGAGGAAGGATACGAGGTCTTCTTTCATTTCGCCAAGGATCCCTGATCCGATATAGATTTTGGATTCAGGATCATCAGGATCCATGAGGATTTCTACCACATCCTGCTCTCTTGCCTCCAAGACATCCCTTGGAGGATACCTTGATTGCAATTGCTCCCTTGACTTCGAGGCTGGTTTCATCGATGAAGTGTAGCAATTCTTAGCTCCCTGCTGATCACTATCAATCTTCACTATTCCCCAAGGACTAGGGAGCTTCACACATTGATGGTAGGTGGATGGGACTGCTTTCATATCGTGTATCCAAGGCCTGCCAAGGATGACATTACAACAAGATAAACAGTCAATAACACAAAATTTTTGATAAGAGTGTAGGCCTTCAATGTATATTGGGAGTTTAATGTCCCCCAGGGTATTCTTAGTTTCGCCACTAAATCCCACGAGCACAGAGGATCTTGGTATGATATCTGATTCAGGGATACCCATCTTCTTTAGAACATCAAGCTGGATAATGTTCACTGAACTTCCTCCGTCTATAAGGATCCTGCGGACAAAATGGTTAGAAATGAAAAGAGTAATAACTAAGCCATCGTGATGAGGATCCTGGATATCAACACGATCATCCTCATCAAAGGTTATGACTTTTCCTTCGGAGACACTTGATGTTCGAACTGGTCTTTCTCCATTATCCATTTTAGTTTCCTTTGCATGCCTTTTAGCAGCTGAGAAGGATGTGCCACAAATGTCTGATCCTCCAGAAATGAAGTTTATCACTTGTGCATCTGCTGGAGGGGCTGGAGCCTTCTCAGGGATCCTTTCAGGATCCTGAGTCTTTGACTTTTTCCTTCCCAACAATTCCTTTAGATGCCCCTTGCTCAACAAGTATCCAATTTCCTTTCTCAGTGCAATGCATTCTTCTGTGAGATGCCCAAAATCTTCATGGTATGCACACCACTTTGATTTATCCTTAGTCGCAGCTGGCCTATCATTTTTCCTTAGCCATCTAGCTTTATCACCTAGGTTCTGCATCGCAAGGATTAGTTCATTGTTATCAACATAAAAACAATATTCAGAAATTGGAGGATAATCCTCATCATCCTCTTCTTGATCAACAGAATGCACGTTCTGGTTATCAGATCTGTTGTAGGATCTGAACTTGTTGTTCCTGAATGAGGATCCTTGCTTATCCTGCTTTGAGGATCCTGCTAACCTCTCCTGGATCCTCTTGTCGTCCTCTAGCCGAATGAATCTAAGTGCTCGAGTTCTTACCTCATCTAAGTTCCTGCATGGTGTCATAACAAGATCATCATAGAAAGACGAATCCCTAAGCAATCCCATTTTGAAGGCCTCAACAGCCGTAGCTATATCTAAGTTGGGAATGTCTAAGGATTCTTTACTGAATTTGGTAATGTAATCCCTCAATGATTCATTATGACCCTGGGTTATCCTATATAGATCACTAGTTAATCGTTCAAATTTTCTACTACAAGAAAACTGATTATTAAACAAGTTAACTAGGTTAGCAAATGAGGTAATAGAATAGGGAGGAAGACTTAGCAGCCATTTGAGAGCTGATCCAGTAAGAGTGGACCCGAATCCCTTGCACAGGCATGCTTCCTTTAACCTTTCTGGAATTGGATTGATCTCCATCCTCTCCCTGTATTGTGCTATGTGTTCTTCAGGATCCGTCGAACCATCATACAGTTTCATTGTTGGCACATGGAACCTCTTGGGTATCTCAGCATCACAGATTGGTGGTGCAAAACGAGATATCTTGTGGCTCCCATCTGCAATCTCTGGGATAGGTTTGACCACTCCTGGAACACTTGATATCATATCCTTTAGCTTTTGCAATTCTCTGGCCATGGCATGATTGATTCCTGGATCCTGCATAAGACCATGGTTAGTAGTATAAGAATTGTTAAAAGTGTTACCTCCCATTGGATTCAGATTAGGAAGATTGGATGTTAATCCATATTGTTGAGGCTCTGGAATGATCGAGGGACCAGTAGAAGCATTGGTCTGCATTGGAATAAAATCTCCCTGATGGACATCTGAACTTCCTGTTTGCAAACTCCTCAAGGATCCTGGCATCTGGAAGGATCCCTGAAACTGGGACGATCCTGGAACGAAGGAGGATCCTTGAACTTGGGATGATCCTGGAACAAAGGAGGATCCTTGAACCTGGGATGATCCTGGAACAAAGGAGGATCCTTGAACCTGGGTTGATCCTGGAACAAAGGAGGATCCTTGAACCTGGGATGATCCTGGAACAAAGGAGGATCCTTGAATCTGCTGCATTCCTGAATATCCTCCTGAATTCGTGAGGGATCCCATATGCTGAGGATAGGATCCCGCTGGCTGGAAATATGAACCTGATACCTGAGTCATTGTTGTTGTTCCGTAGTGCACTCCTTTTGGTCCACCCACATATTGAACGTCTGGAACCACTGATGGCTGAGAAGTAATCACCGGAGTATCAAAATTCAAGGATTTCGGCACCAGTGGGGAATGATCCTCTGCCGTTGTCTTTTGTTTCTTGAGATCTCCGATTTCTTTGAGAATCCTCTCATTGGTCTTATCCTGTTGCCGTATCTGATCCTTCATCTGCAAAATCAAAGTAAACATGTCACTAGTAGTGGGAGTGTAAGAAGCAGAAGAAGTTGGAGGTTTTGAGAAAATGGGAGTTGGTTTCTTCGCAGCATTCTCAGCATTCTTCTAGGATCCAGAAGGTGGTGGAGGCAAAGGGGGAACGCCTTGAGAAGAAGTGAATGAGGGCATCAAATTTGAAGCATTCTTCGCTGAGGAAGCCATTTGCTTGGTTGTAGTGAACTGAAATGAGCACAGAAATGCGAATTTTTCTAAGGACGAAGCGCCAATTGCCCCACGGTGGGCGCCAAACTGTTTTGGTCAAAAAATCTGTTGAGGATATTGCAACCAAACTCTCTGTAACGGGGTATGATGCTAATAATGTATGACAATCACAAGGATCACTTCAATGTAAATTGCACAAATGACACAAGGATTTATACGGGGAAAAAGCCCTTGATCAAGAGTTGATCTCCGGCACAAAAAACCCCGGGTGATGGAAACTACCGATCACCAAGCTCAAATAAATGAATAAATGTTCACAACTTCGGATAGTAACGAGCTAGGTACAAGGATCACTATCGTGAAATGTGTAAAAGTGAGTGAAAATGAATGTATGTTCGTCGAGAGCTTCAAGTGTGCGAGTATATGAGAGTGTGTAGCTGAAAAGTGACTAAGTGTTTTTCTACTAGCTCGTTACCCCTTTTAAATTAGAAATCAACTACTAAAACTAACTATCCGACTTTTGTGCCAAGCTCCCACGTTCTCCACAACGTCCATTTTTGGCCAAGCACGTGCGGGATAGTTTGGGAATATTCTCCAGGAATGTCGCCAAGACTAAGTCAAGCTTCTTACTCCTGCGAAGTAACATAAAACACAAATAAAAAATCGTCAGTACGAGGATCCTTAAAGTGATCCATGACCCTGATCCTGAAGCTCTTCTGAGGGTCACTATCTGTCACAGAAGAAAGGATCATTAATTAGGATAACGTGTAAGGATCACTAATTGTTAGAAAATCCTCCCCTAACAGTAATGAACCGAAATGATCACAAGAATAATAATTTCTCAAGAACAAAGCACCAATTGCCCCACGGTGGCCGCCAAACTGTTTTGGTCAAAAATCAAGCAAAGATAATGCAACCAAACTTTCTGATGTGAGGTGTGATGCTTGAATCAATGAACAATATTAAGGATCACTCAGAAATGTAATGAACAAATGACACGGAGATTTATACGAGGAAAAAGCCCTTGATCAAGAGTTGATCTCCGGCATAAAAAACCTCGGGTGATGGAAACTACCGATCACCAACTAAGATTAAACAAATTAAGATTACAACGCGGGATGATAACAAGCTTGTTACAAGGATCACTAGTGTGTAATGTGCAAAAAAGTGTATGAAATCGCCAAGTACTGCTTGAGAGCTGACTGAGAGTTGTTACGAGTGTGTGTGTATGCCAAAATTAGCTAAGTGTTCTATAAAGCTTGTCATCCCCATTTTTAAATTAGAAATAACTAAGTTAACAAACTATCCGATAATTATGCAAGCTCCCTACGATCTCCACAACGTCTATAATGGTCAAACACGTGCGGAATATTGAGGGAATATGCTCCTGGAATTTCGGTGAGACTTGGTCCATGCTCTTGTTCCTGCAAAACAAGTTTATGTACAAGGAAGACAATTGTTAGTAGTAGGATAACAACAGTGATCCTGGATCCTGATCCTGCGACACCTGCTGAGGATCCTTAATTCAAACAGAATTGAGGATCTATGATCCTGGTAGCACTTGAGGACCCGTGATCCTTAGGATTTATAAAATCCTCCCCTAACACCCAGTATATTGGGCTTGTCCCCAGAATTGTTGGGCTTGTCCCCAGTTACTAACTTTTCTCTTATATTGGCTTAGTCCCAAGTTATATTCTATTTCAGGTTTTTGAGGCCAAACGACCAAGGATCCTTGATCCTTACCTTCTACTAAGGTTTGTCTTTTGGTTATCCTGATTATAAATATTAAAGGGTTAGGATCCTAACTTGGATTCTCAGGTATGATCCTTGATCACTTTTATTTTATTCATTATTTATATAAGTGACCCTTATCCTTTGACAACAGAACTAACGATCCTTAAATTGAATAACTTTTCTGAATTTACCGACTATAGGATATTTGATCCTTGATCATATCCTAAAACCTTTAAACATGATTTATTAAATCTTTATTCTTTACTTACAAGTTCATAGAAAGTGGATAACTACAATAGAAAAATAAAGAATTCACAAGGATAACAACACAGGAAATAGCCAAAAAGTTAGAGGTTTTATTTATTTATAGTTAAACCCTTCAAAGGTAATCAAAATTGCCAACCCAAATTTCTACCAGCAATACGTGGCCCGTCCACTTGGGTTGGCAAAGGGTGTCCATTGTTAATAGGTCCTTGAAGTGCAGGAAATAAAAGATGGCAGGATAACAAGTGGTTTCATCCCCCAAACAGAGGATCCCTCCACCATCTATTATGTAACACCTGTGCCTCCACGGCCATCAAACAAATGCCAAACCAATGAAATATTGTATTTCATACTTGGGATTTGTAAAAATATGTGTATCGTTTACACATATCAACTCTTGTTCGATTTCAAACTCTAAATCGCTTTCTGGAAGGTTATACGCGCACCAATGCGTAAATATAACCAGTTTAATGCAACAAACACTCCGGAATAGTGACATAGGCTTAACATACCTTAAATAACCTTTACATAACTTAGAAATAAGTTTTGAAGGCTTTGGTATGGCAAAATCAAGTTAAATCGCTTACAGGGACTAAAGTTGACAAACTGCGAAAGTATGCCAATTTGAACTGTAACAGACATTCCGGAACATGATCATAAGTTAAACATACCATAAATATCCTTTACATAGCTTAGAAATAAGCTTTGAGGTGTTCGGTGTGCTAAAATAAACTTTTGGGTCATTCAGGGACTAAAAGTGTCAAAAAGTGCACAAGTTTGCATTTTCGCGCATAACTTACGTTCTGAATACATCCGGACATCCAAAAATTTATGTAAGCATGACTACATTATATTTTAGTGTTCGCCTTAAGAAAAATCCATTCGTCGCGTCATTTGGATCGTTTTTCGCGCTTATGCGCATTCCGTCGTAATTAAGCGAACATCGCGTTCGTACGGCCAAACGAACCAACCTCCGGCATATTTTTGAGCATGTTTTGAGTTCCCTATACTTTAACTTCATTTTAGAGCCTTGAAATGAGGTTAACGGGGTTCAAACGCATCGAAAATCGCTTAAAAGGGCTGCAGGGACCATTTCTGCCAATTTTGAAAGTTTGCTGAAACAAGGGGGCAGTGGCGTAGCGCCACTGCATGTAGCCTTACCAGTCGCGCTATGCGACTGCCTATTCTGGGCAGAAAACATGCAGAAACTCAGTTTTTCGCTTTCGGGACCAGATTCGACGTATTAACAGCTGTTAACAGCTGTTCTCCACTCCTTAATCCCTTGCCACATGTTGATACCCTATGGTGAGTGGCCAATTTAGTCACCATAACATTCCGACACATGTACGGCTTGGATTAAGGCACGATATTCAACAAACGATCTTAACGGTTCGGGTATTCCTATAAATACCCCAACACCCCCATTGCTAAACTTACAAGAAACTTGATTTGAGGAACTCTAAGTTGAAACATTTGTTTCATACCTGAGATTTTTGAATCGATTTTAGCATTCGGGGACCCTTCGTAAGTATTCTTTCGTTCTTTTCCTTATTTTATTGCTTTTCGAGTCAGAAAGTCAAACTTTGTTTGACTTTCAGCGTTGACCAGTAATGGTCAATGCGAAGTTCGTTTGAACTTCGCAACGTGAGTGTAATCACGTTGGTCATAGTCCCTTGGGACTATGCCCACTGATTACCACGTTGTCTAGGGTCGTAGGGTAGGCGATCTGATAAATCGCCTATACCTTCGAGCCCGACCCAGTTTGGTCGATCGTTAGGATCCGACCAAATACATTAGGTGACCCTAGTATAGGGCATAACCTTCCGAGGTTATACCCTATGGTCACATCGTTTAAGTAGTTTTATGATAGGTAGTTTATATGCCTTAGGTAAATTACCAGAATACCCTTTTCATGTATAATTGGTAATTAAGCATATGTAACCTAAACTTTTGTCACATAACTAATTATGTAACATGTTTAGGCATATAACACTTGTCATAGGACTAGTTAGACGGTCCGAACGCGTTTCACGCGCACGACGCGTTAAAGTAGCATAAGTTACCTTAATGAGTCGCGATGGGTCGAAAGCACTTAGGTTAGTCTCATTGTAGTATGTAGGCCTTGTTAAACCATATCATATGAGTTCCAATACTCATTTGGTTTGCCAAGCCTCATCCTATCCGATCTCCCGATTTAAGTCTGGTTTATTTATATAGTTTAGATTTGCCGACTGATTCCGTGCTCCCTCAAGCTTTGTTTGGTTGTTGTTCAAGACCTCCAAGCATTCTCAGGCGAGTACATTATTCCCCTCTTTTACTATTTTCAACTGTTTTGGGGTGACTCATATGTGCTAAATATCTTAACAATGATTTCAAGAACGATTACAATAGTTTCAAAAACAATTACAATGTAGTATCAAGAACGATAACAATAGTTTCAAGAACGATAACAACGATTACAATAACAATTACAATGTGGTTTCAAGAACAATAACAATGGTTTCAAGAACGAGATTATTAATTTATCCTTTGGTAAGGGTTTGTTAAGAACGAGATTATTAATTTATCCTTTGGTAAGGGTTTGTTAAGAATGAGATTATTAATTTATCCTTTGGTAAGGGTTTGTTAAGAACGAAATTATTAATTTACTCTTTGGTAAGGGTTTATTAAGAACGAGAATGAGAGCGAGTTGGAACGAGGAACGCGTCAAGAAGGTTTGAATGTTATTAGAGAATCGACCATAAAGTAGTTTCACAATTAAAATATTAACTTACCCTTTGGTAAGGGTTTGTTAAGAACAAGAACAAGTTTTAACGTTTGGGTAAACATTTGTACATGATTGACATTTGATCATGCATTTCCCACAAAACATAACTTTGATTTAAACCAAGTTTTACTTCAATACTTTGTTTTTGTGCATATGGTTTAGTTGAGACATTTCACTTGCCATACATGACATTTTGACATAGACATTTGACATGGATATTTGACATAGACATTTGACATGGATATTTGACATAGACATTTGACATGGATATTTGACATAGACATTTGACATGGATATTTGACATAGACATTTTGACATGATTTACATCTTGACATGAATATTTTGACATATTACCCAATACATTTGACAATTGATTTAAACATAGACTTCTTACATTGGTTGGTTTGGATTGATTAAGTGATTATGTAACGATGCGTGTGTAATATGATACAAACATGGTGGATACGCCGCTGGTACTTCCTATATATAAGTGTTTGTATGGTATTACATATTGTAGCGTTATTTGAATCATTTCAGTTTGAGACATAGAACATTTTATACAAGCAACATACTTTTCACAAGACATTTATTTACAAACAACTTATCTTATACAAACTCATTTTACATGGTTATTCATTTAATCATGCATTATTCTCTTATTTATACATATCATCTAAACTTATTATTTTTCAAATGATTTACAAAGACAAAGCAAATTACAAGGTTCATGACTAAACATTTTCTTAAACAGAAGTCATGAATCTTATTTTCACAAAACCTATGTACTCGCCAGCATTTCTTTGCTGACCTCGTTTTCACATATGTTTCAGGTATTGTTGGATGATATCGATTGATAAGATGCATGCTCACATAGGACTGGACAAGGCCTTAGTAACTCAATAACAATGATAGACTATGTTTAAATAGTGTATTTAGATTTCCAGACGATGTAATTACTCAATGTTTAATAAAACGAAATACTTTTGATATCCATGGTTATGAAACATTAATTCTGTTGCAACACGCCCCGATGTTTCCGCCACGATTTGTTGTTTTACGCGGTCAGGGTGTGACATATTATCATACCTATTGTCTAAGGATCCTTGATCCATAATCCTAAAAACTATTGTTCAAAGTACAACCCAACATTGTTTAAAACATCATAACCAAAAAACCACTACCAAATCCTAAAAAAATGGGCTCCGGCCGCATCTAGAAATGTCCATCATCGCCCATTTCAGCAGCTCACACATTGGCTGCATCACCACCAGCATCATCACCACCAGCTTGATCCTTCCCGCTGCCACTTGCCTCGATCGCCAAGACCTCGGTAACCTCCTCCTCATCCTCGAGCTCAGCTAGCTTTGCCTTCCAGCCCTCCTTGTCCCAAGTGGTCCTGTCGAAGTCAGGATCCTCAGCCTCCTGAGCCATTTGCAGCTTGATCTTATACATTGTGATGGCAGCAGAGACTTTAGCATCTTCCAGCAGGTCGTGCTTCTCGTGATCAGCATTTATCTGGGCCATGACCACCTGCTGCTTTGGCAGAGCAAGATCCTTCTCAAGGCGAGAGATAGTCTCATCCTTAGCCAGGAATAATTTTTGATACTCCAGATGCTTTTGCTCCGCCTCCTCAACATAAGCATCAAACAACATTTCGACCTCAGCAAATTTCTGCAAAAAGTCAAGGTAAAGTTCAGTATTACGTGATCCTCAAGTGGGTAGGATAATCAAGCATAGTCAGTGATCCTTACATCAGCAAAGTATTCTTGGAACTGGTGGCGGATAAGAGGCAAGCCTTCAAGATTTTCAGCTTCGGTGGCCTTCCTTTTCTTTCCCCCCTTGGAGGTGGTAGGCTTGGGGACTGTGGCACTTGGGCTAGCAGTAGTCTTCTTCTTCCCAGACCTGGGAGCAACAGCAGTAAGATCGGTGACACTGAAGCGGGTGGCAGACCTTGAGGATTTTCCAGCACCTATCAATCCAAAACAACAGATAAGTACTCTTGTTTTATTTGTATTTCAACATTTAACCATATGTAAACTTGGATACTTACTTGACATTGTAACTGAGCCTGAGGATACTTCTTGAGAATCCTTGGTGTTTGCTTGAAATGTTCTTACTGCAGGATCAAGATTCCGGAAGGCGTTGATCCTCTCTTTAGTTGCTGGTGATGTAATGATGTGTGAAACAGAGATAGCTGCACAAAATAAACAAGAAGATGTTAGTGATCCTCAACAGAAACAGGGATATCCTATGATCCTTCTATAAGGATCCTCTATCCTACCATGAGTGGCCCATTTTCTGGGGAGATCCTTCCCATCAGGGTTAGAATCCCTCCTAACGAAGAAAAAACGTTTCTTCCACTTAGTATCGTTTTTGGTGGTCTTGAGGATTGGGTGTTCTTCACCGGGCTTATGTTTGAATAGAAAGCGGTGTGAACCATGGCTCACAAGGTTGTATAGTTCAGACAACTCCGACATTCCCAACTCAATATCCTCCTGCTCAATGATCCTCTCAAGGGTAAATAGAACCTTCCACATCATTGGCATAGCTTGGATATAGGATATGCCGGTAAGGGAGAAGAAAGATTGGGTAAAAGCAGGAAAAGGGTAGGAGTATCCTATTGAGAATGGGGTGACTGGAAATGCAACCCAAGTTTCAGAGATAAAATCACTCCGGACGATAGGGTCAAAGGGTTTGAAAACAGTGCTCGCCGGAAAGCAATGACGAATCCTGTCGATCTCAGGATCAGTAAAGCAGCAACGTTCCTTCGGAGAGTCTTCGATGATCCCTTGGCTTTTTAAGGGACTATCTTTTCGATGATCCTTAGCAGGGGATGATCTTAGCTTCATTGTGATTCGGAGATTTTGAGAAAGAAGAAGAATAGAGCAAGAAAGAGAAAAGAGAAAGGGGAGAGAAGTACCTGCTTGACCTTCGAATAAGGATTTAAAGGATGTAACGCACGAATTTAAATGCCTCTAGACCCTTATCTCTAACTTGAATTTATAATCATGATTTTGCAGGGATGTCGCTTCAAGTGACGTAGGATCAGCAACGGGTAGTTCGATCATAACGGCTATATATCCGTTAGTTTGTTGCGGATAAGATCAAGAAAATATAACTCGCCAAAATTTACACTTTACTCCTTATATTTTGGGGGCAATTGTTAGGGGAGGATTTTCTAATCCTAAGGATCACGGGTCTTCAAGTGCTACCAGGATCATGGATCCTCAATTCTGTTTGAATTAAGGATCCTCAGTAGGTGTTGCAGGATCAGGATTAAGGATCCTTATTGTTATCCTTATACTAACAATTGTCTACCTTGTATGTAAGCTTGTTTTGCAGGAGCAAAGGCATGGACCGAGTCTCGTCGAAATTCCTGGAGCATATTCCCTTAATATTCCGCACGTGTTTGACCATTATGGACGTTGTGGAGATCGTGGGGAGCTTGCATAATTGTCGGACAGTTTGTTATCTTAGTTGTTTCTAATTTAAAATGGGGATAACAAGCTTGAATAGAACACTTAGCTATTATTGGCAAACACACACACTCTCGTAACAACACTCGAACAACTCTCGGCAATCTACTTGGCGATTTCATACATTTTTGCACATTGCACACTAGTGATCCTTGTAACAAGCTTGTTATCATCCCGAGTTGTAAACTTCTTTTGTTTAATCTTAGTTGGTGATCGGTAGTTTCCATCACCCGAGGTTTTTTGTGTCGGAGATCAACTCTTGATCAAGGGCTTTTTCCTCGTATAAATCTCTGTGTCATTTGTTCATTACATTTCTAAGTGATCCTTAATATTGTTCATTGATTCAAGCATCACACCTCACAACAAAAGATTTGGTTGCATTATCTTTGCTTGATTTTTGACCAAAACAAACGTGCTTAGGAAACCAGAGATGTCAGGTAGGATGGCTAAGTGGTCAGTGAAATTAAGTGCATATGATCTAGTGTATGAACCTAGAAATGCCATAAAGTCTCAGGCTTTAGCTGACTTTGTGGCTGATTTCAGTAGTGATATTCAAAATGAAGTAGACCTAGAAGTACAACAGCTAGGAGAAAACTTAGAATCCTGGACGTTATATACTGATGGTGCGTCTAATGTAAGAGGTGTAGGTTTGGGTATACTACTAAAATCGCCACAGGGGGACATATTACCCCAGGCTATTAGATGTGAGTTTCCTGCCACTAATAATGAAGCAGAATATGAGGCTTTAATTGCAGGATTAGAATTGGCTAAGAGCATGAATATCAAAAGTTTACAAGTATTTGTTGATTCCTTGTTAATCACTAACCATTTTAATGGAACCTATGCCGTTAAAGGAGGGAAATTAATCGAGTATCTTGAAATTCTCAAAAAATTAGCAGGCTATTTCGATATTTTTACACTTGAACAGGTACCAAGAGAGGATAATGCTAAAGCTGATGCCTTGGCAAATCTGGGATCATCAGTCAGGATACCGGAAGGGACCCGAATACCAATATTACATATCCTGTATCCTGCGACGGATCCCCAGGATAAGGAAGTAGTAAGTGTTCGGGATCCTGATGATGAACATCCTGAGGAGGATCCTAAGTCCTGGACGGCTCCAATTATGAGATATCTCAAGGAAGGACACATCCTAAAGGATGAGAATCCTAAGGCCTTTAGAATGAAGGTATCACGATTCACTATTATAAATAATGTCTTGTATAAGAAATCTCTTGCAGGACCATATCTGAGGTGCTTGGAGGATCCCAAAACAAAAGAAGTGCTTCAGGATATACACGAAGGGGATTGTGGTAACCATACTGGGGGCAGGTCGTTATTCTCAAAGGTATTAAGAACAGGATATTATTGGCCGACGATGAGAAAAGATGCTGCAGAATACGCTCGAAGATGTGATGCATGTCAAAGACACAGTAATATATTACATCAGCCGGCTGAGCCACTTTATCCTATAGCCTCCCCTTGGCCATTCATGAAGTAGGGAATGGATATAGTAGGAAAATTGCCAAAGGCTCTAGGAGGAAAGGTCTTCATGTTGGCAATGACTGATTATTTCTCTAAGTGGGTCGAAGCTGAAGCATTTGTTCAAGTTAGAGATCAAGAAGTGGTATCCTTCATAAAAAGGAATATCCTGACTAGGTTTGGAGTACCAGCTGAGATAATTTGTGACAATGGATCTCAGTTTATAAGTAAGAGGACTACTGACTTTTGCAAGAGTTGGGGAATCAAAATGATCACATCCACACCAGTACATCCTCAAGCAAATGGACAAGCAGAATCCTCAAACAAGATAATTGTCAACAATTTGAAGAAAAGGCTTGGAGCTAAGAAGGGAAGATGGGCAGAAGAATTACCCTTTATTTTATGGGCTGATAGGACGACGGTGAAAAGTGCAACTGGTCAAACCCCATTTTCCTTAGTATTTGGAGCAGAAGCGGTAATCCCAACGGAAATGGAGATACCAACAGCGAGATCCAACCTCCGGGATCCTGAGCAGAATCCTGAAGTCCTTTGCCAGGAATTGGATACGGTTGATGAGACAAGAAACGCAGCAAGGCTAAGGATGGCAGCATATCAACAGAGGATATCTAAGGCGTATAACAAGAATATAAGGACTAGAAGGTTCCAGGTTGGAGATTGGGTATTGAGAAAGGCTTTTCAGAATACTACTAATCCTGCTGATTGGAAAGTTGGCTCCGAAGTGGGAAGGACCTTATGAGATTGAATCAGAATCAGGAAAAGGAGCATACCGACTCAAGAATATGGAAGGGATATGCTACCAAGATCCTGGAATGCTATACACCTAAAGCTCTATTTCAAGTGAGTCTGGGATTTAAATTCTAACTCACGATGGTATGGATTCTATCTCTTTTAATATGTTTTAATATTGTTTATTGTTTTGAACCCATTACTGACTTAAGCATCGGAGAGGTGTTAGCCAAGCTAACACCCACCTTAGTTTACAGTTGTTTTGCAGTATATGCTCCAGGATACACACTCAGGATATTTTGAAAGATTAGAGGATTGGCCCCCTCTCTCACGTTTAAGGGATTCTGATCCCTTCACAGGTTTAAAGGTACTCACCTTTCTCACGAATTGGGTTTAAACACCCCGCCTGGAGCGCAAGTTATCCAGGGATAGTTCAAGGTGGCGGGACCAGTTCATGTAAAAGTGGCTGACAATTTCGTCACTGTTGGCTATATCCTGGATCCTCAAGGTATATGAGGATTGATCACCCTCTCTCGCGAAAGGGTATTTTCATACTCTCTAAGGTTTAAAGGTTTTCACCTTTCTAAGTCTTGGAGTTTATACACTCCCGCCTGTAGCGCATGAAAATATGGGATTTTCCCCAGGATACTAAGGATTTATCTCCAGTATAATTTTGGGTTTTACCCTAGTAACACAAGAACTGTCCAAACAGTTGGAACTTGAATTCAAAAATTTTCTAAGTGTTCAAAGACTTCATGCACAGGGGACATTCCTCCTAAGGCGATTGTGTAGAGCTCAAAAGATCAAATTTGAACCTAGTGTACTAAGTATCTCGGACTGGGGACATCTTAGTGGAAGAAGTTGCAAAAGGATTGAAGTTCGATACTAGGGTTATATTATATTCTTGGTATGATCTTTCCTTTGTGAACCTTACATAAGTTGTTTGAACTTTTGAAACTATGTTTAAGGCTTAAATATCCTGATTAGGATATATCCTTAGGATATATTCTCAAAATGTGTTTTCGGGATATGTTTCAGGATATTTGATTGGAATATTTGGGAAATAATACTTGGGTTGAAAACTAGAACTCTGGTCAAACAAGTGTTATCAAAACGGATTTTGAGAAATAAACTATCCTTTATTCTTTAAAGACTTTATCTAAATTGTTTGAATTTTGAAAAACCCTATTTGACGAAAGTCTTCGTAGGATACCGCCGAGTATGTTGATCAGGATATTTTCAAAAAATTATTTTGCAAAGTTGAAATCTAAACTGAGCAATGCATGACAAAAAATTAAAAGGCAACAGCAAATAAGTCAAAAGAAGGTTATATTATTAACATGCCAAAAGTTGTGCTTTTGGTTTCACCTTAAACTGAGGCCCATCCACCAAAAGCACTATTAGTTTCTAACCATATTTACACAATGGTTGAAGGTTTCATCTCAAACCGAGACCCATCCGCCTCCAACCGTTGTATTGTTCAAAACAGGTTATACTAATTGATGACCAAGGGCTTCATCCTGAAACCCAGGACTGATGCGGATTGGTGTGTATATGGATTTAAGTATATTTTAAGCCCTTTTTACACGTTAGTCAAGTTTTAAATTTATAAAACACGATATTTTACTAACACCAAACACACATATGGGCAAGTGCACCCATCGTGAGCGTAGTATAGTGTTGGCAAGATACCGAGGTCGTCCAAGGACACAAGAGCTTTTAATACCGGTTTATCCTCAACGTCTAATCAAATCAAAAGTTTAGAAAAAGGTTTTAAACTAGAAAAATAAAAACTAACTAAAATGCTGAAAAAATAAAATAAAAGTAAAAACAGATAGACAAGATGAATCACTTGGCTCCGACTCGTGTTTAGTGTAACCTTTGATTATTTCCGCACTTTTGCACTTTTTAAAAGATTATCTTAGTTATTGTAGTAGGCCCCTCTTTTGAAGGTGACGTTACTCTCAACCCAGTAGTTTGAGTCAGCAAGGATACAATCCTAAAGGGTCGGATTATTGAAAGATAATTAATTAAGTTATTAATGCATATTATGGTAGGCCTCTCTTTTGAAGGTGACGTTACCCTTGGCTAAGTAGTCTGAGTCAGCAGGGATACAGTCCTAAGTAGCCGGGTTAAAGTATTAATAGTAGCTTACATATGAGGGGATCAAAGAGTTTGGACCCCCGCCATCCAATACCGGTGGGTATTGAAGGAGGTCCTACTAAATTTGACCCAGGTCCTTGCAGGATCTATACACTGAACAAGGCAAGACTCTTACCGAACCGTTTCCTTAACCCCCGACCAGGTAGCCAACATACCTCCATATAGACCGTGGAGATATGATTGGTGAAAATCATTTATTTTATATAGACAGTAAAATAATGCCAAGACACCACGGACAAACGATAAGGAAGAATCACCTTCAACATAAGAAACTAGTTATTAAAGTCATTAATACATAACCAAGAAAAAGTTCGAAAAGATTAAAAATAAAAAGTATTACACTAGACACTTGTCTTCACTAAGTGATGTAAGAGACTTAGGCAAACATGGCCTTTGATTGTCAAGAACTCTTACAATCAATCTTAGATCCCGAGACGACTCACACACTCTATGATGGACAATGGATGATGGTGGTGGATGATGGTGTTGTGATGGTGGTGGGTGAAGTGTGAGAGAGGTGGTGTGCCAAGGGATGGTTTGCAAATGAGCCAAGCACCCCTATTTATAGGCTGAACAGTAGCTCGGGCACGACCCCGTGTCCATTGGGCACGTCCCCCTGTCCATCCTCTTCTCTTCCTTCATTAATTACAGTTTGTCTGCATTAGTTGACCACGCCCCCGTGTGCAGAAGCATATCTGTACTATCAAGATTTCCCCAGATTCTGCGAATCTTAGAGTTAACCATGGCCCCGTGTCCGTTGGGCACATCCCCGTGGTGGGTGATAGAAGCTTCTATAGCTTTGTCTTTTATGCTGACACTTGGGCACGCCCCCGCGTTCACTGAGCACGGGGCGTATTCAGTCTTCTGTCTTCTTGATTTTGCTTGGGAAGATGCTGTCGGGGGGTCGGGCATGCCACGTTTGTTCCTTTTCTTGTATTTATGTTAGATTTTGCTGCCTTTTTGCTTCTTTTGTTAATTTGAGCTCATTTAATCCTGAAAATACAAAAGGAAGACAAAAACACACTTTTTCCAACATTAGTACTAAAAAGGTTAGTTTTATGCCACAATTGATGTAATTTATATGTTGCATTTTGTGCACATCAAATACCCCCACACTTGAATATTTGCTTGTCCTCAAGCAAAACTCTTTATAATGTGGCTTTACACTCCCAAATGGAATGGGTAGAAGAGAAGGTTTTTGGGCTTGTCATAGAGTGTCGGGATTTCCAAGATTCTTTATTAAGTTTTATTTTTATTTATTTACAATCCTATTCGTCATGATTTATTTAAAACATTACATAAGATAAATTACTTATTAGGGCATAACATGCCTTTTTAAAATTCCACTTATATACAAGTTCACATACCTCACGGGGGATCACTCAACACTCGGCCGAAGATGTATTTTAGTGAATCACTCGAGAGCAGCATGGAACTTACTCTTACCATAGGCTTGCCAAGCAATCAATCCTCCTCCTTTTTAACTATATACCTTTGTAAATATCAAGAGGACTTTTGGGTGAAGGGTTAGGCTTGGGTTAAAGGTAGGTGGTTGGGTTAGTGGTTAGTAAAAGGGCGAAAGGCGTAAAAGCGTCGGTTTTCGTAAGACTTTTTATTTTTTTGCAATTTTTATTTTGATGAAGCCATTATTCAAACAAAGTTATTTTTGATGAACTTGTTTGTTTATTTCTCTTTTGCTTCATCATCAGCATTTTTTTTTTTTGAAAAGTCATAAGAAAACCCGAGCTTGTTACTAAAAACAAAGGGTTAAAAATAAAAAGGTTTTGGTGGGTGAAAGGGTGTTTGGTTTGGGTTATGAAATGAAAAGGTTAAGGTTCAAAGGGATTAACTAGGGGGATTTTGGGTAGGTGGTAAAAAAAAAAGAAAAAATAATGGTGTAGAAATAAAAAGGTTAGTCCTAATGCCTCCATCATTTACTTACTCGGGTTTAAATTGGTAAGGACCGGGAATGTATCGTCGTGGCAAGTTCTAGAGTCGTAAGAACCAAGCGGCTATTCACACAAGAAACGAAAAATGAGCATTTAGTTTAAAGATATGTATTTGTATGCTCAATAAAGGCTCAAAACTCACTTTTTGTGGGAATGAGTTTTTATGTGATCAAGTATATATAATCAAATTTTAACTAAACTTGTCATGCCGTTTCATAATTTTCTTATGTTGGTTCTTTTTATCACGACGCTATCGGTTGTAAATTTGTAAAAATATAACCTTTTTAGAACTTGAAATTCCCGAGTTAAACCTAGACAATTAAAAAAATGAAAAATTTTTGAAAAAAAAATTGGGGTGATTAGCGGTTCCAATAGAGTTTTGTGTAAGGCTTGTGATTAGGACTTGCAAGATTCAAAGTTTTAGCATCCCCCCCACACTTAACTTACACATTGTCCTCAATGTGTCCCAAAAATAAGTTTTTAGGTTTATTGAATGTGTAAAAAGGTGTGAAAAAGCAAAAATTTATGCTACTGGGCGTCTGGACATGGCCCTGTGGTGTCCGGGCACGGCCCCGTGTTCAGATCGCCAGTAACAGAAATGAATAAAGAGAAACAGAAGCCTGGGCACGGGGGCGTGTTCAGTGAGCACGCCCCGTGTCCAGTTACCTGAACTGGGCATTTTCTGCAGATTATGCAGCACGGGGCCGTGTTGGGCGGGCACGGCCCGTGCTGAACTTGCTGTAATGAAGAAAATTTTGTCGGATGGCCCTGTTTTCGTGCATGGGGTGCTGGTTCGAGTTTCCCTTGTTATCCTTCACCATCCCGAGTGTGTTTTACTCATTACAACCTCATCCAAACACCAAATTAGCTAAAACCATCATTCATTAAGTCATAGAGAGAATTACATAATAATCCTAAAAAGTTGAAAACAAAGCAGAAAATAAAATTTAAGGGTCCTAAATTAGATAGGTCAAGTGATACGTAAAATCATCCTAAGGAGCTCTACTAATACCATAAGAGCCAAAATTCCGGAAATAGTTTTCCGGTATCTAAAAGTTTTGTAGATCTCCGAGCCGAGAGGTGTTCCCTATATGTTGCTAGAGCCATTCTTCTATCTCTCTCGGGAGGAAGGAGGCGGCTTCATTTTCCTCAACATCTTGTGGAGGGGTAGTTACACCAATCGGAACCCCTTGTAGTATGTCTCGAGGGGGTTCCGGATGTATGGCGTACCATTCGGCCGGAATGATGACTTCCAGTACCACATTCCATGCCCTTTGGGTGATAATTGGTACCAAAGGAGGAGAGGCGAGAATGTTCAACCTTTGGTGCAAAAGGTTGACTTCTCGGAGACATCCTTCTAGTCCCACCGTCAAATGATTAATACGGTCGACCAATGCTTCCTCCACCCCCGTTATCTCATCAATGGCCTCTCTTAAGGCGTAAACGTAGTTTACAAGAGAATCTTCAACCGTTGATGACCTTCTCCCTTGTCGGTTGTTTCTGGAGTGCGAAGAAGATGTTCCGCTAGTTCTGCTCGCCATTCTGAGAAAATATACCGAAAAGATTTCAACTTTTATGGAACAGTACCTCGGACACGTCCCCGTGTTCAGCCGTTTGCAGGTTTTTAGAGCAAGGAATCTTGGAGTTTTAAATTATTTCTTTAATTTATAAGGTACTTTTAAGCATGAATAATTTAAAACAAAGTTGTATCACTTATTTTAAACAAGATTCCTTGAACAATAAACTTACAAACATTACAATAAAGCTTGGAATCATGGAGATTTTAAGCTTTAATGGAGGTTTTGAGTGAAAATTGAAGAAGAAGGCAATGAACAAAAGTGGAAAAGACAAGATGGTTGTTGAGAACCTTCTTTAGAATATACCTAGGATGGTATGAATGAAGATCCCAGCAAATCTTTGTCTGTGGAGTTGTCCAAATGAGCAGGAATCTTGCTGCATTTATAGAAAACGACAGCACGCTGCACACGGCCCCGTGTCGGCTGGACACGGCCCCGTGTGCAGACAGAATCCTGACACATTTTGTCCGTATTCTGATAAAAATCAAAAAGGAATCTTTTGGTGGACACGGGGCCGTGTTGACCTGGACACGGCCCCGTGTCTAGAAGCTGTCTTATGGAGTTTTCCTATTTTTAAGGAATTTATCCAGATCGGGTGGTTCCTTACTGGATGGAACAACCCTAAAGTGCCTAAGATACCTTAACTGCTCTAGATTAAGACGAGAACGCAAGAGGTTGTCGGTGAGGGTGATTCCTATGCTATATGTAGGTAGACAAGTCCAACCCTTTTCAGGCTCTCGTTAAAGAAGGTGTATGTTGAATCGCTCTGGTCTATGTATGCATAAAACGAAGTCGATGGGGAGTCCTTCACGGCACAATCGACACAGGGATGACTATCGCTCAAGTCCTCGCTAGAGTTAGAGGTAACATCGGGAACAACGAAGTTGTTTGTATTTGAATGCGATCCCAACAATTCTTTTTGGTTATTGTCTTGAGATAAATTATTGAAATCCATCCTAAGTTCTTTTAACCAATTAAGAATTAGATCTTCCAATTGAAATAGTTCATCAAGAAGCATTTCTCCTAGAAGATCCGGTTGAGAGCATTCGAGGGAGAGATAGGGATTATTTTTACTTTCGCACATCTTAAGGCTACGGGAAAACGATGGGTCTATATAGTGGGGTTTATAATTTAGAAAATAACATTCTAATTCTTTATGGGAACCACCACATATTTGACACCACGTACCATAAGAGTGCCGAAAGTAAAAAATATCAGTATCACTCATGTTTGTATCAGAAATTACCAACCGTCGGGATCTTACGGTTCTGTTTTCAGTAAATGAAACTTGGGCACGGGGCGTGTTGAGTGGACACGGCCCGTGTTCAGCTTACTGTCTGACTTAAAACAGGATTGCCAGTTCCAATGATTGGGCACGGGGCGTGTTCAGCGGGCACGGCCCGTGCTGAGTTCTGCAGAAGCCGAAAAATTAAGAAAATCCTAAAAAAACAGAAACATTAGAAAAAACGATTAGGCCGCTGATTCCTAACTTTCTTAAAATCCTTGTGTCCCCGGAAACGGCGCCAAAAACTTGATGCGAATTGGTGTGTATATGGATTTAAGTATATTTTAAGCCCTTTTTACACGTTAGTCAAGTTTTAAATTTATAAAACACGATATTTTACTAACACCAAACACACATGTGGGCAAGTGCACCCATCGTGAGCTTAGTATAGTGTTGCAAGATACCGAGGTCGTCCAAGGACACAAGAGCTTTTAATACCGGTTTATCCTCAACGTCTAATCAAATCAAAAGTTTAGAAAAAGGTTTTAAACTAGAAAAATAAAAACTAACTAAAATGCTGAAAAAATAAAATAAAAGTAAAAACAGATAGACAAGATGAATCACTTGGCTCCGACTCGTGTTTAGTGTAACCTTTGATTATTTCCGCACTTTTGCACTTTTTAAGAGATTATCTTAGTTATTGTAGTAGGCCCCTCTTTTGATGGTGACGTTACCCTCAACCCAGTAGTTTGAGTCAGCAAGGATACAATCCTAAAGGGTCGGATTATTGAAAGATAATTAATTAAGTTATTAATGCATATTATGGTAGGCCCCTCTTTTGAAGGTGACGTTACCCTCGGCTAAGTAGTCTGAGTCAGCAGGGATACAGTCCTAAGTAGCCGGGTTAAAGTATTAATAGTAGCTTACATATGAGGGGATCAAAGAGTTTGGACCCCCGCCATCCAATACCGGTGGGTATTGAAGGAGGTCCTACTAAATTTGACCCAGGTCCTTGCAGGATCTATACACTGAACAAGGCAAGACTCTTACCAAACCGTTCCCTTAACCCCCGACCAGGTAGCCAACATACCTCCATATAGACCGTGGAGATACGAATGGTGAAAATCTTTTATTTTATATAGACAGTAAAATAATGCAAAGACACCACGGACAAACGATAAGGAAGAATCACCTTCAATATAAGAAACTAGTTATTAAAGTCATTAATACATAACCAAGTAAAAAGTGCGAAAAGATTAAAAATAAAAAGTATTACACTAGACACTTGTCTTCACCAAGTGATGTAAGTGACTTAGGCAAACATGGCCTTTGATTGTTAAGAACTCTTACGATCAATCTTGGATCCCGAGACGACTCACACACTCTATGCTGGACAATGGATGATGGTGGTGGATGATGGTGTTGTGATGGTGGTGGGTGGTGGGTGAAGTGTGAGAGAGGTGGTGTGCCAAGGGATGGTTTGCAAATGAGCCAAGCACCCCTATTTATAGGCTGAACAGTAGCTCGAGCACGACCCCGTGTCCATTGGGCACGGCCCCGTGTCCATCCTCTTCTCTTCCTTCATTAATTGCAGTTTGTCTGCATTAGTTGACCACGCCCCCGTGTCCGCTGGGTGTTTTGGTCAAAAATTACCTAAGCAATTAAGTGATCAAATTAGTTAAGTGAGGTAGTGTGCTAGAAATATGTATGAAAAATGTGCTAACAAAATTAGGTATGAAAACAGTTTCAGGATACGGCTCAGGATATAGAGCTGTATCTATGATCAAACAATGAGCGAAAATGTAAAGGTGGACACGTGATGTACGAGGAAAGCCCTTGATCAATCTAGATCGCCGGCATAAAACCTCGGGAGCTGACAATCGCAGCTGCCTTGTTCTTCTATTGCTTCAAATATCAGGATACAGTGCAGGATGTGGTGTGCATCGAATATGTGTTACAATATAATTCGAATACAAGTGTTGTGTGTAGTGTTTGCGATGAGCTAGAGAGAAAGTGTTCGAAAATGTGTGTGTTCAGTGACTTAATCTGATCCGCCCCCATCTATTTATAGTAAAACAAATGTAACTAACTATCCTACATAACCGGGATCCAACGAATATTCCTTAGTTGAACGTTGGAGACCTGGTCTTTCGGGCTCAACGTCTCTCCTTTAACAAACACGCCCGAGTCTTGAGGAAATGAAGTCCACTTGACCGTTAGCAAGTTCCAGTCTTTAACCTGCACGTGATTAATTCGATATACTTCAGGATATCACCCAGGATGTTAGCAATATCCCCGTCCAGTATCCTGATCATAGATAAACAATAAAAAGCAGGATATTAGTCAGCATGCATACTCAGAAAATGGCCCATAACAATTGTCCCCAAATATATCGGTTGGTATACCAATCCAACGGATATATTTTAAAAACTTTATCTCGTCGACCGAGGCAATTAAAATGAAACGATGGTTGAAGTGACATTGTGCCATTTTCAATGCAATATTTACTCTTTACCCCCCTATATTCAGCCTATATTAACCGAGTGACTCCTCCTGATGATTATCCTTATCTTCAACCGGATATCAGGTATTTTCCTCTCTGCCCTTTTTATTTTCCCTGTTTATATCTTCTTTTCTCCGATTGTGTTCTTCCATGGCGACCCGTACCAGATCGCAAGTGGCGGACTATGTTTCCCCCTTCTACAAACAAAATTTGCTTCAGAATCCTTCAAAAGAAGTGTGTTCTTTCGATAATTCCGACATCGCAGCCCTAGGAGCTTCCGGTGCCTTTCCCGCCGGGACAATCTTCCGTCCATTCGACCGAGAGGTCCGATCGGATTTTTGTTCCGACGAATGGGTTTGCTTCTTTGCATATCCTTTTTCATTAGGGCTTCAATATCCATTTTCTCCCTTCATATCTCGCTTCTTTGAGCTTACCGGTCTTAGTTTCGCCCAAATCATGCCTATGGTTTGGCGTGTGTTAATCACTCTTGAGCAGATTAAGGCTCGTCATATGCCTGATCTATGCATCGAAGACCTTCCGATGGCCTACCGTTTAAGGTCACATGGTTCTAGCCGGTTTCTCCTTTTTTCTATTTCCAGCGATCCCCTCATTCTTAAGGCCACCAAGAATGAGGATAAATGGACAAGAAAATTCTTCTTTGTGAAAAGAGACTCCATTGATAAGGGTTTTGACCTCCCTAAAAGATGGTTGACTTCTGGTAGGACTTAGGGTTTTAGGAGTATCCCCAATCATATCCCAAACCTCTATCCTGAACCAACATTCTAATATGTTTATTTCTCTTCTTGCAGCAAACTTTAAAGAACTAGCTCCTCCCAGTGCTGAATCGGAAGGGAGGATAAAAGAGATCTACAAGCTTCCAGAGGGTGAGAGAACCTTTAACCTGTTACTCACAAGCTCAAGTCAAAGATCAAGTTCCAACATGTCTGGTAAGCATAATTTTAGGAATTACTTTTATATCAAATTGATTATTATAATAAACTTAAAACATCTTCCCATGGGCAGTGCCAGTTATCAACCTCGAAGGCTTCCAACTCGATGAGCTGGACAGTTATTCCAGCCTTGAACCTGTCAAGCAAGAGTCTAACCCGAAGTCATCCGTTACACCAAAACCTACCAGTTCAAAGACCGCCGCTGCTCCCAAAGCTCCCCCAGCATCCAGGACCCGAGCCTCCAGCTCCCGGAAAAGAAAGGAAATTGAGCCCTCTGCTCCACCCCACGTGTTCCCATTCGAGAACCACGGGTTCACAGAATCCAGCACATTTATGACCGGCTTCCTTAACCAGGTTAGTATCCTGGCCTATATCCTGCACCGTATACTAAATAGAAACGTTCATTTAGAATAATGCTTGTTTCTTTACCTTACAGGGCCTTGAACGCCTGATTTTCCTTTATGAAGACGCATGCGGCTCCAACGTCATGCTTGAAAGCCAGCTAAAAAAGGCCAAGGCCACCATTGCAGATCAAGCAGCAATTGCCACCGCTAAATCAGAACACTACGAAGCTAAGTATAAGGCTATGACTCAAGATCACCAGTCCGTCATCCAGAAGATCACTCAGGAAGCTCAAGCTAAATTTGACGCGGCCCAGGTTCAACACGAGCAGGCCATGGCTTCATACCGAGAGAGCCTCAAGAATTCCGTCGTGATCTCCCTTCTTCAGGCCAGGCTGAAAATGGCTTACGAGGCAATGGCTTTGGGTTTACAATGCCCTTCTTGGAACACCAAGGCCTGGGAGGCGAAGTTAAAAGATCTTGGGGGAAATCCTGTGAATCCTCCCGCCAAATCTGCTGTGGAAGAATCCGCCAAGACAATGGATGCTAGCGCTTCAAAGGATGTTTCTGAGAATGCTGGGGCAAATGCTGGAAAGAATGCTGGTGAAGAGGATGCTGCTGCAGATGCTGAGAAGAATCCCGAGGATGATGCTGGTATGGACGTCGGCAAAGAGGTTGTTGTTCAAGAAGGTGCTGCCCCTTAGACAGTGGAGTGGGCGATGATGGATATACGTGCTGAGGCCGGAGCCCATTTTTAAATTTCATGGTTGTGGTTGTGAAAAACTATTTACATTTTCTGTCTTTGAACAATTTATATTTCCTGCATTAGAACAATACGATGACCAAAGGTGGATGGGTCCTATGTTTTAGGATGAAGCCCTTGGTCATTGGTTAGTATAATCTGTTTTGAATGTGGTAACGGTTGTAGGTGGACAGGTCCTGTTTTGATATAGATCCTCCAACCGTTACACAAGTATGGTAAAAACTAATTGTGCTTTTGGTGGATGGGCCTTAGTTTAAGGTGAAACCAAAAGCACAACTTTTGAATTGTTAATAATATAACTATCTTTTGACTTATTTGTTATTGCCTTGCACTACTTAATGTAACTCTTAGCTTTGTAAAAATTTTGTATTGTTAGCTTATGAAAATATACTGATCAATATGCTCAGCAATATATTATAAAAACTGTTATTAGATTCTTTCAACTTCGTAGAAAGCTTTTTAGAGAGTAAAAACAATCTATCTTTCCAAAACCTGTTTCGATAATACTTAAATGATCAAAGTTTCAAACTAGTATTAGTTTCAAATATTTTCATCAAATATTCTGAGAAGTATTTTGAAAATATATTTTGAGAACATATCAGGATATTTAACCTTTTACCAAACATAGTATTATTAAAAACTTAAACGATGTTTTCAAAGGAAAGATCATACCAGGAATAGGGTATAAACCTATTACCAAACTTCAATCCCTTTGCAACTCTTCCAATGAAGATGTCCCCTGTCTGAGACACTTAGTGCATTAGTTCTGAACCTTATCCTTTGAGCTTTACATCATTGCCTCGACAGGAATGTCCCCTGTGTACAATGTCTTCTTAGAAATCTTCTGAATATCAGTTTCCATTGTATAGGCAATTTTTCATGTCACAGGGGTAAAAACCCAAAAATATCTTGGAGATAAATTCCTTGTATTCTGGGGAAAATCCCAAATTTTCGTGCGCTACAGGCGGGAGTGTATAAACTCCAAGACTTAGAAAGGTGATAACCTTTAAACCTTAGAGAGTATGAAAATACCCTTTCGTGAGAGAGGGTGATCAATCCTCATATACCTTTAGGATTCAGGATATAGCCAGCAGTAACGAAATTGTCAGCCACTTTTACATGGACTGGTCCCGCCACCTTGAACTATCCCTGAATAACTTACGCTCCAGGGGGAGTGTTTAAACCCAATTCAGAAGAAAGGTGAATACCTTTAAACCTGTGAAGGGATCAGGATCCCTTATACGTGAGAGAGGGGGCCAATCCTCTAATCTTCCGAAGTATCTTGAGTGAGCATCCTGGAGCTATATCCTGGAGCATATACTGCAAAACATCCTTAAACTAAGGTGGGTGTTAGCTTGGCTAACACCCCTCCGATGCTTAAGTTAGTATTGGGTTTCAAAGAATAAATTAAACCAAACATATTTAAAAAAGATAGAATTCATACCATCCTGAGTTAGAAATTAAATTCTAAACTCACTTGAAATAAAGCTTAAGGTGTATAGCATTCCAAGATCTCGGTAGCATATCCCCTTCCATATTCTTGAGTCTATATGCTCCTTTCCCTGCTTCTTATTCAACTTCATATGGTCCTTCCCATTTTGGAGCTAACTTGCCATCGGCAGGATTAGTAGTATTCTGAAAAGCCTTTCTCAACACCCAATCTCCAACCTTAAATCTTCTGGTCCTAATAATCTTGTTATATGCTCTGGATATTCTTTGTTGATATGCTGCCATCCTTAGCCTTGCTGCATCTCTCTTTTCATCTATAGTATCCAAATCCTGACTCAAGGCTTCAGGATTCTGTTTAGGATCACTTAGGGTAGATCTTGCAGTAGGTATTGTCATTTCCGTTGGAATCATTGCTTCTGCTCCAAATACCAAGGAAAATGGGGTTTGGCCTGTTGCGTTCTTTACCGTTGTCCTATCAGCCCACAAAACAAAGGGTAATTCTTCTGCCCATCTTCCTTTTTTGGCTCCAAGCCTCTTCTTTAAGTTATTGACAATTATCTTGTTTGAGGATTCTGCTTGTCCATTCGCTTGAGGATGTACCGGAGTAGATGTTATCATTTTGATTCCCCAATTTTTGCAAAAGTCAGTAGTTCTCTTGCTTATAAACTGAGAACCATTGTCACATATTATCTCGGCTGGTACTCCAAATCTGGTCAGGATATTTCTCTTTATGAAGGATACTACTTCTTGATCTCTAACTTGAACAAATACTTCTGCTTCAACCCACTTGGAGAAATAATCCGTCATTGCCAACATGAAAACCTTTCCTCCCGGAGCTTTTGGAAGCTTTCCCACTATATCCATACCCCACTTCATAAACGGCCAAGGGGAAACAATAGGATACAGCGGTTCAGCAGGCTGATGTAATATGTTACTATGTCTTTGACATGCGTCACATCTTCGAGCATATTCTGCGGCATCTTTTCTCATTGTCGGCCAATAATATCCTGTCCTTAATACTTTTGAGAATAATAACCTGCCCCCAGTATGGTTACCACAATCCCCTTCATGTATATCCTGAAGTACTTCTTTGGCTTCAGGATCCTCCAAACACCTCAGATACGGTCCTGCAAGAGATTTCTTGTATAAAACATTATTTATAATAGTGAATAGTGATACCTTCATCCTAAATGCCTTAGGATTTTCATTTTCGGGGATGTGTCCTTCCTTGAGATATCTCATGATTGGAGCCGTCCAAGATTTAGGATCCTCTTCAGGATATTCTGCTCCAGGATCCTGAATACCCGCTACTTCTTTATCCCGAGGATTCGTTGCAGGATACAAGACATGTATTATTGGTATTTGGGTTCCTTCTGGTATCCTGATCGATGATCCCAGATTTGCTAAGGCATCTGCTTCGGCATTATCCTCTCTTGGTACCTGTTCAAGTGTAAAAACATCGAAATATTCTGCTAATTTTTTGAGAATATCGAGGTATTCGATTAATTTCTCACCCTTAACTGCATAGGATCCATTAAAATGGTTAGTAATTAACAAGGAGTCAACATATACTCGCAAATTCTTGATACTCATACTCCTAGCCAATTCTAATCCTGCAATTAAAGCTTCATATTCTGCCTCATTATTAGTAGCAGGAAATTCACACCTAATGGCCTGGGGTAATATGTCCCCCTGTGGCGCTTTTAGTAGTATACCTAAACCTACACCTCTTATATTGGATGCACCATCAGTATATAATGTCCAGGATCCTGAAGATTCACCTAACTGTTGAGCTTCTAGGCCTACCTCATCCTAAATATCACTACTGAAATCAGCCACAAAGTCAGCTAAAGCCTGAGACTTTATGGCATTTCTAGGTTCATATACTAAATCATAAGCACTCAACTTTACTGACCACTTGGCCATCCTGCCTGACATCTCTGGTTTCCTAAGCACATTTTTGACAGGATAATTCGTTTTAACATGGATCCTATGTGTCTCAAAATAATGTCCAAGCTTTGTCGATGCCATGACTAGAGCTAATATCAATTTTTCTAAATGAGAATACCTAGTTTCAGCATCTAACAAACTTTTACTAACATAATATACAGGATATTGCTGACCTTCATGGTCTTTTATAAGAACGGCACTTACAGCATTCCCTGATACAGCGAGGTATAGGGATAGTGGTTCACCATTTTCAGGCTTCATCAATAGAGGTGTGGTTGAGAGATATCGCTTCAAATCCTGCAAGGCTGCTTCATGCTTTGCTCCCCATTCAAATTTCTTATTCTTCTTGAGGATATCATAGAATTCCTTGCATTTTTCTGAGGATCTTGAAATAAATCTATTCAACGCTGCTACTCGGCCTGTCAACCTTTGTACGTCCTTCATATTTGAGGGTGATTTTATATCCAGGATAGCTTTGATCTACTCTGGGCTTGCTTCTATCCCCCTTTTTGTCACCATATATCCAAGAAACTTTCCTGCCCCCACTCCGAAATGGCACTTAGCAGGATTCAGCTTCATGTTGTATTGATCCAGGATATCAAATGCTCCCTTGATATCCTGGAGGTGATCCACAGCCCTTTTAGATTTTACCACCATATCGTCAATATATACCTCCATGGTGTCCCCCAGCTTATCTTTGAACATCATGTTTACCAATCTCTGGTATGTTGCACCTGCATTTTTCAAACCGAAAGGCATAGCAGTATAGCAATATATACCTGTTGGTATCATGAAAGCAGTATCCTCCTGATCCGAAGGCTCCATTTGAATCTGCTGAAATCCTGAGGATGCGTCCATGAATGTTAACATTTCATGTCCAGTAGTAGCATCTACCATTGCATCGATATGAGGGAAAGGAAATGGATCTTTAGGACAAGCCTTGTTCAAGTCCGTGTAGTCTACACAGACTCTCCATTTCCCGTTTTTCTTCTGTACCACAACTACGTTTGCTAACCATCTTGGAAACTTGACTTCTCTGATCATCCTGGACTTCAACAATCTTTTAACTTCCTCTTGGATAATCGCATTCCGCTCAGGAGCGAATTTTCTTCTTTTTTGCTGAACAGGCTTGAATGATTTGTCAATTCCAAGCTTGTGAGTGATAATGTCTTTGGATATGCCTGTCATATCCTCATGCTTCCATGCAAACGTTGACATCCTGCATTTCAAAAAATTAGATAACTGTTCTTCAATATCCTGAGGGATATTGGTTCCTACGAGCACCGAGATATCAGGATTATCCTGATCCAGGATAATTTTCTTCACATCCTGCTCCGAATCCTCCACGATATCCTGGGCCCGCATCTTTAATTGCTATGTTGTACTAGGCTTAGTTGAGGATTTCATCGAGGATGAGTAGCATTCTTTCGCTTCCTGTTGATCACTTTCCACCTTGACAACCCCCCAAGGGGTAGGGATCTTGATGCATTGGTGATATGTTGATGGCACAGCCTTCATATCGTGAATCCATGGTCTTCCCAGTATGATGTTATAGCAGGATAAGGAGTCCATCACACAGAAGCGTTGTATTGAGTTGACCCCTTCAACATATACTGATAACTTTATCTCCCCTACGGTATTCCTAGCTTCTCCACTGAAACCAACGAGCACAGTGGACTTCGAAGTGATATCCATCGGAGATACATTCATCCTCTTCAATGTTTCCAGCTGAATTATATTGACAGAACTACCATTGTCTACCAGTATCCTGCGTACAAAATGGGTAGCCACATATAATGTTATTACTAAAGCATCATGGTGAGGATCCTAAACAGTATCCCTGTCATCACTATCGAAAGTGATCACTTTATCAGTTGTGAGGGTAGTCATTCTGACTGGTCTGTCTCCCCTCTCGCTCTTAGCTTCCTTTGCATGTCTCTTGGCCGCCGAATACGAAGTCCCACAAATGTCGGATCCTCCTGAAATAAAGTTAATTATCTTGGCATCTGCTGGGGGTGATGCTGCTCATTCAGGATCCTTCTCGGGATCCTGCCCTTTAGTCTTCTTTTTTCCCAGCAAGTCCTTCAGATACCCCTTGCTTAACAGGTAACTTATCTCTTTCCTTAAAGCAATGCAATCCTCGGTCATATGTCCGAAGTCTTCATGGAAGGCACACCATTTGGATTTATCCTTCCAAACAGCTTTCTGCTGGTTCTTTCGAGGCCACCTAGCTTTGTCCCCTAAGCCCTGCATAGCATACATTAATTCAGGTATATTAACAGAAAAGCAGTATTCAGATAAGTCAGGATATTCTTCAGGATCCTCGTCTTCAACAGCGTTCACTTTCTTGTTATCATTTCTGCCATATGGCCTGGAGCGATATGGCTTATATGAGGTTTCTGATTTCCTGTTAGTTGATTCATAGGTTGAGGTAGAATTCATCCTCTCCTGCATCTTCTTGTCATCTTCCAGACGGATATATCTCAAAGCCCTGTTACGAGCTTCGTCGAGATTCCTGCAGGGATTCATTACAAGATCCTGATAAAACTGAGAATCCTTTTGTAATCCCATCTTAAAAGCTTGCACAGCTGTTGCAACATCAAGATGTGGGATATCCAAGGATTCTCAACTGAATTTGTTCACATAATCCCTCAAGGATTCCTGAGGCCCTTGAGTTATCCTGTAAAGGTCACTGGTTAGTTTCTCAAAACTCCGACTACAAGAAAATTGACTGTTAAATAAATTAACCAAATGAGCAAACGAAGTAATTGAGTGAGGAGGAACGTTTAACAGCCATTTTAAGGCTGATCCTGTCAGAGTAGAACCAAATCCCTTGCATAAGCATGCTTCCTTGAGTTCCGGAGGGATAGGGTTAATCTCCATTCTTTCCCTATACTGGGCAATATGCTCTTCAGGATCCGTAGTCCCATCATACAGCTTCATGTTGGGAGTCTGAAATCTTTTTGGGATTTCAGCATCACAGATAGGATATGCAAAGCGGGATATCCTGTGGCTGTCTTGGGATACTTTCGGAATTGGCTGGACCACTCCAGGTACACTGGATATCATGTCCTTCAATTTCTGGAGCTCCCTGGTAAATGTTGACGTCATACCTGCATCCTGCAAAGAGCCATTGTTGTTAGTAGCAAGAATATTATTATTTGACACATTACCGTTCTGAGGATTTTGGCCATATCCTGAAGCATATCCTGAACTTCTCACAGTCGATATCCTGACCGAAGAGGGTATCTCAGGGGTATGATTCTGAGAATGGCTTGGGACGATATTCCCCCTATTATCCTCAGTGTAAACTGCGGAACTGAAGTTCAAAGCCCTGGGCTGTATAGGAGTGACAGTTTCTTCAACAGGTCTGCTCGAGCTAGCTTTTAAGAGTTGTATTTCTCTTAATAGCATTTGGTTAGTCTCCTGTTGCTGCCTCATTTGTTCCTGCACACTTCCAAATAAAGTCAAAATTTCATCGTTAGAGGCTAAAACGGGAGCAGATCCTTGGACACTCCGAGTAGGGATAACATCTTGAGATTGTGAAGAAAACGGCATCCTTGGAGGAGGTGGTGGAAGCACCGAACCAGTAGTAGCAGAGGTTGTAGCAGACATAGTAGAAGAGCTCATGTTTGATCTTGAGGCCATTGTAAACAATGTGGCAAAAAGTTTTGAAAATAGAAAACCGATTAATGATTTTACAAAGATTTTTAATAAAAGTAGCACCACTCGCCCCACGGTGGGCGCCAAATTGTTTTGGTCAAAAATTACCTAAGCAATTAAGTGATCAAATTAGTTAAGTGAGGTAGTGTGCTAGAAATATGTATGAAAAATGTGTTAACAAAATTAGGTATGAAAACAGTTTCAGGATACGGCTCAGGATATAGAGCTGTATCTATGATCAAACAATGAGCGAAAATGTAAAGATGGACACGTGATGTACGAGGAAAGCCCTTGATCAATCTAGATCGCCGGCATAAAACCTCGGGAGCTGACAATCGCAGCTGCCTTGTTCTTCTATTGCTTCAAATATCAGGATACAGTGCAGGATGTGGTGCGGATCGACTATGTGTTACAATGTAATTCGAATACAAATGTTGTGTGTAGTGTTTGCGATGAGCTAGAGAGAAAGTGTTCGAAAATGTGTGTGTTCAGTGACTTAATCTGATCCGCCCCCATCTATTTATAGTAAAACAAATGTAACTAACTATCCTACATAACCGGGATCCAACAAATATTCCTTAGTTGAACGTTGGAGACCTGGTCTTTCGGGCTCAACGTCTCTCCTTTAACAAACACGCCCGAGTCATGAGGAAATAAAGTCCACTTGACCGTTAGCAAGTTCCAGTCTTTAACCTGCACGTGATTAATTCGATATACTTCAGGATATCACCCAGGATGTTAGCAATATCCCCGTCCAGTATCCTGATCATAGATAAACAATAAAAAGCAGGATATTAGTCAGCATGCATACTCAGAAAATGGCCCATAACACTGGGCACGCCCCCGTGCGCAGAAGCATATCTGTACTATCAAGACTTTTCCAGATTCTGCGAATCTTAGAGTTGACCACGGCCCCGTGTCCGCTGGGCACGCCCCCGTGGTGGGTGATAGAAGCTTCTATAGCTTTGTCTTTTATACTGACACTTGGGCACGCCCCCGTGTTCACTAAGCACGGGGCGTGTTCAGTCTTCTGTCTTCTTGATTTTGCTTGGGAAGATGCTGTCGGGGGGTCGTGCATGCCACGTTTGTTCCTTTTCTTGTATTTATGTTAGATTTTGCTGCCTTTTTGCTTCTTTTGTTAATTTGAGCTCATTTAATCCTGAAAATACAAAAGGAAGACAAAAACACACTTTTTCCAACATTAGTACTAAAAAGGGGTTAGTTTTATGCCACAATTGATGTAATTTATATGTTGCATTTTGTGCACATCAGGACCCATCCACCTTTGGTCATCATATTGTCTTAATGCAGGAAATGTAAATTGTTCAAAGACATGAAATGTAAATTGTTCAAACAAACCACGACCATCAGACCTAAAAAAAGTGGGCTCCGGCCTAGGCACGTACATCCATCATTGCCCACTTGACTGCTTTTAAGGGGCAACACCCTCTTCCATCATGACTTCATCAGCAAAATCTTCTCCGGCATCCCTTCCAGCATTCCTCCCAGTATCGCCACCAGCATCCTTTGAAGCACCAGCATCATCTACCTTCTCAGACGCCTTAGCGGGCTCCTCTGCAGCAGGCTTTGAAGGGGGCTCCACAGGGTTACCACCAAGATCTTTCAGTTTCATCTCCCAAGCCTTGATATTCCATAAAGGACATTCAAATCCCATAGCCATAGCTTCGTAAGCCATCTTCAGTCTGGCCTGGAGGAGGGAGATGATAACAGAATTCTTGAGGCTTTCCCGGTATGAAGCCATGTCCTGCTCATGTTGAACTTGGGCTGCATCGGACTTGGCTTGAGCCTCGTGAGTGACCTTCTGGATGGCAGACTGGTGCTCTTGGACCATTGCCTTGTATTTAGCTTCGTAATGCTCTGATTTAGCGGTGGCGACCGCTTCTTGGTCCGCAATGGTGGCTTCGGCCTTTTTCAGCTTACTCTCTAGCATGACGTTTGTGCCACATGCGTCTTCATAAAGGAATACCAGACGTTCGAGACCCTGCAAAATAAGAGAACAGGTATTAGCCTTAATAAACATTTATAACCAGCATATGGTGCAGGATATAGGTCAAAGATACTAACCTGGTTGAGGAAGCCGGTCATGAATTTGCTGGATTCTGTAAACCCATAATTCTCAAACGGGAACACATGGGGGGTAGCAGGGTAATCTGCTTCCTTCCTCTTCCGGGAGCTGGAGGCCAGGGTCCTGGATGTTGGGGGACCTTTGGGAGCATTAGCGATTTTCGAACCAGAAGGCTTTGGAGTGGCAACTGGCTTCGGATTGGATTCTTGCTTGGCAGGTGCGAGGCTAGAGTAACTATCCAACTCGTCGAGTTGGAAGCCTTCAAGATTGACAACCGGCACTGCTTAAGGGAATATACGTTCAGTCTTATTATACCCTCAAAATATAATCGGTTTGATAAAAAATAATAATAATAATTTCTGAAAATGTGCTTACCAGACATGTTGGAACTTGATCTTTGACTTGAATTTGTAAGTAGCAGGGTAAAAGTCCTCTCACTTTCCGGAAGCTTGTAGATTTCTTTTATTCTTCCTTCCGATTCGGCACTTGGGGGAGCTAATTCCTTGAAGTTTGCTGCAAAAAATAAACATAGCAGGATATCAGTTCAAGATGTAGTCTTGGGATATGAGTGGGGATATTCCTAAAATCCTAAATCCTATCGGAAGTCAACCATCTCTTAGGAAGGTCAAAACCCCTGTCAATGGAGTCCCTTTTTACAAAAAAGAATTTTCTTCTCCACTTATCCTCGTTCTTGGTAGCCTTAAGAATGAGAGGATCTTTGGAGATAGAAAATAGAAGGAACCGGCTGGAACCATGGGATCTTAAACGATAGGCCATCGGAAGATCTTCAATGCACAAGTCAGGCATATGTCGAGCCTTAATCCATTCCAAGGTAACTAATACGCGCCAAACCATGGGCATGGTTTGGGCGAAGCTAAGGTCGGTAAGCTCGAAGAAACGAGATATGAAGGCTGAAAATGGATACTGAAGCCCTATGGAGAAAGGATAAGCAAGAAAGCATACCCACTCATCGGAACAAAAATCCGATCGGACCTCTCGGTCGAATGGACGGAAGATTGTTCCGGCAGGAAAGGCACCAGAAGCCTGTAAAGCCGCGATATCGGCATCATCAAATGAACACACCTCTTTCGAGGGTTCTTTAAGCAGGTTTTGCTTGTGAAAGGGGGGAATAGAATCCGCTGTTTGGGATCTAGTGCAGGTAGCCATGGAGAATCTTGACCAAAGAATAAGTGATTTAAACAAGAAAAACAGGGAAGGAAAATAGAGAAATTACCTGAAATTTGCTTGAAGAAAGAGATGATCATAATGAAGAATCCCTCGGCTAATATAGGCTGGGTATAGGGGGTAAAGAGTAAATGTCGCATTGGAAGTTACACAATGTCACCTCAATCGTCATTTCGTTTTAATTGCCTCGGTTTACGAGATAAAGTTTTAAAATATATCCGTTGGAATTGGTATACCAACAGATATATTTTGGGGACAATTGTTATGGGTCATTTTCTGAACATATATCCTGACTAATATTCTGGCTTTGATTGTTTATTTGTGATCAGGATACCGGATCAGGATATTGGTAACATCCTGGTACGATATCCTGGTAGTAACTAATTTAACCACGTGCAGATTAGAAGGTGCAAGTCTCCAATGTTCAAGTGGACTTCTTCCCCTCAAGACTCGGGCAAATCAGTTGGCTTATAGACGTTGGACCCGGAAGACCAGGACTGCAACATTCAAATGGGGAATATCCGCTGAATCCTGGAATAATAGGATATTTAGTTAGTTTCCTTTTACTATAAATAGATTGATCGGATCAGATTAAGGCACACACTCTTACGCACACTTTTTCTCTCCTGTTGCAAACAATCACTACACACAAACACTTGTACTCGAATTACATTGTAACACCTAGTTGATCCGCATCATATCCTGCACTGTATCCTGATATTTGAAGTAATAGAAGAACAAGGCAGCTACGATTGTCAGCTCCCGAGGTTTTGTGCCGGCGATCTAGATTGATCAAGGGCTTTCCTCGTACATCCTATGTCACCCTTTACATTTTCACTCATTGTTTGATCATAGATACAGCTCTATATCCTGAGCCGTATCCTGAAACTGTTTTTGCAAATAACTTAACTAGCATATTTTCAACACACATTTCTAGCACACTACCTCACTTAGCTAATTTGATCACTTAATTGCTTCGGTAATTTTTGACCAAAACACTAATTTCTCTAATTAATCCCCAGATGTAACGGGAGATTAAAACTGGTTCAGGTGAAGCAAGGGTTGGTACTATTCTGGCATATTCAAAGAATAATGTAGTATAACCCTTACTATCTACCCCAATCATCCTAAGGTTTAAGAATTTGTTTGCTATCTGTTCTTTTTCATTAGGAGGACAGAATTTCCTTTCTACCATGTTTTTAAACTCCTCCCATCCCATATTGTAAGTTCTATCACTTCCTCTAGACTGGAGGATAGTGTTCCACCATTCTAGTGCTAAATTTTTAAACAGATTTGAAGCAAACATTATCTTATCCTCTTCAGCACATTTACTTATTCTTAAGACTGCCTTAGTCTTTTCTATCCAGCGTAGAGATGCAACGGCCCCTTCATTGCCCGAGAATCCCATTGGTTTACAAGACCAGAATTCTTTATAAGAACAACCGTAAGACACGGTTCTCCTTCTTTTGGGAATGGGCACTTGAAGTATGGGTCCATTGTTTATGCTGTTTTCAGGTTCAGGGGGTCGTTTACTATCATGTTTACTTTTATTTTCGGCTTCTCGAACTGTATTGATAATATATGGCATTGCATCTATTATCCCTTGTGCCACTATATGATGCATGGCACTGTTATCCACTTGGTTTCCATTATTGTTGTTGTTCGGGTTCTCATTAACCAAGTTAATGTTACTCTGGTTATCGTTATTCTGGTTTTCCTGGTTTACTTCGTCGTCCATCTGGATTTTAAACATTTACCAATTATTAATATCACAAAATAATTAAAATTTTGAGTAACAACCACACAACACACATATTAACCAAAAGCGTTGAGCATTGCGACTTTACTCTTTCTATTATAGTATGCGTCAAATACACACTAATACTAGAAATAATAAAAAAAATACAGTACAATACTATTATGCATCGCTAACCACGGAGTGGTCTATACTACAACATTTATTATTATTATTACACATATATATATTATATATATATATATATATATATTTCCATTATTATTATTATATTAGTATTATTACCAACTCCACTACCTCCTTTACTGGTCTGGGTTCATCCAGTAATCCATATTGCGCTCGTCGTACTTCCAGACGAGTCGCTCTCCTACATGCCTCATCCTCTCAATACTCTCCAAGATCTCTTCTCCGAAGGTTCGGAGCTCATGCACATTATCTGCACTCATTAGGGGTGCAGGTGCTGGTACTGGGTCCGGGTACTGGGGCATGGGATTCTCCTGAGGGTAAGGATTCTCTAAAATCTCCCTAATGTATTCATCGTTGTCATAGTAGTAGGGATCTAGAGGGTCCAGACCTGGATAGGCTGCTAAGTTCGGCATGGGTTCGTCGTTTAAGTGGTAGCGCGGCACATAATCCCTATGATCATCGAACCATGGATCATAATCCGGGTCTAAGGGATTAGGGGCTGGTATCCGAGGTATCTCCTCAGGGTTGAAATCATGCATTTCTACTTGATTTTCAGGGTTATCCTCTATCTCCATTGGCTGAGTGGGGAATAAAGGTAAGGGTTGTGGGGCTACTAGTTGTTCCAGGTTTGGGTCGGCAGCAATTGTTGCTAGGATATGGAAATTAGCTAGGCTTCTATTAAGCATATCCTGTGTATGGGTATCTGACTCTCGCTTAGCGGCTGCTAGGACTCTCTGCTGTTGCAACTTTCGTATTCTTTTCCTACGCTCGAATGCTCCCTTACTGAATCATCCTCTCTTTTTCTGAGGGAATGGCTCTTCAGACTGAGCCTTAAAGACAAACATCCCTTCTTCATTATCAGCGGCATACCCAGAGAGGGCAGGCTGTGAAGAGGTACCTTCACTCCTAGGTGAATCGGACAATTGACGATACGCGTCTGAGGGTCCTTGATCACTCATACTGTAAACTAACAAATAGTCAAATAACACACAACAGTAAAATACAGATATGCACGTATTTTCACAATTAATTTCCTAACAGTTTGAATAATATATTGGTGTCAGCAGAACACTTCTGTGGCTGAATCAGTGGCTTAGCTCTGATACCACCTTCTGTCACAACCCACGCCCCCTATCTGTCCCGGGAACGGGCGGCCGCGAGACCAGTTGTGGTGGCATCATTTTGTTTATCATTATTATTATTTTGGCAGCGGAAATTTCATCAGGACCGTAGTTAGGAAATGATTTATCAAAGTAAAACCACCATATTTATAAACACATGGGTAAAACCCAAGTTTTTTATTACAACATGTTTATAGGGATAAACCCTATTTTATTTAATTTAAAACATCGTCTGTTTAGGTAACTTTTATAGCCACATTTTTCCAAGCCGTCAGTGCTCTCCAGCTGGCTTTCTTCTAATTGGCTTTTACATTTTGTTACCTGAAACGCGTTTTAAAAACATTTGTTAGTGGGAAATACTGGTGAGTGAATCCCATTTTAATCAAGAAACATATTATTCTTAACAGTATTGAGAGCAATCACATTGTTTATTTCTACACAATTACTCATTCAGTATTGTCAATCCTAACTGGTGGGTCATATTACACATTAGCTATCTCTTTGTCCAATGGTAACGTGTTTAACATTTTGTATATAAAACCCCAACATACCGGCAGTAATTGAAGAACTACAAAGATTCAATCACTGCTTAATCACATTGTAAAACATTTAAGGTTTTGTAAAAACCATTTACAAAAAGGAGATTACTCACATTGCTGTCTTAGACTTCTTTTAGGGTTTCCTGGTGATTTATCTATAATTTACACAATGCACATATGTTAGTATAATAACCCATTATTTACATTAGAATACCCTCCCCGAGACGGCATTCCAACGACTACGTCGGGCAGAACCTCGACAGTCGTTACGGAACCCTGGATCGATCGGGCAGCGTATCTAACACTTAACCGGGGTTATAATACTTACATTGGGGCAGAACTTCGTTAATTAGGGGGGTATTATGCCCAGAAATTATGCTATCTATCAGAAATTTTGAGATTTAGAAAAGAAATGAACGAGTTTTCTGAAGATCCGATGCCTGCTATTTATAGGGCTGAAAATTGGTGTCCTCGCGGCCCGCGTAAGATCAGACTAAGGCCTACGCGGCCCGCGTAGTAGGGGGTCTAGGCATAGGTGATCCGGGTCACGAACTAGGTTCAACACGCGTTTGACACGTGTCAACACCGGGGCTCGCCTGACCTTGTAGTTGTCGCTCCCCGCGTAAGATCTTTAAGAGATCTACGCGGCCCGCGAGCGACCTATAAACTTTGTTTTTAATTAATTTTTAATGGTATTTCATATTTTGGGCTCGGTTTTCACATACGGGGTGTGTTTTAAGACATATAGGGGTATTTTAAAATATATTAGGGCATCGAAAAATATTCAGGAGGGTTGTTATAGTATTGTTAGGAGGATTCTAGTTTTCCTTGATTCTTGGGAAAACACCAAAGCATCGGGACACTTAGGCTATCACTTGGACTGCGAACACTAGCACGGCTGAAACTATTTTGTTATCATTTACATCATGGATATGAGACTTTTAATCTATTCTGCTATATAGTCAAACTTGTATACTCGCCGGTACATTTTTGTACTGACTTTATTTTAATACATGTTGCAGGCTGATAGGATGCTATGGAAACAAGTGAAACAAGCTAGGGTTGATGCTTAGAAACTCACCTAGTTTAATCTATCAAACTTGAAACAATGTTTTGTGATTGTATTTGATACTATGTTTTGGTTAATGTTTGACGTTAGACAATGAAGCTTAATTAATCTATAATGAAACTTTTAATGTTATGGAATCTTATGAGCAATTTGAACGCTTAGTGCCGCACCCCGATGTTTCCGCCATCGGTTGGGGTGTGACAGATTGGTATCAGAGTCATAACTATAGGGAATTAGGATAAGTAGGAATACTTGCCCTAGTCTGTAGTTCTAGGAATCTTGATTCTTATCTGTTGTTTAAGACTTATGCATTCTACTGTATATGCTTCCTAGCAGCACATTTTCCTGTTAAACTTACATGCCTTTCCTAAGGCTGACACAATATACACTTGATACTTGAAAACACTGCTAATCAGTGTTTGTATTTTTGCACGAAATTGCCCTCAAGTCAGGAGTGACATCCGAACCTTGATGGGAAATTTCCTTATTATATTCAAGTAGGTCTTATCGATAGGTACCGACGTTACTAGGGTACTGATGTGGTCTAAAATATACATATTTTATATCATTATTCCTACACTTTTGAGTGGCTTTATGGTTGTTTTTTATTAAAATCCACTCATAGTTGGTTCGGGGTTGAAGTTTGATGATTTTAAGTGTAAACGAACTAGAACAATTATTTCAAGAAAATAAAAACCAATCTTCCTAATTTATGATCTAACCTCATGTAATTTTCATATATCATAGTATTAGGAATTTAAGTGTTTGATAAATGAGAAAAATTTGCATTTACGTTTTCTTATGTAATTAAATATAATTGATTGAAAGTTAATTAAACAAATGATTTGATATATTAATAGGTTTCATTTAATAGTGGAGTTATGGAGATGAAACTGAAAAAAAGAAGCTGACATCAGAGGACGTAGGAAAGGAGAATTTCACATGGCAATTAGTGGAAAGACAAAACGAAAGAAAAAAATATGCAGATATAGTTCTTGTTGACCGAGTATGAAAAGTTGACCGCACACATTCTTTTTTTGTGTTTGGGCCGTTCAGATGTTTAGCAAGAGCAGGCCCAATCAACTTTGGATGATTAGAAAGAAGTTGGCCCATCTTGAATTTCATAATCTGATTACACGAGGCGGCTATATATATTACCCTATATACTTAAAGCACAAAGTCGGTGGCCTCCCCACCGGCCACCGACCACCGACGGGTTGACGTTCTATTTCTGCCCCTCCATACATACGCAAACACACATCAACAGAGAGAGAGAGATGAGAGGACGCTCCGTCGGTCATGCGGCGACACCACGTCAGTTTCCGGCGCGTGCTCCACCTCTACTTACAGAAGGGAGGACGGGTAATCCAGCGATGGTGTTGGAGTAACTACGGTTCCGCCGCTAGACGACGGTGACACCTATTCAAAGGCCTTTTCTCCCATGTCTTCAGAGGTTTTGGAGAAATCGGAGGTAATGGAGGCATATTCAAATGTGATTGGTCTAATCTGCCAACGACCGATGGCTTTCTTGCCTCTGACACTACATGATCGATCGATCGAAGACTACATGAGGTGCGAAATTAGGGTTTCAGTGAGAGCCTATTGCGACGATGGTGCGGGGGTAAGGACGGACGGTCTGTTTGTGGTGGGGTTTCTTGGTAGTGAGGAGTGGAAATGTTGGAGATGCTGGCCGTAATTATTAACGTTGGTGGTGCTACTGTGTGTGGGAGAATACTGTGGGGGCGGTGAAGTTGTTTTGGTGTATGTAATTTGCATCTGCAAGCTTTTTTTTAAAGGCAATTTACATCTTGGAATGTAAAAAGTAAGTGGCAGATAAATCGAGTAAAGAGTTTTACATAAAATAATAAATTATTTATGCATCTCTTTATTTTTTTTCAATGATATTAAAATTGAGGTCTGTTTAAGGAATAATTATTAATGGAAATTTTGTTCTTTTTAATAAGGCTATGTTTAACACGTTCGAAGTTGGTTATGAATGTTGATTGTGTTGATGGATTGCAGTTGTCATTTGGGATGTAGAGTAATCAAATACATGACACATTGAACTCCAAGAAAAAAAGGGTCTCTACTTTTCGCCATAAAGAGTTCAAAGCTGCAATAAACTATCATACACAGGTTTCTTATCTAACGGCAAATTTCTTTTATCTTGTCGTTTGTGCGACTTGAACACAAGACCACACTCTCCCAAGATATTTAAAAGTTTTGCCTTTGCCAATGGACCACCACCCCTACGAAAAGACAAAACTGCCCCATTCGTCTCTTTACCAATCTCACTTCGACAAATTGGATCAAAAAACAAGTGAACATCCACCGCCACCGGCATATTCATCACCGATTCACCGCCAAACAACGCCTCTTCACCAAACCGCCGTTCAACCTCCAGAAACTCACCGAGCGACGACGGTTTTAGATCCTCGCCGCTGCACAGCCACCACCACCGCCTCCGCCGTAACCGCTTCCGCCGCCGTTCGGAGACCAGATCCACCACATTGTTCCTGTTCCTCCGTCTCCTGCCGTTGCTGCTCGGAGCAGATCCGAGAGTGACGGTTGGTGTGCCGTCGCGGCGCTACGACGGGATGCGGAAAGTGGTGGCGACGCCCATGAGAGTGCCTAGGGTTGTGCTCCGGTCGTGGAAGGAGGAGCCGGTGGACTCAGTGTCGAGATCGGAAGATGAGATTGAAGATATTGTTGGTGAGGAGAGTGGCGGAAGCAATTCCATACCTGGATCTAGCGAGTGGAAGCAACAAAACTAAATTCAAGGATGAATAATGGAAAGAATACAACTGATGCCATCTGCCATCATGCATTGACTTTGTGTTTTAAGTCCTCACCATTTACAAAATGTACCCATTTAGTCCTTTTGTGTTTTAAGTCATGAACATTTACAAAAAATACACATTTAGCCCTTGAAGATTTATGTTTTTTCAATTTTCATATATTATAATTTTAACTCTAATACTTTTACTTTCTAATCTCTTATATTTTTTATTTTTTCACTTCACACTTTCAAACTAAGTAAGTTACACATTCACTTCTAACTTTTGGTAATTCACAACTTTGATCCGCTAATTTTTCCTGCTTAATAATTTGACGTCTCATCTTATTTGAATTGCTTTTACGACTTTAGACCATAACGTCACACATTATTATGTTATTTTTTCATCTATGTATAACCATGTTAATTTCTAAATTACTTTTACGACTTTACACGATTGTCTAAAATATTGTTACAACTTTACACCGCAATGATCGAGCCATACTATATATATAATGGCGTTAATGTCACGAAGGTACCGTGTGTAACAAAGTAAAAAAGTGTAATGTAACGTGCTTGCATCAAACGTTATTGTCATCATTGTACGTTGTAACCACAAATGCTTATATAGGTTACACTGAGTTTGATCGGATACATCAAACACGTGTTTTATATGGTCAACGCATCACATAATGTGTCGTCCGCTATAAACAACTAAGGTGCCGCCGGCGTAATGTGTTGTGTATAGCAGTTTTAACGTACCTTTCATTTTAAATTCACGTTTTGACATAAAAAAATTTCTCAGGTGAGTCAGGTAAAAAATAATACGTTTTATACTTATTTTATGTACGTTCGTAAACTGTATTCGAAAGCGAGTTGGGTCAAATATAATACGTTTTCATTCGATGGCGACGTAATTTTTTTCAGTAAAGAGTCGGATTAAATATAAAGTATAAATACGAGTGACTTTAACTTTTGACGCCGCCGCAACGCGCGGCAGGTCAAAATCCTAGTTATGATTATAGGTGACGGCTGGGGGAAACGGGCATACGCACATTAGAGAGAGATTAAAAAGAGGTAGACGGCAGAACAAAAAATAGAGAAGAAAGATTATTGGTTCGAGCTTCAAGCCGTGATTCGAGCTTCGGGTTTGGTTTGCAATTTATTATTTTTGGTTTTGTTAGACTTTGTGTTTTACAAAATTATAAACATGATTTGCTTATCGTTTGAGACTCGTTTCTTGTTCTTGAATATGATTCTTGGCTAATTTTCTTAGACTACCTAGGCCTAGATGAACTATGATTTAATGTTTTGACTATTCGGTTTTGACTAATGATTAAATTGAGATGATTTACATATTCCTGTTTTGTGATTGTTTATGAATTTGTGTGCTTGTCTTGGTTGTGATTGATTGTTTGGTTAGGTGATCTTGTTAGTCTTGTCTCGAACTATTTAGATCATTCTAGGTTTGTTAATCTATTAGGTTTTCGGTCTAGAGCTTGAGATTAGAGATAATTCAAGTTTAACTAAATTAATTAAAATCAACAGAGTATAGTGTGCATCCTTTTCTGGCAACTCTAGGGACGAGTCAGGATTGCTAGGTTATTAGCTAGGCGTTGTTTGGTAGTTTGGGTGACCGATAGCTTAGATCCGGCTACTTATTCGCGTTTAGGGTTTCCTAGGCTTTCAATTATTTAGCAGGTTTAGCTTCATGACCGGAGGATTTTAGCACCATAGTTGTTATTAATCTGACAGTCATGGGATTCGGTGTCGATAGCTCGAGTCGTTTCCAATTTAGCACTTCATCACTTTGTTCCATCTTCTATTTTGGTTGATCATCCTTAGCCGGAGGTTTTCTGGGTAGATTCGGAGCTTTAGCCATTGGTCAGGACTAGAGGTCATGGGTTGGTCATAGGGATTCGAAGCCTGGGTAGTTCTTTCTTATCATTGTTTGCTTCCCGTCACTTCTCCATCTTACTTGCTTGCTTTGTTCTCTTATTTACTCGCTTTAGTAGAATTAGAAAAATCCCAAAAAACACAAATTAAACCGATTAAGTAATTAGTTGAGTCAGAGTTTAGTTAGCGTCGCTAGTGTCTCGTGGGTTCGATACTCGGACTTCATTAGGCTTTACTACGTATGATAGGTACACTTGCCTGTCAGTGGTCTAGCATTTAGAGAGTCTTAGTTTATAAATTTAAAACTAGGGTGTCTAGATTAGGTTAGTTTTTACAGACCATAATTTACCACATCAGTACGATGTTGTCAAGATAGAGGTGAAACTCAGACCTTGATAACTAGTCCCACTCTTTGGTTTTATGTCTCGCCAAAGTCTCGAAACTTCCAATCAGTTAGGAACGGGAAATGACCAAAAGGACGAATATCGTAGGCCTAACATCAATGACGTATTTGTCTAAGTAAGTCAAGACACGTTGCCTCAATTCGAAAGGAGTTCGAATCACTTTGGTTAGTCGTCGTTCCTCTACCCGGAACAATCCTATGTTTTATGAGCCTGTCATTTGTGTTATCTCAATTTTTATGTGTGGTTTTAAACTCAATTCTTCGTTTATTTTGAGGCTTTTTACAATTCGCACGTATGTCCGCAATCTAAAACACTAATTCTAATCTCAGAATCAAACTAAACTTATGAAGCTTTGTTCTTGATGTTAATCTATGTGGGAATCTTGATCAACTAGGATACTATGTGAAGCTATTTGATGAATCCATGTGTTATTGTGGTTGTGGAATGCTAAACAGAACATGGCATAGGAATACGAGACAGAAGTGACGTGTCTGAAACATGGTGGATACACCGCTGGTACTTCCTATATATAAGTGTTTCCGGCATGTTACCAACTTTCGTACCACGTGCCATGCGAAACTTAGTGTTTTGCAGACCGGTGATGAGATTGTTGAAATCTAAGCTATGGGAAACTACTTGTGTAATCTTTGTGGAACCTATGTGTAATCTAGGCACACTCTATCATAATCTATGTGTAATCTATATATGTGTTGTTTTGAGAAACAAAATACGAAACGTAGCCTAGCGCTGAAGACGAGGCGGAAGTGGCATGTCCGAAACATGGTGGATACGCCGCTGGTACTTCCTATATATAAGTGTTTCTGGCATGTTACCGAACCTTCGTACCATGCGCTAAGTGAAGTTCGTAGTTTTGTGGACTCGGGTTGAAGTTGTTGAATCTACTGGGTTAATCTATGTTATTGAATCTACTTGGTTAATCTATGTGAAATCTATGTGAGAAGTGTTGGAATCTAATGTTATGGTTAACGAAGCATGACACCGATGACGAGACGGACGTGGCATGATTGAAGCATGGTGGATACGTCGCTGGTACTTCCTATATATAAGTGCTTCCGTCATGTTGCCGAACTTTCATAGCACGTGCCATGCGGGATTTCGTTGTTTTGTAATGAGGTTGTTAACTCTAATCTACGTGAATCTATGTGAATCTATTGAGTTAATCTATGAGAATCTACCAGGTTAATCTACGTGTGTATGATGATGATGATGAGTGTGTTGATTATGTTTGGCAATTGCAACACGTAACATGACACCGAGTACGAGGCGGAAGCGATGTGCCCGAAGCGTGGTGGATACGCCGCTGGTACTTCCTATATATAAGCATTTCTGACAGGTTGCTAAACTTTGTACAACGTGCCATGTGAAGGTCGTGGGTTTGCGGTGTTGAATCTATTGGAATCTATCGGAATCTATGTGAAACTTGTTGGAATTCTAAATCTATAATCTATGTGAATCTTATTGAATCTTGAGTATTTAATATATCGTGTGTGAATCTATACTGTGAGACTTTGTGAATCTAGACTTATACGATCCTCTTGTTGGATCTTTAGATGTCTTCTCGTAAGCTATCTGACACTCTCAAGAGATCCAGGGAAAAGTCTCAGAAAAAGATAATGTCCTTCATGGCCGACCAGATTGCTCGAGTCATGCCAAAGATCGTCTTTGAGATCCAAGGATCAAACACTCCTCCATCCTCTGTGGACTCAAAGGCCGAAAAGCCAAAGCCCACAAAGTTCAGCTACAAACATTTCATCTCTTGCAACCCAAAGCCTTTCACGGGCAGTGATGGGGTGACCGCAATCCTCGAGTGGTTTGACAGCATCGAGGTTACCTTTATTAATAGTGAGTTCCCAGATCATCTAAAGACTAGGAGTTCAACGAGAATGTTTCAAGGCAGAGCATTGGAGTGGTGGTCTAATGAGAGAAACATCCGTTCGAATGAAGAAGCCTATGCTCTTCCATGGACCGAGGTGCGTGAACTGATGATGCTTGAGTTCTGCCCTCCCCATGCACAATTGAAGCTTGAAGAAGAGTTTTGGCATTTGAAGCAGATTGGTGATGATAATCTGGCTTATACTACTCGATTCAAGCAGCTCAGCTTGATCGTTGCTCACTTGGTTTCTACTCCTAAGCGCATGATAACCAAGTATATCAATGGTCTACCTCCTGCTATGCGTGATTCTATTGAAGCAGCTCAACTTGATACTATTGAGGAAGTCTACCGTCTTGCAGCTAGTCTCAACAACAACCGTGTTCATGATAAGCAGTTTGCTAACCCTGCTCCTTCTAAGTCTGCACATCAAGTTACTCAGCAGCCAAGTGGCAGCAAGAACAAGAAGAGGAAGTCTCAGGGTTCGGGATGCAATGCTATTGTCCCTGCTCCAAACCCTGCTGCTAAAACTGCTCCTGCTGCTGCTGGTCAGAACCCTGCTGCTCCTGAAGTCAAGAGGCAGTACACTGGGCCACATCCCAAGTGCACCACTTGCAACTTTCATCATCCTGCTAGCTCTGCATGTCGTCTGTGTACCAACTGCAATAGCTACGGTCACACGACTCCCTATTGGCGTCAAGCTAACCCTACCCAACCAGCTCATCAAGCCCCAGCTCAGGCAGCCCTACCAGCTCTTCCAGCTCCTCAGCAGAATCCTAGGCCAGTCAACGCTGTTCGTGCATGCTACAAGTGTGGAGATACTACTCACCTCCGTAATCAGTGTCCTCAGCTGAACCAGGACCAACAGCCAGCCGCTCGTGGACGAGCGTTCAATCTTAACGCTAATCAGGCTCGTAACGAAAATGACGTCGTTAATGGTACGTTTCTTGTGAATAACCTTTACGCTTCAATTCTATTTGATACTGGTGCCGATATAAGCTTTGTGTCCGTAGAATTTGAATCTTTGTTAAACTGTGCACGCTCTATGCTACCTAAGTCGTTTTCGGTGGAGATTACCGATGGGAAGTCTATTCTAGTTGATTCTATTCTCTGTGGTTGTTCTTTGACTCTTAACGACCACGTGTTTACTATTGATCTAATACCCATGCAATTGGGTAGTTTTGATGTCATTATCGGTATGGATTGGTTGCGCAAGAATCATGCCGAGATTGCCTGTCAAGAGAAGTTTGTTCGCTTACCTCTTCCGTTCGGTGATATTTTGCATGTCTATGGAGACCGACCTTTGAAAGGACTGAAGTTGATGTCATGCACTCAAGCGAACATATGCTTACGTAAACAGAACTTTGCCTTCTTGGCCCACGTGGTGAAACAAAAGGGCAAGGGGAAGAACATAAGCGACGTTCCAGTAGTGTGTGAATTCCCTGATGTCTTTCCTGAAGATCTTCCTTGTCTTCCTCCTCCTAGATCCGTTGACTTTCGTGTTGATCTCATACCTGGTGCGACTCCTGTCTCCAAGGCTCCTTATCGACTTACAGCTTCCGAGATGCAAGAGCTATCTAGTCAGCTTCAAGAACTACTCGACAAGGGATTCATTCGTCCAAGTACCTCTCCTTCGGGTGCTCCTGTACTATTCGTCAAGAAGAAAGATGGTTCGTTTCATATGTGTATCGACTACCGTGAACTTAATAAGCTTACCATTAAGAATCGTTATCCTCTTCCTCATATCGATGACCTATTTGACCAACTACAAGGCACGTCCTATTTCTCGAAGATTGACCTTCGTTCTGGTTATCATCAGCTTCGTGTACTCGAGGATGATGTACCCAAAACTACTTTTCGTACTCGTTATGGACACTACGGGTTCGTGGTCATGTCTTTTGGATTGACCAACGCACCCGCCGTGTTCATGGATCTCATGAATCGTGTTTGTAAACCCTATCTGGATCGTTTTGTGATAGTCTTTATTGATGATATTCTCATTTACTCAAAATCTAAAGCTGATCATGCTCGTCATTTACGTTTGATGCTTGAACTTCTATGTGGTGAACGCTTATATGCTAAATTTTCTAAGTGTGAATTTTGGATTGATGAAGTGCAATTTCTTGGTCATGTCGTTAGTAAGCAAGGTATTCGTGTTGACCCTTCTAAAATCGAAGCTCTGAAGAATTGGAGTATGCCTAAATCCGCATCTGAGGTTTGTTCTTTTCTAGGATTGGCGGGTTATTACCGTCGATTCATCTCGGACTTTTCTAAGATCGTCGTTCCTCTCACTTCGTTGACTCAAAAAGAGAAACCTTTTGCTTGGGGTCCCGAGCAAGAGGAATCTTTTCAGACTCTTATGACCCTTTTGTGTAACGCTCATGTTCTTACTCTCCCCGATGGGAATGACGATTTCGTGATATACTGTGATGCCTCGAACCGTGGCTTGGGTTGTGTGCTCATGCAACGGGACAAGGTTATCGCATATACCTCTCATCAACTCAAGATACATGAGAAAAACTACACTACTCACGACCTGGAGCTTGGTGCAGTTGTATTTGCGTTAAAGATCTGGCGACACTACCTGTATGGTACTAAGTGTGTGGTTTTCACCCACCATAAGAGCCTTTAACATATCTTTGACCAAAAGGAACTGAACATGCGACAGAGACGTTGGGTGGAATCGCTTAACGACTACGACTGTGAAATTGGCTATCATCCTAGCAAGGCGAATGTAGTGGCCGACGCTCTTAGTCGTAAAACTCATGTCAAGGCTATTCGTATCTCTAGTGATCTCCATGTGTGTATTCGTGAAACTCAGTACTCGTTAGCTAATGAAGGGAATCTATCTGTGGAAATTTGTGGTGCTACCATGGATCAACTCGAAACTAAGTCTGATGGACTTCAATACTATCTCAATCGCATCTGGGTGCCAGATCGCGATGACCTCTGTGAGCTCATTATGAATGAGGCTCACAAATCCCATTACTCTATTCATCCAGGCGCCGATAAGATGTACCATGACTTGCGTATGACTTATTGGTGGCCCGGTATGAAGAAGGACATTGCTACATATGTTTCTAAATGCCTTACTTGTACGAAGGTTAAGGCTGAACATCAACGTCCTTCTGGACTCTTAGACAACCAGAATTTCCGTTTGAGAAATGGGACAGTATCGCTATGGACTTTATTACTAAACTACCCCGTACACCTACTGGTCACGATAGTATCTAGGTGATCGTTGATCATTTGACCAAATCAGCCCACTTTCTTCCTATTCGTGAAGATTATAAAGTGGACAAACTTTCTCGAATCTATACTGATGAGATTATATGCCGTCATGGCATACCACTTGACATAATCTCAGACCGTGATGGTCGTTTTACTTCACGTCTTTGGCAAACCTTTCAATCCGTTATGGGTTCTCATTTGAATCTCAGCACGGCCTTTCATCCACAAACGGATGGACAGGCCGAGCGAACCATTCAAACCCTAGAGGATATGCTGCGTTCTTGTGTCATCGACTTTGGTGGTAACTGGGATGTACATTTACCATTGATAAAGTTCTCGTACAACAGCAGCTATCATTCCAGTATTCAGATGGCTCCTTTCGAAGCTTTGTATAGTCGCAAATGCCGATCTCCTCTCAGCTGGCATGAGGTTGGTGAAAGGCAATTTACTGGCCCTGAAATCATTCAAGAGACAACGGATAAGATTCTTCAGATCCGTGACAACTTGATCAAGGCTAGGAGCAGACAAAAAAGCTATGCTGATAAAAGGCGCAAGCCTCTGGAATTTGATGTTGGTGACCGAGTTCTTCTCAAGGTATCTCTCTGGAAAGGAGTAGTTCGTTTTGGTAAGAAGGGAAAGCTCGCCCCTCGCTATATGGGTCCTTTCACGATACTCGAAAGGATTGGCAAGGTGGCGTACAGACTCGACCTGCCACAAGAACTAAACAATCTGCATCCAGTGTTCCACGTATCTAACCTACGTAAATGCCTAGCCGACGAGGAACTACAGGTTCCCCTTGAAGACTTGCAAATAAATGAAGCTGTACACTTTGTGGAGAAACCGGTAGAAATCATGGATCAAGGTGTCAAGCGATTGAGGCGCAGCAAAATTACCATAGTCAAGGTTCGATGGGAAGGAAAGCGCGGCGCCGAATTCACTTGGGAACTTAAAAGAGAGATGAAGACCAAGTATCCGCAGCTCTTCGAGCAATCTTCTTCCTATATTTCGGGGAAGAAATCTCCTAAAGGAGGGGAGACTGTAACACCTGCTGTCACACCCCGATATTTCCACGTATTACCGGTGGGCCCGGCGGGGAGTATCGTGACGTAGTTGATATCAATAATCACAGTTTAACGCACAGCGGAAGTCTTGGATGAAAATATTAATACAAACCGAAACGCAAAGTATAAGTAAATATTATACAAACGGTTGTATGTGGATCCACAGGCGGTTCTAAAACATAAAGTTAAATATTGTTCGACAGACTTTAAACACTAAGAACTTGCAAGATTCTTTAAATAGTGCCCAGGACCTTCCAGCCAATTTCGCGTCGTACCTGCCACTTAGCCTTTTTGAAAAATACGTCAGTTTACACTGGTAAATACAATTAACTGGCTCTTTTGAAAACATTTATGAAAATTGATTTGAATGCACAAGGCACAAATATTCTTTTATAACTTGGGACAATTATATAAAATAATCTTGTATACAGATTCACATGTTTGTCGTACGTTCAGGGCCCGGGATAGAAGCCGAGACATGATTAATAGACACACCACTAATATAAACCCACAAGAAGTTATTCTCACGAGTGGGTATACCATTTTACATACGCAACTGTCAGGTGTATGCCTACACCCCGTGCTTAAATCGTGGCCATTTCAAATGAGTAAGTCGAGGATATCCAGGACGCGGTCATTAACCCCCGAATGCTTAAATCAAACAAAACAGATTAAAACGGGTTATCTCAATGATTTAACCACTAATCGATTAAATATTCAATACCCGACCAAGCGGTAATAATTTACCGTATCCCAAGCCCGTATAAGGGAAAATAAGTTAAAAGTATTTACCTGAGCTTAAGATGTAAAATTTGTATTCTCAGCCGTATATCCTACTCAACAAGTGTAGGTAGCTTTTACTGGGCTCCTAATCTGGAACGAAGGTTTTAATAACCTATTAAATTACTAACGGGTCTTATTTAAGTTATAAACTTAGACCGGTTAGTTTAAAGAAAGGTTTACGGTACGAAACGCAAGATTAAGCGGTGACCGGATTTGAATGTAATTTAGACCCAACAAGTATGGAGACTTGTATAAAATGGGTAAACTAAATACATTCTGGATTTTGAAGTAAAAATGATAAGGTTTGACCCGTTTCGGGTAATTCATGCAAACTAGTAACATAAACCGTACCGAACGCGTATATGCATAACGGGTAACCGGATGAGTCATATACAAGTTCCACAAGTTATTATGCTTAAAATATATTGTGATATCAGTAGGATATCAACAATTATGCCCCAAATGAATTTAAAACCAATTTAAGTCCCGTAAGGGTATTTTGGTCATTTTAAAGTTTATAAAAGAGGTTTAAACATAAACTGAGGTTCTGGTCTAAAACATTCAGTAAAAATGTTTATTTTATCACTTTACATCAGTAAGATATCATACATATGTGAGGTTTATCATTTATTCCCAAACTATGCACCGAAGGGGCATTTTGGTCATTTCACATATGTTTTAAGGACAAAATTGGAAGTCTGAATTCAAGACTTATACTTACTGTTAAAATATTAAAATTCATTTATAAAATCGGTAGGTATCAAGTCTTAGGTGTTAAATATGGTTTTAAATCAAACTATGCGCCTAATTTGCGTAAAAGTCGATAATTGACGATATTTGAGATGTTTATGAAAATCTGAGATTTTGATCAGCCTTTAGCGTTTAAAATATTTTATTTACCATATTACATCAGTAGAAAAAGGTTTGGCATGTTAATCATATGCTAATCTCATTTTATTAATAAAAAGGGTATTATCGTCATTTATCGAATTATACGAGAACTCAATGATATGGTCAGTTTATAATCTGACCAAAAATTCCAAAAATCCCTAAAAATAATATCAAAAAAGTAGGTAATGAGCTTGGTGCCAAAATTTGGGTTTAAACATGATTTATCTTAAAAATGTAATTTAATTAACAAAAAGTTTCGTTTTACGATATCTTGCATAACTTTTGTTTGAGACCAGAAACTGATGTCAAATTTATTGGACATACTTATAAATCAGTAATAAAGCTTTTTGTTCTCTCACATTTTCAAAAATCTCATTTTTATAATATCAGAGCATAATAGTCAAATTTAAGCATATTAACGGAATCCTGCAAATAACTCAGATTTCTATGGGACCATATAGTATAACCTCAGAGGGTTATACTAACATATAATATGGTCACAAAGGAACCCTAAGGCATAACTAAACTAAGTTAATTCGGGTCAGAACTGAAAGTCAATGCAAAAGTCAAGTTTTGCGACTTTCGGTTGCGAACCGAGCCTAATACTTAGAATTGTCGGGTTGAACATGTCTAAACATGTTCTTATATTATTTACCAAGTTATTTAAGTGATAAAACATATTTTATAGCTTCTACATTATCAGTTATAAATTATTTTATAAAAACTGACTCGTTTGACTTTTCTGTTCATTAATTTGACCCGACAATTAACTAAGTAAACGTGATAATTAGGAGGTGCCCTTTTGAGGGATTATCCCCTACTTAATTACCAACACATAGCCACTTTCAATTCGAATAATGGCTGGACCGTTAGTGATTAATCACAAAGTCAAAGTGTAATTACGATATCTTTGACTTTCGGTCATTAAACTAATAAAAACTTAACTACAGAAGCTAAGAACACTTACAAAGGTCCTTAGCATGAAGATTTAACTTAAGAGAGCTTCCTTAATGATCAGGATGCTCCAGAGAATGCTCCACAAGCTTGAGCAAGAGTTGAGAGTATGAAAATTTGAAGTGTGCAAGGAATGTAGCAACACCAAGCCCCTATTTATACTAATTCAAGACATCTTCAGATCATCCCAGGTGTTATTGATGTTTCCAGATGATTACAAGTGTCTATAGTGGTATTAGAAACCATCAAATAGTCCCTTGTTTCGAGTTATGAGTGTTTAAAGCTGAAATGGTGAAGAAATGCGCAGAAACCTGCACCTGTGCATGTTGTCTGTCAAAACCAGGCCATCGCGTGGCGCGACGACAGATGTGGTCAGGTGTCGCGTAGCGCAACGCTGCAAGTATCCAGCCAACAAGTTTGAAACTTGACAAGTTTGGCCCCTGCACCTTCTAATTCCATGAAACTTTCATTTTAAGCACATTTAACCCTAAAAGTGAGTATATGAATGATCTATAGGGTATAATCAAACACCGTTAGGTCCTGTTTCATTAAATGATAACCGAAAACACTAGTTTCACTTTGTTGACGCTTTTAACCCTTTATATATAAAAGTTAGCGTATTGAATATCAACTGATATCGAAACCACGTGAATTTATCATTACTTATTCTTGAGAGTATAATCACTCGTTACAAAGCCCCGGGTTCGCTAAAAGGTCACTCAGAGGTAGTAATTTAACATGTTGACTCGTTTAACCCCCGTGTCTTGTAAACTTTCATTTTCTTTCACAAACGGCTTCATACGTTCTATGATTTATTCGTTTAAGAGTGCAAACATCGTGTAAGGTTATTAAAAGGAATAGTTTTCACATGTTGACACTTTTGGCACACATACATCTTTTCCTTGTTTGTCAACTTTAGTCCCTCAAAATCAATTCATTACACATTTAGGGTTTATGACACGTGTCATTACTATACTGGACATGATTTTGCGAGGTGTTACATCCTCACCCCCTTAAAAGAAATCTCGACCTCGAGATTTACTGAAACAAATGAGGGTATTTCTGTTTCATCATGGATTCAACTTCCCACGTATATTCTGGGCCTCTACGGGCATCCCATTTTACCTTCACAATTGGCACATTCTTCCTTCGAAGCTTTTTAACCTGTCGATCCTCGATAGACAAAGGTTTTTCAACAAACTTCAAGCTCTCGTCAATCTGCACGTCCTTATGAGACATTGCTAGCGACTCATCGGCTAGACATTTCTTTAAATTGCAGATGTGGAATACGTTGTGTATCCCACTAAGCTCTTCAGGTAGATTCAGCTTATAGGCTACACTTCCGACACATTCGATGATCTCGAATGGTCCTATGTACCTTGGGCTCAGCTTTCCCTTTTTGCCAAAACGCATCACCCCTTTCCAGGGTGACACCTTGAGTAGCACTTTATCACCAACTTCAAATTTTAGAGGTTTGCGCCTCATATCTGCATAGCTTTTCTGCCTATCCCTGGCAGCTTTTAGACGATCACGGATCTGAACAATCTTTTCCGTCGTCTCCAGGACTATATCAGGTCCTAATAGTTGGGTTTCTCTGACTTCCGCCCAACAAACTGGCGTTCTGCACTTCCTTCCATATAAAGCCTCAAAAGGTGCGGCTTGGATGCTCGAATGATAACTATTGTTGTATGAAAATTCAATCAAAGGAGGATGGTCATCCCAACTTCCACCCAAGTCAATAACACAAGCCCTGAGCATATCCTCAAGCGTTTGAATCGTACGCTCACTTTGCCCATCCTTCTGAGGATGATAAGCAGTACTGAAATTTAAACGAGTGCCTAGAGATTGCTGAAAGCTTTTCCAAAAATGAGATGTGTATCTAGTATCCCTATCATAGATAATAGATACTGGCACTCCATGAAGAGATACTATCTCATCCACATACAGCTGAGCTAGCTTATCGGAGCTGTGCGTTTCTTTAATGGGCAAGAAGTGAGCTGACTTGGTCAGCCTGTCGACTATAACCCATATCGTATCATTCTCGTGTTTCGTCCTTGGTAACTTAATAATGAAATCCATAGTTACCATTTCCCATTTCCAAGTGGGAAGTTCTGGCTGATGCAACAAACCTGACGGCATTTGATGCTCGACTTTAACTTGTGCGCACATCAGACACTTAGCTACATAAGTGGCTATGGATTTCTTCAAACCTATCCACCAATAATTTGCCTTTAGATCCTGGTACATCTTATCACTGCCTGGATGAACTGAATATTTTGAACTATGAGCTTCTTGAAGGATCACATCTCTAAGTCCTCCATGGATTAGAACCCAGATTCGACCATTTAATCTAAGGATTCCATCCTTGCCATAAGACAATTGATCAGCAGTTACGCCTAACTTCTCATTTGGAAAGTTAGTTTCCATTACAGCTTCCTTCTGAGCAGCTAACAGCCTTTCATTCAAGTTGTTCCTTAATTCGATGCTTTTAGCATTGATCCTTATTGGTTTCATCCTTTCCTTTCTGCTCAAGGCATCAGCGACCACATTTGCCTTGCCAGGATGGTATCATATTTCACAGTCATAATCGTTCAATGTTTCCATCCAACGACGTTGCCTCATATTAAGATCTTTCTGGTTAAACAAATGTTGAAGGCTTTTATGATCGGAATAGATTACACACTTGGTTCCATATAGGTAATGCCTCCAAAGCTATAGTGCAAATACAACGACACCCAATTCCAAATCATGGGTGGTGTAGTTCTTTTCGTGCACTTTCAATTGACGTGAAGCATAGGCAATAACCTTGCCTCTCTGCATAAGCACACAACCCATACCTGTGTGCGATGCGTCGCAATAAACAACAAACTCTTTTATCCTTTCTGGCAATGTCAACACAGGAGCATTGCTTAATTTCTACTTAAGAATCTCGAAAGATTCTTGTTGTTTAGGACCCCAGTCAAACTTTACATTTTTGCGAGTTAACGAAGTCAAAGGTGCAGCAATTCTTGAGAAATTCTCGATAAAACGCCTGTAGGATCCTGCCAATCCTAAGAAGCTGCGAATTTCTGTGGGTGTCTTAGGTGCTTTCCAATTCATAATCGCTTCTATCTTAGTGGGATCCACCTGGATACTACGCTCACTTACCACGTGTCCAAGAAATTGGACTTCTCGTAACCAGAATTCACATTTAGAGAACTTTGCGTAGAGCTTCTTTTGTTGCAGAAGTTTAAGGATGCACCGGAGATGCTTTTCATGTTTGGCTTGACTTTTTGAATAAATAAGTATGTCATCAATAAAGACAATGACAAACTTGTCTAGATACGGCTTGCAAAAGCGATTCATGAGATCCATGAATGTTGCAGGTGCATTAGTGAGCCCGAAAGGTATCACTAAGAACTCGTAGTGGCCATATCGTGTTCTGAATGTAGTCTTATGCACATCTTCGGTTCTGACCTTCAGCTGATGATAACCTGACCTCAGATCAATCTTTGAGAAGAAACTTGCTACTTGAAGCTGATCGAACAGATCATCGATCCGGGGCAACGGATATCTGTTCTTGATTGTAACTTTGTTCAGCTCGCGATAATCGATGCATAGACGCATTGAGCCATCTTTCTTCTTCACAAATAGAATGGGCGCTCCCCAAGGAGATGAGCTTGGTTGAATAAAACCTTTCTCCAATAGATCATCCAACTGTGTTCTTAATTCTTTCATCTCGGTCGGTGCCAACCGATAAGGAGCTCGTGCTACTGGGGCTGCTCCTGGAATAATACCAATTCTGAATTCCACTTGTCTGTCTGGAGGTAAACTAGGTAGTTCCTCAGGGAATACGTCTGGGTAATCAGAAATAACAGGAATTTCTTCTATCTTGGGTTTTGGTTCATCTATAGTCATCTGTGCCATGTAAATAACACAACCTTTCTTCAAACACTTTGATGCCTTAAGCATAGATACTTGTTCAGGCAATCCATACTACGTATCTCCTTGAATAGTAAGTGGCTCACCATAAGGGGTCTTAATGACAACTTGCTTCTTGTCACAGGAAATTTGGGATTGGTTATGAGATAACCAGTCCATGCCTATAACTATATCGAATCCTTACAATTTCAACGGAAGCAAAGACAGCGGAAAAGAGTGATTCCTAATGGATATGAAACATCCATCTAAGATTGTTGAAGCAGTCTCTATGGTACCATCGGCCAATTCTACCTCATATTTTATGTTTAGAGTTTTAACAGGCAGATTTAACAGTTTACAAAATTTATTGTCTACAACAGACTTATCTGCACCAGAATCAAATAAAACTCTAGCATATACATCATTGATGAGGAAAATACCTGTTATAACATTATCGTTCTGCACTGCCTCCTGAGCATTCATTTGGAGGACTCGAGCATTTGTCTTCTTTGCCTCTTCAGGCTTCTTTGGGTTTTTCGGGCAATTGGTCCTTATGTGCCCCTTCTCATTGCAACCATAACAGGTTGCGTTCTTCATATTCTTGCATTCTAAAGTTTTATGCTCCTTTGACTTGCAGATCCCATAAACTTTAGGTTGCGATTGCGATTCGAGTCTGCATTTCCCAAAATGGTGCTTCCTACAGATTTTACACTTGGGCTTCTCACCTATCTGCTGGGATTCCTTCTTAAACCCAGAACTCTTTTTATGCTCAGAGTTACCCTTTCTTTTCTTGTCGGAGCGACGTGAACTCTCATATTCCGGCTTCCTCTTTCCCTCATCAAAAGTCTTTACAAACTTATTCCTTATTGCATCGAGTGTGAGGGATAAGGACAGATCCACCACGGACCTATATGTGGTAGGTCTAGAAGCTTTAACATTACCTTTGATTTCTGGGGCCAGGCCTCCAATGAAGCGCGCTATGCGCTTTGGTTCTGGTGTGACCAAATAGGGAACCAATCGAGACATGGTGTTGAAACTCGTAACATACGCTTGACAATCCAAATTCTTCATGACCAGAGTCAAGAAGTCAGTTTCAATTTTCTCTACCTCATGCTGAGGACAGAAGTTTTCCTTGATTAGCACTACGAATTGTTCCCATGACAAATCATAAAGTGGGATTTTCCCCGTGGCTTGGATTAACGATCTCCACCAAGCCAATGCTTCCCCTTTAAACGACTGTGAAACAAACTTCACAACATCCTGTTCCGCACATCCACTGATATCTATTATCTACTACAGTATCTATCTCATCAAGCCATGTCATACAGTCAATGGCATCTTTTTCACCTGTAAAGTCCCTTGGCTTGCAAGAGACGAAGTATTTGTAAGAACAGGTCTTTGAGCGCGGTTCCTGATTAACCACAATTTGTTTAGACGGCAAACTTTTCTGATTTGACGAATGCCGAGAATCGCCCCTATGAGATGTATGAGTCTTGGAAGGGGGCTTTGAATGAGCCACAGTCTGCGTCTTGGTGTGAGTATTACTTGGTTCTTTGAATTTTCTATCAATGGCTTTAGTGACAGCATTGTCTATCAATTCTTGTAGGTCTGCACCAACTACATTTATTCTAGTGTTATCATTTCTCTTCCTTGGATGACTATTAATCTCTTCTGATTCAGCCATTTTGGAGCTTGATTGCTATAAAACAATTGACAATAATTTGTTTAGAAGTCTATTATGGAGTCGTCATTTTTGATGATTCATTAACCATGGTAAATATAGACCATATTGGTTAATTTGATAATTTAATTTATCTAAATTTTCATTATAGTTAATCCCAATTATAAACTATTATGGATATTAAGGTGGCACAAAATGGCCTAGTCACAAGGACAATTTTAAGCCATGATCTTATAGGATCGAGGCATTAAGGGTTGAACATAGTTCATTACCTTTCTTGACAGGGAGTCATAGACTACAACTGTCATTTGTCTTATTAGACAATAAGTATAGCCCGTAGGCACTTCATCACTAATGGATGTTTGTAATATGATCATCTCAATTGATGATATAAGCCATGATTTCTAGATCATTAGGCTAGATAAGGAATCTGAAAGAATTCAATATAAGGATGACTAGTGTGATTTTTTTGAACCACATTTGTTAAGAGTGCTAACACGTTCTTAGGTGTTAACAAGGATTTAATATCTTAAGAAGGCTTTTACCATCATGGTCATGTCTAAAATGACATATGGGATAGGTTATACCTTTAAGATTTTCTTTTTGATATTTAAAGGCGGATCAATTATAAATTGAAATGATATTTTGATTTGTGACATAATGTATATGTATATGTATATTTAATGCAAATTGTAATTACAAAAAGGAAATTTCTCATAAATAAAATCCTACGAATTACAATCATGCCCTAAACGGGTCTTTAAAGAAATAAAATCGTCCATGCAGGGACTAAATAAGAAATACAAGTCCACGCAGGGACTAAATATATAAATGAAATGTCCACGCAGGGACTTAATTAAAATAAAATAATAATACAATAATTAAGGGTTTCTAATAATCCCTCTTCTTTTTCCCCTTAATGAGGTTTGCCAAGCCCTTTAGAACACCGCGGCGACTTCTACGCTCTTCGTCTACCCTTTGTTCCACCTCGTGCAACCTCTGGAGGATTTCTTGTTGCTGTTGTGGTTGCTGGATTTGAGGTTGAGGCGGCTGTTGTAGCTGAGGTTGAGGAAGTGGTGGGTATTGATACCCATATGCAGGGTACCCAGTTGGGTACGTAGGTGGAAAGGGCCAGGGTAGAGAGCATTGAAGTTTGCTGCTTCAATGTACGGGTCAACGGTAGGTGCATTGTTGTAGTTATAACCTGAGTAAGCTTGTTGCTCAAATGGGTTGTACCCAGCTGCATCTGGGTACGCAGGTATTGGGTTTTCATAACCCATGGGTGGTGGTGCAGGTGCGACTGGTGCAGAGTCGACTTCAGAAACGGCGTTTGAAGGCCCACCCATTTGCAGGTCTTCATAAAGCGGAGGGTAGTTGGAGGAGTGTTGGGGGGTGCTGAAATGAAAACCCCCACGCACGGACATCCGTACACTTCTTCTCCGCCTCGATGGTTCTGGAGGCGGTGGCTGCTCTGGCGCTGGTGGTGGCGGCGGCGTGACCGCCTGAAAATGTGGGTCCTCGGAAGGGGCCTGCTGGTGTGGTGGCGAGTTGCGGTGAGGGGGAGTATACTCCCACTTATACGTGCTCCATCTTTCGGCCCAGATATCAGGGCCCCTGTAAGGCGAACCATGAAAAGATGATCCGCTGGAAATCTCAATGGGATGCGTCGGCGTCCCTGATGGCGGCATCTCATGATCTGGATCATCGTCCACGTCCATGTTTTGGTACTTGGGAAAATGGTCAGCTGGTCCCAAAGGGTTTTGGCCCTCTGGTTCTTTAATTTGGTTCATTGGGTTGAACCGGCTCTGAAAGTAGGGTGTTGGGTTCTGAAAGGAATGGTGAGAACCCGAACGCTGCAAAGGAATGAATGAACGGTGCAAGTTGTTGGGCTCGTCTTCCTGCTGCGGCCCAAATGAGTGATGGTACGATGGTGAGGAGCTAAGCGAGACAGAGCATCTCGCGGGCTCAAGGTAGGTCCTCCAGTCTTCATGTGGGCTTGAGCCGAGTGATGCAGAGGGTTTGCGCCAGTGAGATGGCCCAGCTTCGTGATCATTCCTAGTTACCATCGGTGCTTTGCCTCGTCCTCCACGTCCTCTTACTCTTGGCGGTATGTTTGAAGTAATCATGTCAAAACAAGAAAAACAACAAAAGATATAAACCAATTAAGATTAGGATTAATCATAGGTCGTTTGCCTAGACTCGGAAGTCAAGGAATGTGCAACTGTGTCATTGAGATTAAACACAAAAGGCGAGTGTTTAATTCACTCAATGTTGGCTCTGATACCAACCTGTCACACCCTGATATTTCCACGTATTACCGGTGTGCCCAGCGGGGAGTATCGTGACGTAGTTGATATCATCATAGTCAATAATCACAGTTTAACGCACAGCGGAAGTCTTGGATGAAAATATTAATACAAACCAAAACGCAAAGTATAAGTAAATATTATACAAACAGTTGTATGTGGATCCACAGGCGGATCTAAAACATAAAGTAAAATATTGTTTGACAGACTTTAAACACTAAGAACTTGCAAGATTCTTTAAAGAGTGCCAAGGAGCTTCCAGTCAATTTCGCGTAGTACCTGCCACTTAGTATTTTTGAAAAATATGTCACTTTACACTGGTAAATACAATTAACTGACTCTTTTGAAAACATTTATGAAAATTGATTTGAATGCACAAGGCACAAATATTCTTTTATAACTTGGGACAATTATATAAAATAATCTTGTATACAGATTCACATGTTTGTCGTATGTTCAGGGCCCGGGATAGAAGCCGAGACAAGATTAATAGACACACCACTAATATAAACCCACAAGAAGTTATCCTCACGGGTGGGTATACCATTTTACATACGCAACTGTCAGGTGTATGCCTACACCCCGTGCTTAAGTCGTGGCCATGTCAAATGAATGAGTCGAGGATATCTAGGACACGGTCATTAACCCCCGAATGCTTAAATCAAACAAAACATATTAAAATGGGTTATCTCAATGATTCAACCACTAATCGATTAAATATTCAATACCCGACCAAGCGGTAATAATTTACCGTATCCCAAGCCCGTATAAGGGAAAATAAGTTAAAAGTATTTACCTGAGCTTAAGATGTAAAATTTGTATTCTCAGCCGTATATCCTACTCAACAAGTGTAGGTAGCTTTTACTGGGCTCCTAATCTGGAACGAAGGTTTTAATAACCTATTAGATTACTAACGGGTCTTATTTAAGTTATAAACTTAGACCGGTTAGTTTAAAGAAAGGTTTACGGTACGAAACGCAGGATTAAGCGGTGACCGGATTGGAATGTAATTTAGACCCGACAAGTATGGAGACTTGTATAAAATGGGTAAACTAAATACATTCTGGATTTTGAAGTAAAAATGATAAGGTTTGACCCGTTTCGGCTAATTCATGCAAACTAGTTACATAAACCGTACCGAACACGTATATGCATAACGGGTAACCGGATGAGTCATATACAAGTTCCACAAGTTATTATGCTTAAAATATGTTGTTATATCAGTAGGATATCAATAATTATGCCCCAAATGAATTTAAAACCAATTTAAGTCCCGTAAGGGTATTTTGGTCATTTTAAAGTTTATAAAAGAGGTTTAAACATAAACTGAGGTTCTGGTCTAAAACATTCAGTAAAAATATTTATTTTATCATGTTACATCAGTAAGATATCATACGTATGTGAGGTTTATCATTTATGGCCAAACTATGCACCGAATGGGCATTTTGGTCATTTCACATATGTTTTAAGGACAAAATTGGAAGTCTGAGTTCAAGACTTATACTTACTGTTAAAATATTAAAATTCATTTATAAAATCACTAGGGATCAAGTCTTAGGTATTAAATATGGTTTTAAACCATATTATGCGCCTAATTTGTGTAAAAGTCGATAATTGACAATATTTAAGATGTTTATGAAAATCTGAGATTTTGATCAGCCTTTAATGTTTAAAATATTTTATTTACCATATTACATCAGTAGAAAAAGGTTTGGCATGTTAATCATATGCTAATCTCATTTTATTAATAAAAGGGTATTATCGTCATTTATCGAATTATACGAGAACTCAATGATATGGTCAGTTTATAATATGAACAAATATTCCAAAAATTCCTAAAAATAATATCAAAACAGTAGGTAATGAGTTTGGTGCCAAAATTTGGGTTTAAACATGATTTATGTTAAAAATGTAATTTAATTAACAAAAAGTTTCGTTTTACAATATTTTGCATAACTTTTGTTTGAGACCAGAAACTGATGTCAAATTTATTGGACATACTTATAAATCAGTAATAAAGCTTTTTGTCTTCTCACATTTTCAAAAATCTCGTTTTTATAACATAAGGGCATAATAGTCAACTTTAAGCATATTAACGGAATCATGCAAATAACTCAGATTTCTATGGGACCTTGTAGTATAACCTCAGAGGGTTATACTAACATATAATATGGTCACAAAGGAACCCTAAGGCATAACTAAACTAAGTTAATTCGGGTCAGAACTGAAAGTCAATGCAAAAGTCAAGTTTTGCGACTTTCGGTTGCGAACCGAGCCTAATACTTAGAATTGTCGGGTTGAACATGTCTAAACATGTTCTTATATTATTTACCAAGTTATTTAAGTGATAACACATATTTTATAGCTTCTACATTATCAGTTATAAATTATTTTATAAAAACTGACTCGTTTGACTTTTCTGTTCATTAATTTGACCCGACAATTAACTAAGTAAACGTGATAATTAGGAGGTGCCCTTTTGAGGGATTATCCCCTACTTAATTACCAACACATAGCCACTTTCAATTCGAATAATGGCTGGACCGTTAGTGATTAATCACAAAGTCAAAGTGTAATTACGATATCTTTGACTTTCGGTCATTAAACTAATAAAAACTTAACTACAGAAGCTAAGAACACTTACAAAGGTCCTTAGCACGAAGATTTAACTTAAGAGAGCTTCCTTAATGATCAGGATGCTCCAGAGAATGCTCCACAAGCTTGAGCAAGAGTTAAGAGTATGAAAATTTGAAGTGTGCAAGGAATGTAGCAACACCAAGCCCCTATTTATACTAATTCAAGACATCTTCATATCATCCCAGGTGTTATTTGATGTTTCCAGATGATTACAAGTGTCTATAGTGGTATTAGAAACCATCAAATAGTCCCTTGTTTCGAGTTATGAGTGTTTAAAGCTGAAATGGTGAAGAAATGTGCAGAAACCTGCACCTGTGCATGTTGTCTGTCAAAACCAAGCCGTCGCGTGGCGCGACGGCAGATGTGGTCAGGTGTCGCGCAGCGCGACGCTGCAAGTATCCAGCCAACAAGTTTGAAACTTGACAAGTTTGGCCCCTGCACCTTCTAATTCCTTGAAGCTTTCATTTTAAGCACATTTAACCCTAAAAGTGAGTATATGAATGATCTATAGGGTATAATCAAACACCGTTAGGTCCGGTTTCGTTAAATGATAACCGAAAACACTAGTTTCACTTTGTTGACGCTTTGAACCCTTTATATATAAAAGTTAGCGTATTTAATACCAACCGATATCGAAACCTCATGAATTTCTCATTACTTATTCTTGAGAGTATAATCACTCCTTACAAAGCCCCGGGTTCGTTAAAAGGTCACTCAGAGGTAGTAATTTAACATGTTGACACGTTTAACCCCCGTGTTTGTAAACTTTCACTTTCTTTCACAAACGGCTTCATACGTTCCACGATTTATTCGTTTAAGAGTGAAAGCATCGTGTAAGGTTATTGAAAAGCATAGTTTTCACATGTTGACACTTTTGGCCCTTCCACATACATCTTTTCCTTGTTTGTCAACTTTAGTCCCTTGAAATCAATTCATTACACGTTTAGGGTTTATGACACGTGTCATTACTATACTGGACATGATTTTGCGAGGTGTTACACCTGCGTCCCTAGACTTTTAGCTATTGTCAATTTTAGTCCCTAAACTATGTGATATTTGACACTTTTGATACTGTGATGCTTAAATCTAGACTCTTGATTCTTAATACTATGATGCTTGATTCTTGATTCTAGAAACTTGATTCTTGATATTTAACGCTATGAGACTTGATTCTTCATACTTGATTTTTAAGGCTTGATTCTTAATACTCGATTCTTGAGGCTTGATTCTTGATACTTGATACTTTGGTGCCTGACTCTTGAGACTCGTGAAACTTGAGACTTGGTTGAACGAGAGACTGGAGACTTGTCACTAGCGGAAGCTATGAAACTTGGAAACTTTGGTGTTAATAATATAATCTAGTTATGTGATGCTATTACACAATAATACGCAACGCTTAATCTAACTCGCAAAACGAGCCAAAGACGGGAACGCGGAAAGGATGGGATTGACCGAATGGCAATCCGATAGGATGACCATCCGATCAGAGGGCCATTCGATCGAAGTGCCATCCGATACGTGCCACACCGCCTTCACTCCTCTCACACACTATAAATAGGACCTGTCACATCATTTCTCACCTATGTGACAGCCTCCTCCGATCCAGACGCACGCACTCACGCTTTTTGTGACAACTGTCAAAAATCCAGGTATCAGTACAATTAATTAATCATGGTTAGTGCTTAATGACTGTGCTGAATTTAAATTAACTGCTTTCTTATTACTGTCTTATACATACGTGTGCATCATACATTGTTTAATGTCATACCAATATTGCATGAAAGTTGTATTGCCTTAAATGATGCCTTAAGTACAGTTAGCATAGTTATCTGATAAATCAGGAAAATGCTGACAGAACTCAGCACATAGACAGACAGTGCATTTAGACACAAAATGAGCCAGAAATTAAGTATTACACTAGTATAGTGTGTAGGAAAGTAAGGATCATAAAACTGCCTTGATAGTGATAGTTTAAGTGCCGGAAAGTGCCTAAAACTCACCAAAGGTGTTGAATTCAGCAAAAATTAGCAATTTAACAATCTAATTTTATGCAGAAATATGGTTAAATGGTCCTGAATGCTTTCCTAAGTGTCGGGAATCAAAAGTGTCACAAAAAGTAACATAAAGCACCCTAAACTGCAAGGTTTAGCACTTTAACGAACCAGTAACCAACCGGACACTACCCGAAACACCAAATTTACACTAGAAGCATTGTTTTAACATTACCAAGCTAGTTATGGTCCCCGAACATCATAACACCTCCTAAAAATATCTAATAACTAAAAACACTAACTAACACTTGAAATCTAACCATGAACCAACTAATAGTTAAAACCTAAGCTAAGACCCCCCCCCCCCACCTATGGAATCGGCCAACATATGGCCCACAACAAGATTTGATTAAATATTTTATTTGATCTTGCTAATACTTTCCTAAACATTGGGACCATTGGAAAATACTTGAGTTGGATTATAAATAAACATAAGAGATCATTACCTTCATTCATCACCAACACTTTCACCTTTCTTCTTCCTCCCTTACCTCACGGCCATGATCCACCACACACATACACCCATCATTCAATCAAGTTCCATTAAATCCACACTTATACAAAGGTGTTAGAAGCCGTATAAGGAGGCTTGGAGCCTTCGGAAGTTCAAGGACCTCTCTTGTTTGCTTTTATCCACTTGTTTTCTACACTTGAATCATCCCTAGCCTTGTGCTAGTGGTAAGAATCTTGTACACTCCATTTTACTTCCATTATAAGTGGTTAAAGAAGAATCATAATAAAAAACTTGAAGAACACTAAAGATCATAAAAGGTAAACATGAACATAAGCTTGTTTAATGAAGTAATCTTGATGAATATAAGTTGTTATGCTTGTTGATCATTGATTGTTGTAGAAATGATGTTGATCATCATAAGATCTTGCTAGATCATGATTAAAAACATACTCTAGCAAGATGAGAAAGTAGAAATGTTGTAGGATGATAGATCATCCACATATGAATCATGAACTTGAAAGGATATTTTGATTTCTTGAAAAATAATGATCAAAGTAAGTTAATAATCATATAGATCTAAAGATTTATGAATGGTTTTTCAAAGGAACCAAGTTAAAAATATAAGATTCATATAATCTTGGTTCTTACATAAACAAACTTTATTTTTGGTGGTTAAACAAGTGTAGAAACACTTGTGAAACAAGAAGAAGTTATAAAGAAACATTTTTAGAAAACATGACTTGAAGTTGTAAACATCTATATTCTTTAAAATAAATTTTTTAAAGATCTAACCACACTTTAAAGGATAACAAGGCTTACTAATGACACTAGTAAGTTACTACAAATTTTTACAAATATTCAAGTTCATGAAGTGGTTGATCATTACTTATTTTTGGCAAATTGGTAAGTAAATGTTGTTTATTGTTGATTGTGGATTGATTGTGATGATTTTTACAAAAGAAAATGATATGCTTGAAAGCATGGAAACCTCCATTTTTAGGGAAACCATGGCAAAATTTTCTAAAAATATAAACACTTAGAAAAATATTTTTAAACAAATATTTACAAGTGTATTTTTAAACCATGAATTTCCTACATAAACTTTGCCATAATTTTTGTTACAAAAATATAAATATTGGAGGTTGGTTTTCATAAATAAAAGTGACTAAATATTTATTTAGGAAATATATATTTAGAGGACACAATGTGTGTGATTATTTGTATATTTTGTGTATTAGTTATATTATTTTAGGACATGAAATAATATAACACATCAAAATACCAAGAATTACAATCCAAAATATTACCAAAATTCTAACAAATAAATATACACTTTTACACCAAATATTGGTAGAACCGAACTATGGAATAAGACTTACAAAATATTTCGGAATTTATTCACAAAGTATATTTTGGTAAATAATATTTTGGACACCAAGGAAGTAAAAATATGATTTTCACAATCACTACAAGAATATATCATATTTTTTACAAGTATGAAATATATATTTTTCTTGAAATTTTTAGAAGATATATTATTTTTAAGAAATATATATATTTTTCTTACAAACACGAAATACAATATTTTTAGGTGAAAAATATAATCCCTCAAATAAATATGAAGAATATCATTTTTGGAGAAAAATGAGTTTATATATATATTTTCTATGTTGGACATGAAAATATATTATTTATGAAACTTATGAAGGAAATACAAATACTTTTGCCAAAGAAAAATTATAAATAATTTTTCTAAGTAATATTCCTTAAAATATATATTTTGGAAATATATTGGATCTTTATTAAAGATAATATTACGAAAAAATTAATACGAAAATTAAGTATACGAATACTTAATGAATACAATAAAAATACGTACTCTCATACGTATAAATACACACCGAAATACGACCCCAAAACATGGCAAAAATATACATGTATAAGATACCCCCATCCTTGGGAAGGAAATACAAGTATAAATACTTGGGAAGTATTAAGTTAATTGTCTTAACAATTATTCCAAAATTTAATGAATATAATTTAAGTTAAAATAATAATTATTTTAACAAATAATTATATAACTTGGGATAATATCGAAGACACAAAAGAATCGTAACTCAAAGACATTAATACCAAGTCAAGGCACGGCCCCATTCGTCTAACAGACATTAGTACGTTGTAGGTAGTCGTGTGTATCCGAAGAGCTTGAGTTACGGTGATTGAAGACGCAAACCCGTGAGTTCATGTCCCCCTTTTCTTTTAACTGTTTTCAGTTTTATAACTTCGGGGGTGAAGTACATGTTACAAACTGTTTACAAACATTTTGATTTGGTATGGTTAGCTAAGGAAGGGTACTGCTTGATCATGTGAGTGGTGGGTACAACACTTAAGGCCATTAATCCTCGTTGTAGGACCGAGAGACATGAATGATAGATCTATTTGGGTGTAGCGAGCCCCACCCATGAGTCCGTCGAGTGGATCATGTGGTGACTATGTCTTATTGGCAAAGTCTGCTAGGTTTGAGTTTTCCTGCATCACGTCACAAATATTAATGTATTAGCTACACATTAATTGATCTGTTTCCTTGTCGCTTTCATACCGGGTTTTCAAGTACATACAAACATACTTACAAATGTTTTCAAAGGTTTATTCACAAACACACACATGAACTCGCTCAACTTTTGTTGATGTTTTCAAACTACATGTATTTCAGGAAATTAAGTATGGATCTGGCAGGCGTTAGAGTTTACAAGTCAAGTCTCTAATATAAGGTGTCATCTGAGGTCAAAGGGTTTAGGTTATGTATTTTATCTTGGATAAGATACATGGCTTGAAACCTAGTTTGGTTATGTCTTTTGTGAAGTCCAGTATGGAACTTTAAGCTTTGGTAGTCATGTGTTCTAAACTTAAAGTCTTAGTTTGATGTTAAACAATGACGGTTGTATTATTTTGAAAACTATCTATGGATGAACATCTTGGTTTTATCATATAGTTGTTTGTTATGGTTGAATGCAATGATATTAAGCAAGTCACACCAAATCACACTTCCGCAAAAGTCAGGGTGTGACACTTTTGAGCACTTTTCCTCCATTTCTCGGCGATTTCGGTACGTTTTACACTAGATTCTTGTACATCTTTGATCACTACGCTATTCTCTACGAGATTCTCCTTTGAAATCTCACTTTTCACCGTGAAATCTCTGAGATTTGAGCTCTTGAGGGTGACGTCATCATGGTGGTTTATACAAACTGTTGAGTGATGTCATTCCGTTCAAAATCTAGCTCAGATCTAAGGAATTTCAGGTGCTTTTACAGCGAATCTTGGCAAATCTAGACTTTTTCATGCTAAAACTTATGTTTTTCTTCGTCTTTTCTCAAGATTTTACTTAGATCGGTGGAATCCGGACCCAAACGGACTGTAGACTTGATGATTAGTCTGAAGTTGGTTTGGAAATGGATTGTTGCCAGAGAAGATGATCGGAGTACGGATTCCGACATAAGCACCGTCATGAACAGACGACTGATCGGACTGGGGTGATTCCCATCCGATCAGACCGGTTGAACGTTAATGTGCTTACCATTGTCTCAAGACGTACCATGCCGTCACCGTTAAACTAGAAACTTAGAAACTTTACAAGGTTATGAACGGGACAATGACGACTCAATCGAATGGCAATCTGATCGGATGGGCATCCGATCGAACTGCCATCCGATCAGGTGACACATGCCTCGTAACCTTATACACTTTGAAACTTTGGAAACTACCTTCTTCGAATGGCAATCCGATCGAACTGCCGTCTGACCGGATGACCATCTGATCGAAGTAACCTGAGTTGAACACTTGACTTAACTTTGTGAATCTCACACTTGGATCGAATGACCATTTAATCGAATGGCCATCCGTGTGAATGACCATCCGATCGGATGGCAATCCGTTCCCCATACACAATAGCCATCCGATCAAGATGACTGATCCGACACTTGCATGAATCTCGTTATTATGTTCGACGCTTATCTGTTGTAATCTAATCAGGCTAAACCTAAAGAGCTCCCTTTGATCCAATAACAGTTAATCTGTTAAGCAATCACTTTGAGTATACTCGATCCCTTTTTGTTTTAAACTTTGGGATGCAACATGTATTCTATTAAACTATGAAACTTGATACTTTTGAAGTTAAACTTTATCCTATGTGTATTTGAAACTTGTGATTCTTGATTCTTTGTGCTATGTGGACGTTTAATCCAGAGTGTGTAGTTCCGCCTTAACAATAGTAGCGCTATAGGAAGATGCACCTCCCCATTATTCTCGGGGGTATTGTTAGGAGAATTCTAGTTTTCCTTGATTCTTGGGAAAACACCAAAGCATCGGGACACTTGGGTTATCACTTGGACTGCGAACACTAGCACGGCTGAAACTATTTTGTTATCATTTACATCATGGATATGAGACTTTTAATCTATTCTGCTATATACTCAAACTTGTATACTCGTCGGTACATTTTTGTACTGACTTTATTTTAATACATGTTGCAGGCTGATAGGATGCTATGGAAACAAGTGAAACAAGCTAGGATTGATGCTTAGAAACTCGCCTAGTTTAATCTATCAAACTTGAAACAATGTTTTGTGATTGTATTTGATACTATGTTTTGGTTGATGTTTGACGTTAGACAATGAAGCTTAATTAATCTATAATTGAACTTTTGATGTTATGGAATCTCATGAGCAATCTGAACGCTTAGTGCCACACCCGATGTTTCTGCCATCGGTTGGGGTGTGACAGCTAAGTAATCGTAATTAGGTAGGTGTTAATCCCTCAAAATGGCACCTCCTGAAAATCACGTTAACTTGGTCAATTGACGGGTCAAAGTTTAATTATTTAAAAAGTCAAAAGTCAGTTTTTTCGTAAATGTTATAAACTAATCATATGTATGTTATAAATCATGTTTTGACACTTAAATAAGTTGGTAATTAATATTAGAACATGTATGAATATGTTCAGCCCGTCATTTCCAGTTTTAGGGTCGGTTCGCAACCGAAAGTCGAGTAGCTTGACTTCTGCTTTGACTTTCGATTATGACCCGATTTAGCTAAGTTAACTATTGAATTTAAGTTGTATTATGATCATAATATAATGTAGGATAACCCTCTGAGGTTCTGCTACATGATCATAATCATATTCTGAGTTTTTAAGCAAGTTTCTATATTATGCCTAACTTTGACAAAAATGCCCTTTTTGCATAAAACATGGTTTTAATCAACAATGAACTTGAAAATGATTTACTTACTGATATGTTAACATAATTAACATATTTTGATATTATGAAACTGATCATAACCTGAGTTTTGATACAAGATCGTAAATTATGTTATTTAACGACCAAAACGCCCTTTTGGCACATAATATGGTTTTAAACCATAACTATCATACAAAACCAAATACCTACTGTTATTATAACATAATTTAAGTATTTTCACAGTAGTTACTTGATCATAACTCAGATTTTCAAACAAGTTCTCAAACTATGTATATAATGACCAAAATGCCCCTACGGTGCATAGTTTGGTCTTAAATCATAAAACTCATACATGTTTGATTACTTACTGATATTATATCATAATTAAAGTATTTTTACAGAATGAAAATGTTCATAATATCAATTTTTATGCAAGTTCTTAACTTATGTCGCTTAATGACTAAAATGCCCTTACGGTGCATATTTTGATTTTAAAACCATCATGGTCATATAAGTTGCTAACCTACTGATGTTACAACTTATTTAAAATATATTGGCATATATAACTTATTTATGACTCATCCAGATACCCGATATCGCTTATACGCGTACGGTTGAGCTTATGTAACTAGTTTACGTAAGTTTACCGAAACGGGTCAGATCTTATCATTTTCAATTCAAATTCCAGAATGTATATTGTTTACCCATATTATACAAGTCTTAATAATTGGTGGTTTTAAACCACATTCTAATCCGGTCATCGCTTAATCAAGCGTATCGTACCCTTTTCATTAATTTAAGTTAACCGGTCCAAGTCTATGACTTGAATAGGACCCGTTGACATTCTAATTGGTTATTTATACCATTCATTCCAGACTAGGGCTTTCTGGTAAATTGCAACCAACCTTAGCTAATTGATTACGGCTGAGCTATTTATAATTCTTGCATATTAAAACGAGTTTTAGCCCTGGTAAATACTCTTAACCTATTTTCCCTATACGGACTTGGGATACGGTAAGTTATTATCGCTTGGTCGGGTATGGGATCATATGTCGGCTTGTGACTACAAAATCTTTATAATATGTTTTGTCTGATAACTTAAATATTAGGGGTTAACGCGACCGTGTCCTGGATATCCTCGACTCATTTAATTGCAAATGGCCACGACCGAGCACGGGGTGTAGGCATACACCTGACAAATGCTAATGCTTTTATAAAATGTTTTTCTTATTCACTAGTTGGGGATACCCCTTTTGTTGGTTTAAGTGGCGTGTTGGTTAATCATGTTCTCGGTGTTTAGTACTGGGCCTCGTATGTATTGACATGCATGTAAAACTGTATACACGATCATTTTGAATTGTCCCAAGTTATTTATGAAAATTATGTGCCTTGTGCACTTAAAACATTTTCGAAATGTTTTCAAAATGAGTCGGTTGATTGTATTTACCAGTGTAAAATGACGTATTTTCAAAAGACTAAGTTACAGGTTGCAAGGATACGTAAATAGGCTGGAATTTGCTCGGTAATGCTAGAAGAGGAATTTGTAACTCCTTTGCATAAAGCCTAGTAGTCTGTTATATCATTTTTGTATATTTTCGATCCGCCTATGGATCTTTATTATGAACGGTCTGTAAATTATTATTTTGAACTTTCGGACATTTACGTTTTTAATAATATTTTAAACTCCAAGACTTCCGCTGTGCTATTTGTGTGTTTGTGTAATGATGATACCAATCTACGTCACGATACTCCCCACCCAGGCCCACCGGGCGAAGTGGTAAATATCGGGGTGTGACATATTATAATATGGGCTAATGCACAGAAATAAGGTTATGTTGACCAATATATACACGGGGCTGCAAATGCAGTTTATTATTATTTTTTCTGATTTCTTAAGTTAACATGAGGCACACAAATACATACATTGGTTTAGGATGTTGCAAAACTTGGGCGTATAGGAAGTGGTAGGTCTTAGCGATATATATTTAGAAGATATATTATTTTGTATAGATAGTATTTATCTTATGTAATTATATGGTGATTATGTTTCCTTATTATAGGTAGGTTATGATTGTATCTCTCCCTATATAAAAGGGCTTATTATTATCAATGAAAGGCATAAAAAAATATTGACCATAAACTCCTTTATGGTATCAGAGCTACGGTTCTGAATACTTTTCTTCTGTTCCCTTCTCCTACCATAGCTTTTATTTTCCGGTTCCTCTTTGTCGAGAACCTTTCATCCCAGCCACTAATATGCCTTATTTTTTTTCTTTCTTTTCAACCATGTTTCAACCTTCATCACCAACCGACCTTGTTTATCCATAACCTTCTGTCCACCCCAACTACCCTCAATTCTGTCCAATATCAGCCAACACTCGATCTCCTAACCTTAATCGGCAGCCATGACCAAATCTGATGTGCCAGCCTCATCCAACCCTAACCCGAGCCCTTCCCTTCATCCTGCTTATTTCGTTAACAATATTCAATGCAAAGTCCGAACACTTGATGGCACTACGGTGACCTACTCGGCCTGGGTTAAGCTGTTTAAGTTTCATGCGACCGCTTATCGGGTCCTCGATCACCTGGATGACACCACACCACCGGTCGCCACCGACCCCACATACCCCGCCTGGAAGGAATTGGACGCTCTGGTCTCGCAATGGATTTACAGTTGCGTCTCGGATGATTTATTACAACGCATTATGGACACCGGAGCTTCGGCTCGACAAACATGGCCGAAACTAGAAAAGATTTTTCTCAGCAACAAGCGCGCAAAGGCTGCTCCTCTCGAAACTCAGTTCGTTAACCTCATGCTTTCTGCCTGCAATTCCATCGACGATTATTGCAAACAACTTAAGGATCTTGCAAATCAACTCGCTGATGTTGACCAACCAATAACTGAAGACCGTCTGGTCTTACAACTTGTTCGTGGCCTATCCAAGGAGTTCGATACCACTGCTTCATTAATTAATTCCCAGGCCTCAGATTGGGACACGACCAGGTCGATGCTGAATGATGAAGTCATCAGACAGGCCGCTCAACAACAGCAATCTTCCACGGTTCTCGTAACCCCAATCGCCTCTCAATCTCCACAATCGGTTGTCCCCAATAATCAGTACCAGCAGCCCTGTGACAACAACAATCAGTACCAACAATCCAGCACTCAGTACCGTGGTCGTGGTCGAGGATGAAACAGACAGCAGTCTCGTGGCAGAGGAACTCGTGGCCGGGATATAGAGGTAATAATTCAAACTGGGTCTTTCAAAACTTCATGGGCCAATAATACTACCCACAGTGGGCTTGGTGGAACACACTGCCCTGCCCATACCCGACACAGCCCAACTGGTGGCCCAATGCACCTACACAGCCACCATCAGGCAACTTCACAGGCTATTCGGCCCCTGCCACCTATGGCCTAAACATGGTTGCCCCTCCTGTCACAGCCTATAATGCTTTATGTCCATCAGATTTAAGTGTCGCCATGAACAACATCAATCCCACCTACACGGACCCGACCCCACACATGGATACAGGTGTTGAGCGTCATGTCACTGACAATTAAGGTATGATTCACCACCCTGACTTATTTATTATTAACACTAAACTTTTAGTCGGCAACGAACAACACTTACCAATTGAGGGCTCTGGCACTGGTTACCTCCCAATAAACAACCGTACCTATATTCTCCCTGACCTCCTTTATAGCCCCCATATTATCAAAAACCTATTGTTCGTCCGCTATTTTACCCGTGATAATAATGTTTCCATTGAGTTTGATCCTTTTGGTTTTTCCTTGAAGGATCTCAAAACGGGACAACTCCTTTCCAGCCACAATAGTATGGGCGATCTTTATCCAGTCACTCCTCCAACACTCCCACCACAAGCCTGTTCTCTTACAGCTGCTACCTTATCCTGGCATGACCGTCTTGGCCACCCTGGAAAACAAGTTTTTGATATTTTGTCTAGAAATTTTGGTTCTTTATACTTTTTGCAACTCTTGTCATCTAGCTAATAGTAAACGTTTACCATTTTATGAATCCAATTCATTTACGTTTGCTCCCTTTGATATGATACATTGTGATTTGTGGACATCTCCCATTACCAATAAAACGGGCTATAAATATTACATGTTATTGATAGACAATTTTTCAAACTTTGTAGTGTGACCTAGGGGGAATTCGATAACCATGCCTTTAAAGACTTTGCACACCAACACGGTCTCCTATTCCGTTTTTCATGCCCTCAAACCTCATCCCAAAATGGACGATCGGAGCGCATGATTCGTCGGCTTAATGACATCATACGCTCCTTACTCATTCATGCTCATCTCCCACCATTATTTTGGGTCGAAGCCCTTCATACTGCAACCTATTTACATAATATACTTCCTACCAAACGTTTAAACTTTTACACCCCCACTTTTGCCTTATATCTATGTCACCCCACATATGACCACTTACGCGTGTTCGGATGTGCTTGTTACCCCAACACTTCAGCCACCCAACCCCATAAATTACACCCTCGTTCTGTGAGGTGTATTTTTCTCGGGTACCCCCGATTTCCGTGGATATCAGTGCCTTGATCCTACCGCCAGAAAGGTCTCCATCTCCCGTCACGTCACATATGAAAACACATTCCCATACACCATCCCCACACCCATGTCCAAATACTCTTTCCTTAATGATACTCTCTTACCCGGCTTCACTTTTAGCCCACCCGTACCCACTTCCGTTGGCCCTCCTACTCGCTTACACTCCACCTCACCTCACCATTCCAACACACCTACACACGTCGGCTTAAACCACCTTAGCCACCACCATACGCTCCCACCCAACACCTAACTCATCCCACGGCACCCACTACCTCAGCTCAGCCCCCACCACCGTTAAATCCACCATTAGCCGTACCTCCCCAGCCCACTAACACCCACCCAATGACCACCCGATCTAAAGCCCATCGTACCTTTGTAGCCCAAACGATCTCCTCGGTCCCCACATCTTACACCAAAGCCTTTGCCGACCCTTATTGGATGTCTGCCATGCAGGCTGAGTTTCGTGCTTTACAGGAAAATGAGACATGGGAACTTGTCCCCAAACCATCTGATAGACCAGTCATCAGGTGCGTGTGGCTTTTTCGCCATAAATTTAAGTCCAGTGGGTCACATGAACGTTACAAAGCTCGACTGGTGGTTAATGGTAAGTCACAAACTGTGGGTATCGACTGCAAGGTTACATTTAGTCAGGTAGTAAAACCAGCTACTATACGTACCGTCCTCTCCATTGCTGTTTCTCGTTCTTGGCCGATTCATCAGTTAGATGTCCAGAACGCTTTTTTGCATGGCAATCTGAATGAGACTGTATTTATGCAGGGGTAAACTGGTCTTTTTTTTACTATACGCCGTGTATAGCCCTGTATGTGGCGTATATATGGGGCAAGTTTGGTAAAAAGGACAATTTTACCCCTGAGTTGGGGGCTATATGGAGCCCAAACCATGGGTAAAGTTGCCTTTTTGACCCTTTATATACGCTGCGTATAGACCTATACGCAGCGTATATAAAGGTTTTTTTAGAAACATTTATACATTATTGGTTTTAGTAGATTTTATAAAAAAAAGTTTTCTATTTTAAATTAATAAAAATTTAAGTATTTCTTACAAGCTTTTTTATACAATGTTAATCAATTTTATACGATAAAAATCATATCGTATAGGTGTAGTATAGGTCACGTATTGACCTCGTATAAGCCTATAAGTGTGATATCGTATCGTATAGGTGTAGTATAGGTCACGTATTGAGCTCGTATAAGCCTATAAGTGTGATATCGTATCGTATAGCGTAGTATATGTCCCGTATAGCTCCCTTATAGGCCTATTGGTGTGGTTTAGGTCCCGTATAGGCCTATAGATGTAGTATAGGTCCTTTATAGGCCTATAAGTGTGGTTTAGGTCCCGTATATGCCTATTGGCGTGGTTTAGGTCCCGTATAAGCTTATAGGCATATACAAGACCTATAGGAACCTATACGAGACTTATATTATACACTATACGATACGATACGATACGATACGATACGATATAACACCCGTATAGGCCTATAGATGTAGTATAGGTCCCGTATAGTACTATAGGTGTGGTTTAGGTCCCGTATAGGCCTATAGGCATATACAAGACCTATAGGGAACCTATACGAGACTTATACTATACACTATACGATACGATACGATGTAATGCGATACGATACTATAGGATACCATACAACACCCGTATAAGCCTATAGATGTAGTATAGGTCCTTTATAGGCATATAGGTGTGGTTTAGGTCCCGTATATGTGACAACCCGAACTTTCAAGGTTGGTGTCGTTTTGTCCCGTGACCCTAACCTTTCATTATTTCTCTTCAACGTTCCTTGCTATGTTAAACTTATTAAATGTAAATATTACTGGATGCGTTTGAGTGTGTACTGGAGTTTTATTTTGTCAAGTAGTTAGCTGGGCTGCAATTATCCTTAAACAATCTCAGCCCGGTTGCAAAGGTTATTGGGCCGCCACCATTAATAAACAATCTCGGCCCACACCTCAAGTCGACGAAAAGCAATGGGTGTTTCGCCACCCTCACTTTGGACGAAAGGTGGACTTTCATCAAAAAGGAGTTTCGCCATTGAGGGGCCTCAGCCCAAGTCTTGTCAAGCCCAAACACCCTTAACTTGTAACGCAGACATATGAGTATTTCACGATTTTGAAAACACACAGACGCAAACCCTAGTGTTAACCCCTCCCTCTCTGGTCGGCTGCAACACATCTTTCTCATCTCCTTCGTTTAATATCTGGTATGTATATTTATTAATGTGATTGTATTAGTTTATGTGATCATAATAAACTGTGTATTAGATCTAGACTTATTGGTAAGTAAAATTGATGATATGCATGTTGGATCCGATGCTAATTTATGACGATTGACTGCTAGTATTGTCACAAGATTTTGATTATATGAGCACTAGTAAACTGAATTGGTATAATGAATAGTGATCTGTGATGCATCAATGGTGCAACTGATTGAAGCATGATGATGAGTATTTGGTGTATAACAATCTAGTTTGATGTGTTAATTCGTATGATAATGTGACTGCTAATGATAGATCTTAATGACGAAATTATCAGACACTGGATTAGGGTTATTATTCTAATTTGATGATGATGGCGATTAGGTTGATGTGATTGAAGCAGTAGGACATTAGGGTTTGCAGGTGCATGACAATTGTCTGATATTACCACGACGAAACAGGGGGGTTTCGCCAACACTTGGACCCGACGAAACATAGGAGTTTCGTCGTATGTGAACTCCACGAAACATGGGATGTTTCGTCGTGTAAGAATACGAGCTGGACAGTAGGTACCTATAGTGTTGACTTTGGATGTGTTTGTAGGATGTAGAGTTTGAGTTGTTCATGATGACTTGTGATGTGAATATCTGGTTATATGGAAACTGTTATTGATTAATGAGAATGACCGACTCACTGTTGAATGCTAATATGTGATATGCATGCTATGTGTTATACAGTAACCTTGTGATGAATGTAATCTGTGTACAGTACGTTGACTTTGTGAATAAGAACATGTGAAACATGTAATATTGATGCAAACTTGTGTGCGTGTGTGACTTGAACACCTGTTGTGTGATAACCATAAACTATTATTCAGGACGATGAGTATTTAGATTCATGAAACACTGATGTGAGTAGAGCACCTTTATGATTAATCACTGTTAAGTGATTGAGTTGCATGTGAAACCCGTATATTCGTTATATGATTTCATGATAAAGGTTATAGATCAACGGATTGTATGTTCAACAGTTACGATGCGTATAAGAACGTGTGCCTTACTTGTCTGTTACTTGTGCACCGTGCACGTTAGATATGTGATATGTGTGAACATTATACTGATTGTCTTTGGTAACCACGGTAGGGTTTGGTTGACCGACTTGGAACGGGTAAAGTAACTAGTTTAACATATGGAGCAAATCAAAGGTGAGTTCACTACTCTTGAGCATGTGTCCCGGTGGTTGGGACAGTCAGTGGGTATCCCAGGGAGGGATAAGTCTTTTGGGTAAAACTGGGATGTTGGATAATAATCTCACTCTATCGTTCTTAAGTCCCATCTTTTTGTTACCGGAGAGGTAGCGGGGTATTAGTTGGTAGCGCTACTTAGGTTTGGCACCCTCACCCCGTACCGGAGAGGACGGGTGTGAACTAATGACCCAGTCATGCCCAGTGCTTTGATAGGAGCACTGGGGAACGGGCAAAACATACATCAGGAGCCGTCTTGTTCAGTATCGAGATATTATCAACATTACTTTCGGATTTGTTAACAAACTGGATTAAACACTTGGTAATTAATGTTTTGTAAAAACCGTGAACTCACCAGCGTTGTCTGATACACTTGTTGCATCCTCGCAGGTCGTTAGGTACCTTGGATGGGAACTTGCTATCTGGATGGCTGGAGTGGGCATGGTCATGTCGCTGAGGATTATTTGAATGTTATTTAAACACTATTACATTTGGTTTTGAGAATACATTAAACATTATTTTGTCATTTGCTTCCGCTGAATCTGATAACTCTTGTTTGACAATTATGATCGCTTAATTCAATAAACATAAACTTGGTAATGATTAGTATTGGTTCAATGTGATTGGTAGCTTGGGTCCTGGTACGTCACACGTCCCGCGGTGTTTCCCCATGTGGTATTTTGTGGGTGTGACAGTATAGGCCTATAGGCATATACAAGACCTATAGGAACCTATACGAGACTTATACTATACACTATACGATACGATACGATACAATGCAATACGATACAATACAGTAGGATACCATACAACACCCGTATAAGCCTATAGATGTAGTATAGGTCCTGTATAGTACTATAGGTGTGGTTTAGGTCCCGTGTAGGCTTATATGTGTGGTTGAGGTCCCGTATAGGCCTATAGGTGGGGTTTAGGTCCCGTATAGGCCTATTGGTGTGGTTTAGGTCTCGTATAAGCCTATAGACATATACAAGACCTATAGGAAACCTATACGAGACTTATATTATACAATATATGATACGATACGATATAACACCCGTATAGGCCTATAGGTGTAGTATAGGTCTCGTATAGTACTATAGGTGTGGTTTAGGTCCCGTATAGGCCTATAGGCATATACAAGACCTATAGGGAACCTATACGAGACTTATACTATACACTATACGATACGATACGATAGGATACCATATAACGCCCGTATAAGCCTATAGATGTAGTATATGTCCTTTATAGACCTATAGGTGTGGTTTAGGTACCGTATAGGCCTATAGGTGTGGTTGAGGTCCCGTATAGGCCTATAGGTGTGGTTTGGGCCCCGTATTTAAAAATAATTAACAGTATGATATTTAAACGTTTATAGCATTCGAACCGCACTAGACATGGTATAATAATTTAATTTAAACGACAACTATATAATATGTTCGAACCATATATACGTGTTCCAAAAAAATTTAACGGTATATAATATTAATGGTATAATATTAACGGTTATATATTTTAAGCGATTTAACATTGGAATCGGGTAAGAATTTATACCACAAATACATCAAAATAACCAAAAAAAATCTGATGGGTTATATACGCTGCGTATAGCTCTATACGCAGCGTATATAAACCCTAGTTGTTTGTGCCAATGATTGTTGGGCAGACTCTGAATTCCATGTAACTTATACACTGCGTCTATACGCAGCGTATATAAACACTAAGTGTGCAAATAGGCAACCTTGGTGTGTGAATAGTCTGGGCTAAAAAACTTCAGTTAAAACTTAAAACAATATGGAGGTTTAAAAGGAAATAAGATGGAAGTTCATGTGTTCGTTATTATGTGTGCTCGAATTTTTATTTTAATTAACTATATTATCGTGAAATTTTCTTATTTGTGTACTTGTTATTATTAATTGAGATTTGGAATGAATAGATACATACACCGGTATTACTAATAAGAAAACTAACAGAAGTACTATATATTATATCACGAGAAAATTGATAAACTAACAGAAAAAAGGTACCATACTGTAAATTGCCGCCTCCGTCGCATTGCGCGGGTTTCCAACTACTAGTATATTATAAACGACTAAACGTTGGAAGCAAATGCATGATAAAATCACATGATAATATTGTTTTGGAGTATGAAACCAAAGGCGTTTGGGAAGACAAAAACAAAGGAAACACAAGGAAGAAAAGGGTTTGGTCACTCCATAAAAGTATTCCAATTTTACCCCTCCGACTAGAAAGAAAGAAAAAAAGAGCCAGTGTGTGCGCCAAACAACACACAGATAGATAATTGAATCTCAAATCCATCAACGAATCGATCTTCTGCTCTTCACCATCATAACAAAAAAAACCTAATTCAACCTCCAAATGCCACATTATTCCTCATCGATCTGTCTCACACGATCCAAAAAATGCTAATCGGATTCGGTTGATGCCTTCGTGATTCGATTCAGTTTGTAGAGATTTCGGTAATTTTGTTTATTGTTCGGTTCATTAATTAATAGAAGAGGAAATGAACGGTGGTGATGGAGGAGGAGGTGTTGCGGCAGCTCCGGCGGATCCACCACCGCCGCTTGACTGGAAATTCTCGCAGGTGTTTGGTGAACGAACCGCCGGTGAAGAAGTTCAGGAAGGTAAACTAGGTTATTGTTATTGTTAATTGTTGATTTGATGATTTTATATTGTTACGTGGATCCGGTTATTTATGTTAGGGTTTGGATTATTGGATAGAGTATGTTTGTGATTTGTTAATTTGATGGATACATTAGTGATTATTGAAATGATTAAATTAGGTTAATACTTGTAGTTTGTAGAGTTGTTGATCCAGAGATTAATACTTCTTCTGTTTTTCTTACTCACACAGTCACACGTGGACACAGTTTAGACCTGCATGTTTTAGGGCTTTTGAAGTATATGATATAGGTTTTCAACATCTGGTTAGTGTGAGATTGTGATCCTGTATAATTGTATTATTCTTTTTACGATTAAACGGTTTCGGAATCTCGTTATAGGTTGGAAGTTTATGTCCAATCACAGAGTTTCTGCATTTGGTGCAGTGACATTGTGACACTTGTATGATGATGACATGTGTTTTTCCACATTTATTGCTTTCATTATATTTAAGTATAAACCTTAGGCTGGCTCTAGCGGTAAGGAGGACCGGAGGTCCTCTTCCTCCTGAACGTCGGGTTTCAAGGGTGCCTCTTCTTCTTCCTCTCACATCACCATCCTTCCTTAACCACCCGTATCTAAGGATTTTTCACTTTCTCTTTTCTAGACACATCAGATTTGTCCGTATCCCTTCTTCTACTTCTGATACGGGCATGCCTTAAGGGCGCTGCACTGGATACAGTCTTGGATTTAGTAGCTGTTAAAATTAAACTGATACATGCAAAGTTGACCCGAAAGAAAGTCAATTCACAAGAATCGCTAGAGGCTTTGTGTTTTAGATCCCTCTTATAGCCTTATGTTGAGATTGTATATAGCCTAGTGTTATATATGAGTATGTTAGACAAATAGCTAAGTTTTGTATCATAGAGTCCTAATATGTCAAAGTGAGGAAATGCCAAGTACGAATGTACGATGATTGCATCTATAAATTGCATATATGAATAATATTTGTGTTTCAGACGAACAATGTTTTAGTTCACAAATCTATTTCTAGCAATTATATATCTCTTTGTTTTTTAAGTTCACTATATAACCAAATTTTGAAACTTGGATATCTATTCCTTCCTTTCTCACCTTTGATTCCTTCTGAAGCAAATAAGCAGTGGTTCTTATCTACATGATCTTTTTACTTTCATGAAGTTTATCATCTTTGTATCTTGTGTTTTCTAATGTTATCAAAGGCGCTAGGCGCAAGACACAAAGAAAGCGCTAGCATGAGATAAAAAAGGCACACGTGCAGGAACGAAAACTAAAAAATTCGGTATGCTATGAAAATTCACACTATTTAAGATCATCAGGTTAGGACCAAAAGTTCAAAAGTTCTTAAAATTGAAACTCAATACATAAAGTTGAATACAAAAAGCTCAAAAGTAATACCAAAAGTTCAAAAGTAGTAAAGAGTAAAGGTTCAAACGAGCAGATTTCTTCTCATCAATAATCAAGACAAGTGAATACAAGAACAGAGAAAAAGATTGTGCGATTTAGAAGAAAGAAATATAAAAAACTAACCTTGTTCTTGAGTCTTGAATCGTGAATTTGTGCTATGAAATAAATCATTGGCTATTAATAAGATCAAAATAAATAAATAAATAAAATAAAAGATAGTGCCTATGAAGAAAAAAGCTCACTTTCTGAATTGCCTACGCCTGAAAATTAAAGCCATGCCTGGAATCAATTGTAAAATCCTCCATTTTTAACTCCAATACTCCATAGGTGTTTTTAACTCCATTTATTTATAATCTAGTACCATGTGTATAGTGTTATTTTACAACCCTTTATTCTACTTCTCTAAATTCTTTTTTTCAGCTCCCAAAAATTTGTGATTGCATTTTCTGATTTGTTTGCACTTTCTTTCGCAGTGGATATCATCTCAGCAATTGAGTTTGATAAAAGCGGTGATCATCTAGCAACTGGCGATCGTGGGGGCAGGGTGGTATTATTTGAGAGAACAGATACAAAGGAGGTTTGTGCCAGAGTATATTGTAAATTGTATTTTTTATTTTTATTTTTTGAGGTTTATTTCTAGTATTTGATATTTTTAACATTTTGCAGAATGATGGAAGTAGAAAGGATTTAGAGAAGATTGATTATGCTACAAGTAGGCATCCAGAGTTCCGTTACAAAACTGAATTCCAAAGCCATGAACCTGAGGTTTCTTTGAACTCTTTATCATGTGTATATTTTCTAGTTGATGTATATCTTTGTTCATGCTACATCCCCAATCGTTCTTTCAGTTTGATTATTTAAAGAGTTTGGAGATTGAAGAGAAAATTAACAAAATTAGATGGTGCCAAACAGCCAATGGTGCCCTTTTTCTTCTGTCGACTAACGATAAAACCATTAAGTTCTGGAAGGTAATCACATTAATTTCTTTTCACTAAGTTGCAGGAAAGTTTAGCATATGTAGTTGTTTCTTTATGCTGGATTTTGATCTCTTTTTTCCTCATCTTTTCTTTTATTTTTATCATTCGGCAACACAAATTTCACATGGCATTATGTCTTCACATTACACAGGTTCAAGAGAAGAAAGTCAAGAAAGTTGCAAGCATGAATATGGACCCTTCTAAAGTTGTTGGAAAGAGCAATATTGGCAGTTCAAGTGTTTCATCAAGTACTAGTTCGCATCTTGCAAATGGGGGATACAAAGATACATCGTCCACTAATTTGATCAACGACTTCAAATTTCCTCCAGGTGGCATCCCATCACTGCGTCTACCTGTGGTAATGTTACTTGACTTGTGTATATTTTTGAATTATTTTATTGTCTTATTTTACACTTCTTCTCATCATCACCTAACTATTCCCTCACTTTTTTATTTTGCTTTTCAAACCAGTCATCTTAATAGTTCACCAATAGGTGTGACTAGTGACATTCCCCGTGCTTTGCGGCAGGATTTTAGTCGCTATTAATTTGATTCGGTACAATTTTTTCGATACGATACTGATAATCGATATAGCAAACGAAAGAGACAAAAACTAATACTGATGCAAACACAACTCCTTTGCCGACGATTTTTTTTTTCGGAACGTCGAGAAAACCTAAAAAACGAATTTCGGTTCGTTAACGAGAAATAACAAAAGGTTAGTTATATTCGACCTATTCGATTCATCAAATTTAAAAGTTAGCAGCTAAATTTTAAATTACTAAATTTTAGTGGTTAATTTATGAAAAAAAAAGAGTATACTATTAGTTTAAAAGGAAACTTTTGTGCTCATTAAAAAAAACACTTAAGACAACGTCAAGTTTAAAAAAAGAAAAAAAAAATGTTAAAGTTATTATTCATTAGCCAACTTAAAGTTTAAAAATGGGGAAAAAAAATTAAGTTACTATTCACATGAGTTGGTAATCGTATATATGTATAATATAATATAATGTATAATTTCTGAAATCCTAACTGTTCTCCATTTAACGTTGTTAATAGTACTTCTATTTTTTTGCGTATTTCATTTCATTCTTTTTTCAACTGATTTGAGATTCAAATATAAAACACTTTTGTAGGTGACTTATAATGAGACCAGTCTTGTTACAAAATGTAGAAGAGTGTATGCTCATGCACATGATTATCATATCAATTCGATCTCAAATAACAGGTCTGGGTATTTAATATTTTATTCTTGCACATAATATTGTTTACTTTGCTTATAGACACATATCTGATCTTGATTGCTTGAATCTCATCTTCGTATTCGGATATGATGCACCTTGACAAGATGCCATTGGTTGATACTAGTTTTCAGCACCTTAGGTTAGTCTATGTTCTGATGTCCACTTTTTTCTCCACTTATATGCATCAGTGATGGCGAAACGTTCATCTCAGCCGATGATCTTCGGATAAACCTTTGGAATTTGGAAATTAGCAATCAAAGTTTCAATATTGTTGATGTCAAGCCTGCCAACATGGAGGATCTTACAGGTATAATTTTTTAACATTTATTTGACTTACACTAAATTTTATACATGCCTCCATTATTGGGACAGACCATATAATAACAAAAGAAACAGAGTTATCGGCCTGTAAATGAATCCAGCGTTCATGAATTGTTCGTGAACTTGTTCGGCGGGAAGTTCGTTTATGTTTGTTTATTTAATAAACAAACGAACATGAACACATATTTTTGTTCATTTAACTAAACGAATGAACATAAAGACACACTTTGTTCATTCATTTATGTTCGTGAACGTCCATTTATGGTCGTTTATTTACATCTGTTTATATCCGTTCATTTCAATCTAAATAAATACATAAGTAGTTTTATCTATATGAATATTAAACATAAAAAGAAGTTTCGAACTACTTATATAAATATAACTAATTGTTAATTGACTTTCTAGTAATAAAAATGGGTTTTCCAATGAAATTTATCGTGAATAATTAATCACTGATTTATATAAAAAAATTATTTATGTTCGTTTATGTTTAGTCAATTATGTTCATTTATGTTCAATTGTGTTGTATATTGTTTGTTGAATTATGTCCGTTTAAGTTTGTTTGTTTATGTTCGTTTACATCCGTGAACTGTTCGTTTAGGTTTTAAACTAACGAACATGAACATGCCCGTTTTCTTAATAAACTAACAAGAACAAAAAATGTGTTCGATTATATGTTCGTGTCCGGTTAAAGTTGAATGAACTAACACGAACATGCCTTTGTTTGTGTTCGTTCGGTTCATTTACAGGCCTACAGAGTTATATATGCTGTAGATAGAGGTTTTATCGAAGGATTTACGTTATTATTATTATACGAATCATGTTTTTGTAATCATAATAAATAAGGTAATAGTTTACGAAAAAGTGAAAAAAAAGATACAAAAAAGTGTATGTGAAGTGAACTAAACACAGTCCGTTTCAACCCACAATAGCATTTCTTATATAGTGTGTGCAATGCTATTTTCTGTTTTTAGTATTAACTATTTTTCTTTTCTGCTTATTTATGATGCTTATCTTGACTGTGAATCAACTTTAATTGCAGAGGTGATTACATGTGCTGAGTTTCATCCTACTCATTGTAGCACACTAGCTTATAGTAGTTCAAAAGGATCCATTCGCCTCATTGATTTGCGTCAGTCAGCGTTATGCGATAAACATTCTAAATTGTATGTTCTTTCCTCCTTTTCTATTATTAAACAGTTAGAAAATATTATTACAAGCAGATGCATTGCAGCCTGTATGTTGTATTAATAGAAAAGCAATAATATATACTTTTTTTATAGGTTCGAGGAACACGAAGCACCTGGTTCAAAATCATTTTTCACAGAGATAATAGCATCTACCTCTGATATTAAGTTTGGAAGGGATGGAAGATATATACTTAGCCGTGATTACATGACCCTTAAGGTTTGTAATATTACCGTTGGCCGATATTTTTTATTTGACTTTTAAAGATGCTTATTAGCTTCAGCTATTTAACTAATAGTCAAAAATATTCTACTGATTTTGAGCAATTATGTTTTTGAAATTGTATGACTTGTGCAGCTATGGGACATCAACATGGACTCTGGTCCGGTTTCAACATTCCAGGTGCATGACCATTTAAGACCTAAGGTATATACATTCCTTTTACCAGTGGCAGTGCTACAACCAACTTGTAGCCCTTGTTTTTTTCCTTTTTTCTTTTCGTTTATGTTTTTAAAATGTTCACTCTCAGCTATGTGATCTATATGAAAACGATTCAATCTTCGATAAATTTGAATGCTGTTTGAGTGGTGATGGCCAGCGAGTTGCAACTGGTTCCTACAGGTAATACAACCCCCTTCCCCACCACACACACACATATGTAGGGGTGAGCAGAAAACCGAACCGCACAAAAACCGAAACGAAATTTACCGTTCGGTTACGGTTTTATACCATATGAAAACTGAACCGAACTGAATAACCTAAAATATCATCTTTTTAATGTTTGTTATATATTGAATTAGAAATTATTAGTTTTATTCTTGACTGTCAAGTATTTACAATAAAAATATTAACATGTTTATCCATCTACGAAATGATTTATCCATTGCCTACAAGAAATAACAAAATTTAACATAATAATTAAATGATTTTCAAAGTATTATAAAAGAAAATGTCTTGATAAAAATTTCGGAGAAACATAAAAATAGATTAGAAGGTTATGTTTAGGCGAACGATATTAACTAAAAAGGTTAAATATTATAACCTAAATATAAACATCTAAGAAAGATTCTTAAATCTTGGATTATACTTTTTATTTTTGAATCTTGTGTAATTTTGTTCTAAAAACCGAAAAAATCGAAATACCGAACTGAACCGTTGCTAAAACCGAAAACTGAAACCAAACGGTTTCTAATAACCCAAAACCGAACATTTCGGTTACGGTTTCGGTTTGACCATAAAACCAAACTGAACCGTTGCTGAAACCGAAAAAACTGAAATCAAACGGTTTCTAATAATCGAAAACCGAACATTTCGGTTACGGTTTCGGTTTGACCATAAAACCAAACCGAACCGAACCGTGCACACCCCTACACATGTGTGTGCCTATAAATATATGTGTGTGGGTGGGTGCGGTATGTATGTGATGTATGCATGTATTATTTCGGTACCCACTAACCTGTCACGTTTATATAACTTTTCAGTAATTTATTCCGCGTGTTTGGGTGCACTCCTGGCAGTAATGAATCTACTACCTTGGAAGCTAGCAAAAACCCAATGAGGTAATAGATTTAACTTCTTTTATTAAATCGATTTTTATATGCGGTTTGATAAGAGAAATTTTGTCAAATAAAAATTGTAGGAGACAAGTGCAGACACCTTCAAGGCCTTCCACCCTAAGCAGTTTAACCCGTGCAGTTAGACGAGGTCAGCTTTCTTCTTTCATTTATGCCTTAACTCTATAGGTGGCACTTTTATCCGTTTACTTGTAAAATTGAGTTGTGTTTTAATTCAAACTAGTATTTTGACCCGCAGCGCGTTGCGGCGGCGTTGAAACTTAAAGTAACTCGAATTTGTACCGTCAAATATCTGACCCCACTCTTAAATTTTGAACAAAATTTACGTCAAATTGTAGACCAACTGAAAACATGCATAAAATAAGCACGAAAACATATTATATTTGGCCCGACTCATTACCTAGAAAAATTTACGTGAAAACGTAAACTAAACTGAATTTATACCGTAACGTACTTAAAGTAAAGTAACTCAAACTTATATAGCGCCTAGTGAAAATGTATTATATATGACAAAATATACCAACTAAAAACGTACATAAAAGTAAGCACGAAAACTTATTGACAAAATGTAAACCAGTCAAAAAAATACATAAAAATAAGCACGAAAACGTATTATATTTGACCCACGTACGTAAAAATAAGCACACAACTCGAGAGGGTCAAAATAATATTTTACACAGTTTTTATAAAGCTAAGGGATGGAAGTGACAATGCTGATTGTTGAGGGTAGAAAATAAATAAAAAAAACCCACAAACAAACAAGAAATAAAAGACCAAAAAAAAAAAAGTTTGACAAGACATTCGCTACAGTGAAAACCCATTTCTCAAATGTTATATTTATAATATAGGTCAACCAGGTTGAAAAAACTCTATTGTTATTCAAAGACTTGGATTATTACTATAATAATATCGTATTTCTGATCCTAATCAATGCAATTAGTTATTATATTTATTAATAACTTTTTTTTCTTACAAGTGGAAAGGAAAGTTGTTGCGGGTCAACCCGGCCCAGCATGGCTCAACTCCATACCACATAAATGGGTGTAATGATTATAAAAAGAAAACGGTATTTGTACAGGAGGAGGAGAGAGCTCAGGGGTTGATGCAAACGGGAATTCTTTTGATTTCACAACGAAGCTGCTTCACCTGGCGTGGCATCCTAGTGAAAACTCTATAGCTTGTGCTGCTGCTAACAGCTTGTACATGTATTATGCCTGAAAGGCACTAAGCACGTAACAGTTTAAAAAAAATATCACTTGCCAACTCAGATAGGTGGCTTCTTTTCGGGACAACTCTAATAGATGAATTCAGAAAAGCCATAGGAGGAGCCACGGGTTACGGTTCAACGTCTATTCCTTTCATTTTACTTTTTTTTTTGTTGTTGGAAAATAACGGTTTTTTTTATTGTGTTGGGTTGAAGTGAGGAAGAAAGATTCAAATTGTAGCTCTCCTACAACCTTTATGAATATGTGGAACTTAGGGTCAAAGTTAAAGATGTAGTAGTTTTAGACATCATGTTTATATATATTCATCCTCTTTTACCATATACGATTTTCTCTGTATCAAAAAATTCTTGCATTTTTAAGATTTTGTTCGTCTTTTTTTATATCCGGTGTTGGGACCTTCATTATATATCTTGTTCATTTGTGACATGTCAAAATTAAGGCAGTAGATAAGGGGTATGCATATGATGAAAGAGCATTTCATTGTGATTATGAGTGGCAAAAAAAGTTACTCGTGTCAGTTTGTATAACGGGTCAAAACCGGCTGGGTTATAGCAGGTTCGTCTGCTATATTTGTTCTAACTCCACCTAGTACTAGTGAAGTAACACAATTATGCACCTTCATTCATTCTGACTTGTCATCCAGTTATACTTTATTTTTAAACATCTAAGGATGACGTGAGTAGAATATGTACAACTAAATTTGACTCAAAAGCGTTTTATCAGATATCCAAACCAACTCGAATTAAAATTTTATCATAGAAAATGGAGATGTGCCGGTGCTACCATTGCTAATATGCTAACACGAGTGGTGCGATATTCTCTTGTTCTAGGTTTGACTTTGTTAAAGAGTTATCGTGTTATATAAAGGAATAACACCATAAGGCTACCCGTACCCGTGTATAGTTTGGCTCCCCTCGCCACATCACCTTTATGGGACGCCAAACACCACGCCACAGGCGCCAAGGGCTCTTTCATGAGTGAGGTAATGGGCACTAAAGTGGAGGCCAGTGTGGACCCATTTGTCAGCCCATAGACCAATGAGAACCCTCCAGATGGGAAGGGGTGCCGAACCACAGCTGTAGCCTAAGCACTAAGCAGGTTAAAAAGAACTTGTCTACGAAAATTAATTATTACATTTTTTTTAATGAAAGCCGTATCCAAACCGGATTCCCAAAGTGGTTACTCCCAAACTGTATCCAAATTTGTTTTTAACGGCTAGATTCCCAAATTCGTAGAAACAAGCAGGTCAGATCCCCAACCGAACCCCATTAACTGAAACCGGTTTTGATACCGGATCGGATTTATAACTCTGATTCGGATCATTTTATGGTTTTTTTTTTTTTTGCACTCCTAGGCTTCTAACCGGTAGTTGGGTCTCCGTATGCTGGGCTGAGAAACAAAAACATGTGCCAAACATGCTATTAGAATGGGCCGGATCCAAAGTGTATATAGGCCGGATCCAAAGTGTATAAACGCCGGAAGCCTAAAAGGCTAAAACTATAAGTCAAATTTAAGCCATTAGCATTTAGCATGCAAGCATGAGCATTTTCTGTTTCATATTTGTAACAAAATAAATTAATACTTATACTAGTATAATATATGATAAACTAAAGATAAATAAATGAGTAAATTACGTTTTTGGCCCCTGTGGTTATATCACTTTTACTATATTAGCCCAAAATAAGAATTTTTAACATACATGCCCCCATGGTCTCTATAACTAACCATTTTGGCCCATAAGTTTAGATATTATGGGGGCCAAAATGGTTAGTTATAGAAACCATGAGGGCTAAAATGGTTAGACTTAGGGGCTAAAATGGTTAGTTATAGAGACCATAGGGGCAGATATGTTAAAAATTCTTATTTTGGGCTAATATAGTAAAAGTGATATAACCACAGGGGCCAAAAACGTAATTTACTCTAAATAAATATTGTGTTCACTACAATAGCACAATACAGTGATAACGTTGAAATAGAAAAATAATAATAAATAACTTGAATTCAAATAATAGGTGGACTTGTTTAAATAGCTCATGCTCGAAATCAACTCTTATAATTGTTAAGTCAAGCCAAGATGAGCTTGCTCACTTTGCATAATAATAGATTACTATAATATCAACTAAACCATATTGAGTACAAGCTAAAGTTTTAAGCCCGGTACCAGTGGCGGAACCAGCCTATTAAATCAGGGGTATCCCAAAAAAAAATTTACCTTGCAATCATACAATATTAAAAAAAACGACAATAAATAAATAAAGTAAAACAAATACCTAATAGATTTGTCCTCTTCTTTTTTTCATAGCTTAAATCTTTCCATCACGTTGTCCATTTTTACTTTATGAAAAAAAAAATCATTTTCGACTGCACAAGCCATGGCATTGTTCAAAAATTTCGGGCCCATTTGATTGCGTATAAAACATGCCCATTGTCGCCTCCATAATCAACATATAAATGGGACTGTTTTATTATTATTTTGGATCTTGGGCTAATGAGCTAGCTTAATAGGCTATAAACAATTATGTTTGGGCTTGTAAAAAGAATTAGATTTACACTGTTATACTATCCTATTTTTAAGGTTAGGGTTATCCTCGTATTTTTTAGGTGTATTCTTTGTATAAAAACGAAAAAAATAACACTGCGAGTACGGGGTTGAGTCGTAGCCCGTGCTACGGCTGCTTATACTGTAGTTCTGCCTCTGCCCGGTACCATACCTCGAGCCATGGTTGCAAAACTCGCTAGGCGCTCCCTAGTCGGATTCGGGAGTACTCGGGAAGTACTCGGCTTAGGCGGAGATTACTCGGGGAGTAATTGGCCAGGGAGAAGAGTACTCGTGCCTCGGCAGCCTACCTTGTAGCGAGTACTCGGGGAGTACTCGGAGCCTAGACGGGACTTTTACAACCATGCCTCGAGCTGAAACTGACTTGACTGCTTGTTACTTACAAACGTATTCTTATTACAACAACGTATAAAACCATCATATCAAATAATATGGTAATGATGTGGAAAAAAATCACAAAAATGAATATGCTTTCCTAGTTAGATATTTATTTTTATTGACGGTCTTTATTAGTCATTAGTCAGTAACTTTAGTATAAACAAATTTCTGTATATTTTTATGAATCTAGTGATTAGATTTTTTTAAAATTATAAAATTTGTGTTAGTTTTCTTAATCACAAACATATTTACAATATATCAAATTCTTTCACAGGGTGAAAATTTTATTTATGTAGTGTCACTTCTATAATTTTATTGATGATTGCGTATAAAAATGGTAAGTGGACTAGTGGAGCAATTTAAAAACCCAAGTTCAGAAAATCATTTCAATACGAGTTAAATCATATAGGATTCAGTTTTCCAAGAGAACTAGTTCTACACGTAACACACGAAATGCATATGACCTTGAATTTCTTTCATCCTCTATTATTAGTCATTTCGTCAAAACCTTAAATTGTTATATCTATCTATTTCTACTTAATTATACATCTATATCATTCTTATAATATAACTTTGGATCAAAATGTTAATGTTTTATCCATTGGTAATTATTTTTAGTATGTTAGTTACAACGTCTTCAAAACCGATGATGCCTGAAATGAAAGGTCGCCTAAATTTAATAGAAAAGCGATTCATGTGCACTTCACGTGAGGCCATTTTAGTTATATTAGATTATCATGTGCCCTTCATGTGTGTATTTATAACTGTATTGATGAATGTGTTTACAATGAGGGTTATATATGTCTAATTATACAATACCACCTTCTAATATCACTAATTTCTTTTTAAACGGTAAAGAATCTCACGTGTAAACCTATTATGTTCGGAGCTATATCCAAGGTCCACTTCTCGACTGTCAGGTTCGAACCTAGGATTAAAGCCCCGATTCGTCCCTTCACCCAGATGTCCCTCGAAAATGGCTCAAGCGGGAATCGAACCTGCGTCTCCACTAAAAAAAACGTCTTTTGACCGCTAAACCAACATTTCAGGACCCTAGTATCAGTATCACTAATTACAACATAGTCTAATAATGTAGAGTGCACATAAAGAGACTTAACTTCAAAAAGAGACTCAATCCATTTCAGAAACCATACATATTATCTGTTAATGAACATTTTGTCCCACAGACGACAGGAATAAAAGAAATTTACCGTTAAAAAAAATAGACGAAATATACATTACATGCTTACTACTAAATATGTAAATAGACCATAAATTGTTTTCAAGTAAATTTTTAGAATAAAATACAATATAAGACATAATGTCACGACCCCCGACCTGTACACCGGTTTGGGCGTCGTGAGACAGACAACAGTGGTACCAATGTTTATTAATTGGCAGTGGAAAAATCACCAGGACCGGGTGTCGGGAAAATATTTATCAGAGTTTCAAAACACCGAATTATTTTATTTCATAACTGTGGGGTAAAACCCGTATTTACAAAAAGGAATTTCACTGGGGAAATCCTTTATTTACAGAAAACACGTTTCATTTCTGGTTTACTGAGCCACTTATTTAAGCTGAAGTGCTTCACGGCACTTTTCCTTTCTTCACAATAAATCACCTGAAACGTGTTTTAAAAACATTTGGTCAGCAAAAAATACTGGCGAGTGCATTCAATTTGTACAAAAAGACACATTGTTATAGTTTTACAGTATTAAGAGCGATTACAATGTTTATATCAACCAATTACCCCAAATCGGTATTTGTCACTCGACCGGATCTGTGACTATGGTCATATCACACATTGGCTAACCCGTTGTCCAATGGTGAAGCTTATCAAGTAGTGTATACAAAACCCCACATACCGGCAGTAATTGTAGATTACAGAGACTTAATTATTGTAATTACAACTTTGAAAACAAGTAGGGTTTTGAAAGCAGTTTGATAAAAAGAAGAATGACTCACTTTGCAGGTTTAGGTTGATAGAGCTTGCCTAATGGTTTATAGCTGGTAAACCTAATTAAATATACAATGCACACGTATTAGTGTGTTAACTCAATACAACATTAACGATAATCACGGGATCGAGACCCACAACGAATGAAAAAGTATAGCCGGGTACCGGCAGCACTTAAACATCTGTTGGATTGGTTTTAATCAATCGGATATAGTACCGTAGCAGTGATCGAGTTATTACCCTGATATCATAGCAGAGTTTCGAGACTTTAGGGTGTAAGTTGAAAGAAACAGAGCAAAAAGCAGTGTAACGAACAAAATTTTTAGTCGTAATAAGCAAACTGACCCTATCCCAGACTCTGGGATTTATACCTAAATTTGACACCTCCCGCGCGTCGCGCCAGCCTCCCTCGATCCTATCGTGTGTCGTGAGGCTGGCCCACCTAGCCTAGGGCAGCCTTGTGTCGTTTATAACCTGGCCATTCGTCAATTTCGAGTTACACGCATTCAGAACTCATGTCGCGGGTCGTGAAAGATTTAGGGGACCCCCCCCCCCCATGAGTCTCCGGGGGGGTCCCTGTTACCAGTTCTGTCTGTTTTTCAATTCGGGTCGCGCCGTACAAGTTTGGGGTCTCACTTCACTTGGGGGTCCTTAACGTGTATTTTAGGAATGGGTAATTGAAATTTTTGAGATTGTTACACATAAACAATTATCTCAATACGAGTTAATATAAACTAATACACATTACATGCTTACTACTATAGAGGCCGGTTAACAGCACATCTGACTTAACTTAGGCCTTCAATTGAACATAGTGGCGCAATAGTAATTAACATGACATAATTACGCACGTTATTGCATAACTACGTATAATGTCACACCCCGATATTTCCACGTATTACCGGTGGGCCCGGTGGGGAGCATCGTGACGTAGTTGATATCATAGACAATTTGTATTATCACAGTTTAATACACAGCGGAAGCAAAAGATGAATCTCATTACAAACTGAATAAAAACGTAATATCAAAGTATTACAAACGGACTGTAAAGGATCCACAGGCGGATCAAAAGATAAAAAGATCATTGTTCAACAGACTTTAACATCTTAAGCTTGCAAGACTCTTTAGTGATGCTAGGAGTAGCCAGCCTATTCCGTTTAATACCTGCACTTAGCCTTTTTGGGAAAATACGTCAGTTTACACTGGTAAATACAATTAACCGACTCATTTTGAAAAGAGTTTAAGAAAATTGATTTGAATGCACAAGGCACGAAATATCTTTTATAACTTGGGACAATTATTTAAAAATAATCTTGTATACAGTTTTACTTATTTGTCGTCCGTCAGGGCCGGTTAGAAGAGCCGGACAAGATTAACTGACACGCCACAGGCATAATGCCCACAAGGTTAATTCCTTAAAGTGGGTTACCAGTTTTTACATATGCAGCTGTCAGGTGTATGCGTACACCCCGTGCTTAGGTCGTGGCCATTTCAATGAATGATGCCAAGGATATCCCGGACATGGTCATTAACCCCCCAAGGGCCATATACCAAATAAAACAGATTAAAACGGGTTATGTAAATATATTAATCACAATCCGATTTAAACAACTACATACCCGACCAAGCGGTATTATTATAATACCGTATCCCAAGTCCGTATAGGGAAAATAAGTTAAAAGTATTTACCTGAGCAAGTATATATCACAAACAGCGAGTGCAAGTAGCTTTTACCGGGCTCCTAATCTGGAACGAAGGTTTTAATAACCTATTAGATTCCTAACGGGTCTTAATTAAGTCTAAACTTAGACCGGTTAGTTTTAAAAGAAGATATACGGTTCAAAACGCACGATTAAGCGATGACCGGATTAGAGTGTGGTTTAGACCCGACAAGTTTGTATACTTGTATAATATGGGTAAACTAAACACATTCTGGATTTTGAGATAAAAACGATAAGGTTTGACCTGTTTCGGCTAATTTATGCAAACTAGTTACACAAACCGCACCGAACGCGAATAATGCGTAACGGGTAACCAAATGAGTCATGAACAGGTTTCCTAAGTTAACATGCCTTAAATATGTTGTGATATCATTAAGATACCTCCCATTATGCCCAAAATGGATTTAAATTCAAATTATGCCCCGTAGGGGTATTTTGGTCATTTTAAAGCTTATAAAGGAGTTTAAATATAAATCTGAGTTTCAGGTCTGATATATTCAGTCAAAATACTTATTTTTATAAGTTATAACAGTAGGGTATGACATATATGTGACATTTACCTTTTATAACCAAACTATGCACCGTAGGGGCATTTTGGTAATTTCACATAAGCTTTAAAGGTCAAAATTTGAAATCTGAGTTTACAACTTTTGCTTACTGTTAAAATATAAAAATTTGCTTAAAACATCAGTAGGTATTATGTCTTATATGAGAAAAATGGTTTTAATACATACTATGCGTTTTAAACGCGTAAAAAGACAGTTTTAAGCGATTTTCGGGTTTTTAAAGAAAAGCTGATATTTTTATCATTCCAGAAGACTCAAAATATTTTATTTATTATATAAAATCAGTAGCAAAAGATTTGGTATCAAAATATTATGTAAAACTCATTTTATAGGCCAAAAGGGTAAAACCGACAATTACCGAATTAAAGCTATAACCCTATGTTATGCTCAGCCTAAAAATAAATAAAAATCTTCAAAAATCCCAAAATATTATTTTACATCAGTAGGTTAAAAGTTTGGTATCAAAAATTGGGTTTAGATAGGCTTTATGCTAATTACGCCGTTTAATTAATAAAAAGCTTTCTAATTACGCTATTGAGCATAACTCTTAATCTAGACCTCAAACTGATGTGAAAATTTAGGGACATGTTAATAAATCAGTAATAAAGATTATTGTCCTCTCACATTTTCAAAATTCTTGTTTTAAGGTAAAAAGGGCATATTGGTCAACATTTAGGCATATAACGGAAACATGCATATGAATCGGATAATTAATGAACCAAGTTGTATAATCACAGAGGGTTATACTAACATGTAACCTGGTCCTAATAAAGCTCTAAGGCATTTCTAAAATATGCTCTAATGGGTCAGAACTGAAAGTCAAAGCAAAAGTCCACTTACGCGACTTTCGGTTCCGAACCAATCTTATACTGAAAATTGTCTGGTTGAACATGCTTAGACATGTTCTTACATTAATTACCAAGTTATACAAGTGATAAAATAGGTTTCATAGCTTCTACATTGTTAATTATGTGTTTATGCGAAAATTAGCTTTCTGTTGACTTTTTATAATCAAGTTTGACCCGACAATTGACCTAGTTAGAGTGGGAATCAGAGGGTGCCCTTTTAAGGGTTTATTACCCACATAATTACCAACTCAAAGATACTTTTAATTCGAGAATTGACTGGACCATTAGTGATTAATCACTAAGTCAAACCTTAATTACGACGGTTTGACTTTGGGCCATTAAACTAATTAAAACTGAATTACAGAAGCTAAGATGACTTACAATGGTCCTTAGCACGAGATTAGAACAGAGGAAAGGCTTCCTAATTGCCAAGAATGCTACAGAGAGTTAGAACAAGCAAGATGTGCAAATGTAAGTTCACAAGTTGCAACAATGGATCTATTTATAGCCATGAATGGGTCTTGGAGATTGCTACAGGTGTTATGGGAACTTTAGAGATGAAAACAAGTGTCTAGGGACGTGTTTCAAGCAGCTAGAGGGTGGCAAACTCGCGGAATTTAGCAAACATGCAAGCTGCCACGTTAAAACAACATTTTCTGAGCTAGCAGTCCTTTGCGTCGCGCGACGGAGGTGTGCCCCAGGTGGTGGCGCAGCGCCAGGGGTAGGGGGACCAGCCAACAAGTTTCAAAAAATGTCATTTTCACCCCCTGGACCGTCTAAAGCGTAATTTCTTCCATTTTAAGCACTTTTAACCCATGAAATTTATATTTCTATGATCCATGAGATATAACCAAACATTGTTAGGTCCGGTTTCGTTAAACGATAACCGAAAACACAAGTTTTGCCTCGTTGACGCTTTTAACCCCTTAATTACGAAAGTTAGCGTATCTTTCTCATACGATATCGAAACCTTGTGAAATTTTTACCACTTATTCTTGGGAGTATAATTAATCGTTACAAAGCTTCAGGTTCGCTAAAAGGTCACTCAGAGGTATAAATTAAACATGTTGACCCTTTTAACCCTTGTGGTTTGTAAACTTTCATTTTCTTCCACAAATGGCCTCACACGCTTCATAATTCATTCGTTTAAGGTTATATACATCGTGTAGGGTTGTTGAAAGGCATAATTATAAAATGTTGACACTTTGTATCCTTATATTCATATACTTTCTTTGTTTGTTAACTTTAGTCCCTCATAATCAATCCGTTACATGTTTAAAGTCCATGACACGTGTCGATACTATATTGGACATGATTTTGCGAGGTGTTACATCCTCACCCCCTTAAAAGAAATATCGACCTCGAGATTTATTGAAATAAATGAGGGTACTTCTCTTTCATTATGGACTCTACCTCCCACGTATACTCGGGACCTCTACGGGCATCCCATTTAACTTTCACAATTGGTACCTGCTTCCTTCGAAGCTTCTTAACCTGTCGATCCTCAATCGACAAAGGTTTCTCAACAAACTTTAGGCTCCCATCTATGTGCACATCCGTATGCGGTATGACTAGTGATTCATCAGCTAGACATTTCTTCAGATTGCAGATGTGGTATACATTCTGAATACCACTGAGCTCTTCAGGAAAATTTAACTTATAAGACACTGTTCTGACACATTCGATGATCTCGAATGGTCCTATATATCGCGGACTTAACTTGCCTTTCTTGCCAAAACGCATTACCCCTTTTCCAGGGTGATACTTTCAGTAACACTTTGTCACCAACCTCGAATTTTAGAGGTTTACGCCTTTTATCTGCGTAGCTTTTCTGCCTATCCCTGGCAGCTTTGAGACGATCTCGTATCTGTACAATCTTATATGTCGTCTCCAGGACTATGTCAGGACCTGTTAGTTGGACATCTCCAACTTCTGCCCAACAAACGGGCGTTCTGCACTTTCTTCCATACAAAGCTTCAAAAGGTGCAGCTTGAATACTGGAATGATAGCTATTGTTGTATGAGAATTCAATCAATGGGATCATCCCAACTTCCTCCTAAGTCAATAACACAAGCTCGTAGCATATCTTCGAGTGTCTGTATGGTACGTTCACTTTGCCCATCCGTCTGAGGATGATAAGCAGTGCTGAAGTTCAATCGAGTACCTAACGATTGCTGAAAACTTTTCCAAAAGTGCGATGTATACCTCGTATCCCTATCAGAGATGATAGATACTGGCACTCCATGGAGAGATACAATCTCATCCACGTACAGCTGAGCTAACTTATCTGAGCTGTGTGTTTCCTTAATAGGTAAGAAGTGGGCTGACTTAGTCAGTCTATCCACTATCACCCAAATAGTATCATTTCCCCGTTTAGTCTTTGGCAACTTGGTGATAAACTCCATAGTCACCATTTCCCACTTCCAGGTGGGAAGTTCAGGCTGTTGTAGCAAACCTGACGGCTTCTGGTGTTCAGCTTTAACTTGCGCGCATGTCAAACATTTGACTACATAAGTAGCTATAGACTTCTTCAAGCCTATCCACCAATAATTTGCCTTCAAATCCTGGTACATCTTGTCACTTCCAGGATGAACGGAATACTTAGAACTATGGGCTTCCTGAAGGATCACTTCCCTAAGTCCTCCAGAGATTGGAACCCATATCCGTCCATTCAATCTTAGGATTCCATCCTTTCCATATGACAACTGTTCTGCAGTGACTCCCAATTTTTCATTTGGATAGTTAGCTTCCAACACAGCTTCCTTCTGAGCGGCCAACAACCTTTCATTCAAGTTGTTTCTCAATTCAACGCTCTTGGCATTGATCCTTATGGGCTTCACCCTTTCCTTCCTACTCAAAGCATCGACGACTACATTTGCCTTGCCTGGATGGTATTTGATTTCACAATCATAGTCATTTAAAGTTTCCATCCATCGTCTTGGCCTCATGCTTAAGTCCTTCTGATTAAACAAGTATTGAAGGCTTTTGTGATCAGAATAGATCACACACTTAGTACCATACAAATAATGCCTCCAAAGTTTCAGTGCAAATACAACGGCACCCAACTCCAAATCGTGGGTGGTGTAATTCTTCTCGTGCACTTTTAACTATCGAGAAGCATAGGCAATAACCTTGCCTTTCTGCATTAGCACACATCCCATACCAGTGTGTGATGCATCACAGTATACTACAAATTCTTCTATTCCATCCGGCAATGTCAACACAGGTGCATTGCTCAACTTCTGCTTAAGGATGTCGAAAGATTCCTACTGCTTAGGCCCCAGTCAAACTTGATGTTCTTGCGGGTTAGTGAGGTTAGGGGTGCAGCAATCCTTGAGAAGTTTTCAATAAATCTCCTATAGTATCCTGCCAAACCCAAAAAGCTACGAATTTCTGTGGGCGTTTTTGGCTCTTGCCAATTCATGACAGCTTCAACTTTGGCGGGATCCACCTGGATACCACGCTCACTAACTACATGTCCAAGAAACTAGACTTCGCGAAGCCAAAATTCACACTTTGAAAACTTGGCGTAGAGTTTCTCATGATGTAGAAGTTTGAGAATACAACGAAGATGTTTCTCATGGTCAGCTTGGTTCTTTGAGTAAATAAGAATGTCATCAATGAAGACGATGACAAATGTATCCAAGTAGGGCTTGCATACGCGGTTCATGAGGTCCATGAATGCCGCTGGTGCATTAGTGAGCCCGAAAGGCATCACTAGGAACTCGTAGTGACCATAGCGAGTTCTAAATGCAGTCTTGTGCACATCTTCATCTCTAACCTTTAACTGATGGTAACCTGACCTTAAATCGATTTTGGAGAAATAACTCGCCCCTTGCAATTGATCGAACAGATCGTCGATCATGGGCAATGGATATCTATTCTTGATAGTAACCTTGTTGAGCTCGCGATAATCGATGTATAGACGCATCGATCCATCCTTCTTCTTTACAAACAGTATTGGTGCTCCCCATGGAGACGAACTAGGACGTATAAAACCTTTTGCCAACAAATCATCTAGTTGAGTCCTCAACTCTTTCATCTCTGTTGGTGCTAACCTGTAAGGTGCCCTTGCAACAGGTGCTGCTCCAAGAATGATGTCAATTCTGAATTCTACTTGCCTATTTGGTGGCAAACCAGGTAGTTCTTCAGGGAATACTTCGGGATATTCAGAAATGACGGGGATGTCTTCAATCTTAGGCTTCGGCTCATCAATAGATACTCATGCCATGTAGATGATACAACCCTTCTTCATGCACCTTGATGCCTTAAGCATAGACACTTGCTTAGGCAATCCATACTGAGTATCTCCCTGTATGGTAAGTGGCTCACCATAAGGAGTCTTGATCACCACTTGTTTCTTGTTACACACAATCTGGGCTTGGTTATGAGATAACCAGTCCATGCCTATAACTATGTCGAAACCAGCTAACTTTAAAGGAAGTAAGGATAGCGGAAAAGAGTGGTTCCTAATGGATATAAAACATCCATCTAACACGGTTGATGCGGTTTCTATGGTACCATCGACTAATTCTACCTCATATTTCACACTTAGGGTTTTAACAGGTAAATTCAACAACTTACAAAACTTATCATCTACAAATGACTTATCCGCACCCGAATCAAATAACACCCTTGCATAAACATCATTTATAAGGAAGGTACCTGTTATCACATTATCATCCTGAACAGCTTCTCGTGCATCCATTCGAAAGACCCTTGCATTGGTCTTTTTGACTTCTTCAGGCTTTTTGGCATATTTAGGGCAGTTGGACTTGATGTGCCCCTTTTCATTACAGTTATAGCACGTTGCATCCTTTATCTTCTTGCACTCTATCGTCTTGTGCTCCTTGGATTTGCATAACCCACATGCAGATGGTTTTGACTGAGACTTGGATTCGAACCTTCATTTTTTAAGGTGACGTTTCTGGCAGGTTTTGCACTTTGGCTTCTCATCTAATTGCTGACTACCCTTGCCAGACCCAAACTTCTTCTTGTGGTTTGTGGTTCCCTTAAACTTCTTCTCAGACCGTCGTGAGTTATCATCCTCACGTTTTCTCTTACCTTCCTCCGAGTTCTTATGCGATCTTAGCCTGACCGCATCCAAGGTAAGGGATAAAGATAGGTCAGCTACTGACCTAAAAGTAGCAGGTCGAGATGCCTTTACACCGGCCTTGATCTCTGGGGCTAAACCCCCAATGAAACGAGCTATTCTCTTGGGCTCCGGTGTTACCAAATATGGAACCAGTCGAGACATGGTATTAAAGCTAGTAAGGTAAGTCTGACAGTCTAGGTTTTTCATCAACAGAGATAAGAAGTCGGACTCAATCTTTTCAACCTCATGCTGAGGGCAGTAATTCTCTTTGATGAGTGCAACAAACTGATCCCAAGACAGATTGTACAATGGAATCTTCCCAGTAGCCTGGATTAGAGACCTCCACCAGGCTAGTGCTTCTCCTTTAAACGACTGAGATACATATTTCACAACGTCCCTATCAGCGTAACCACTGATATCAACTACAGTGTCCATTTCATCGAGCCAAGTCATACAATCGACGGCTCCTTTCTCCCCTGTGAAGTCTCTAGGCTTGCAGGAGACGAAATACTTATATGTACAAGACTTACCACATGGTTCTTGTTTGATCTCAATCTTCTTCGACGGAACACTATGCTGGTTTGAGGAGTGATGATCGTCATCCCTCCTTGATCCATCATGTTTAGGAAGTGGCTTACTAGGAGCCTCAGAGTGAGTCTTAGGTTTAGAACGGGGTACTGATAAGGTCCTGCTTCGAGTACCACTCGACTCATTAAACTGTCTATCTATGGCCTTGGTAACAGCATTATCAATCAATGCTTGAAGTTCCACACCAGTTATGTTGATCCTGGTGGTATCATGCTTTTCCCTTGGGTGACTGTTGATTTCTTCAGACTCAGCCATGTAGCTTGATTGCTACATAAAAAGGATGACAATAATCTCTTAGAGGTATATAATAGATTTGTCATCTTGTCAATTTATTAACCATGGTATTAAAGAACCATATTGGCTAATTTGTTAAGTATTTTATTCAGGATTTTTCATTAATAATCCTTAGTTATAATTAAATATAATAATGGCACAAAAGGCCAAGTCACATGGACACATTTAAATTATAAGTCAAGATCTTATAGGATCGAGGTATTAAGGCTTGAATCATAGTTCATTACCTTTCTTGACAGGGAGTTGTAGGCTACGACTGTCTTTTGTCTTATATGACAATAATTATGGCCCGTAGGCATTACATCACAAATGGATGTTTATTAATAAGGAAGGAATTGGAATAATCCAATATAAGGATGGCACGTGTGATTTTACGAATCACATTAGCCAGGAATGTTAACATATTTTCAGATGTTAACAAGGATTTGAATCTTTTTAAACAGGTTTTACCATCATGGCCAGGTCTTATAATGACATGCAGGCTAGGTTATACCCTTTAAGATTCTTATTTAATATTTAAAGGCAGACCTTATAAAAGGAATGATATATTTTAGATTTATTTATTTATTCCATACATATTACATTTATGCATATAATGACAAATAAATTTTAAATGATAACTTGCCACTAATAATTTAAAAAGAGTACATTTTGCCCTAAACGGGACTTAACAGAAATACTTGCCCACGCAGGGGCTAAATAGAAAAGACATGCCCACGCAGGGGCTAAACAGAAACTACAAGTCCTCGCAGGGACTGGTTACAGAAACAGATGTCCACGCAGGGACTTGATTAAACATTAAAGAAATACAAATAAACAAGTAAAGGATTTAATGACCCTTTTTGCTCTTCCCCTTGATTAAGCTCGCCAGACCCTTGAGAATTCCTCGATTTTGCCTACGCTCTTCCCGAACCTCCTGCTCCACCTGACTCAACCTTTGAAGAATCTCCTGCTGTTGTGGTGGCGATATCAATGGCGGCTGCGGGGGCTGCTGATACTGCGGAGGTTGAGGAGGTGGCGGGTATTGGTACCCATAGGGTGGGTACCCAGTCTGATACGGGACTCCAAAGGGACCCTCGGGATGGAGAGCATTGTAGTCCCATGCTGCCTGGTATGGGTCAACATTAGCATAGTTGTAGTTGGTATGGGCCGGCTGTTCAAAGGGGTTGTATGCCGCTGCACTGGTATATGCAGGGATTTGGTTATCAAAACCCACTGGTGGCGGTGCGACTGGCGCAGACTCCACCTCAGAAACAGGGTTCGAAGGCCCACCCATTTGTGGGTCTTCGTATAGTGGCGGGTAATGGTTGCCACTTGAATGCTGAGGGGTGCTGATACGGACTCCCCCTCGCACGGACATCTGTGCGGTTGATCTTCTACGCCTCGGTGGCTCCGGAGGCTGTTGCTGTACTGGAGGTGGTGGCGGTGGAGTAACCGCTACAAAGCGCGAATCCTCCGAGGGATCCTGCTGCTGCTGCGGTGATGAGTGGTAACTGGGAGTAAACATCCACTCAATTTGGGAAAATCTTGCCTCGTAGCTGTCTGGACCACTATAAGGTGATCCAAGAAAAGGTGACCCATCTGAAATCTCGATGGGGTGAGTAGGCGTTCCGGTTGGTGGTTGGGCAGGTTCCGGATCCTCGTCCATATCCATGGAGAAATGGTCCTCTCGTCCCAACGGGTTATAACCCATTGGCTCTTCATTAATTAGGTTTGCCTGGTTGAACCGGCTTTGGAAGTAGGGTGTTGGGTCGTTGAAGGGTGAGTTGTGGCTTTGGAGGGGTATAAAAGAATGGTGTGACCGTGTGAGTTGTGGGGCTCATTTTCCGATTGAGGCCCGTAAGAATTTTGGTAAGAAGGTGAGGAGCTCAGCGAGACTGAACACCTCACGGGTTCTAAGGAGGTCCTCCAGTTTTCCTGAGGACTTTTGCTTGAAGAGTCTGATGGAGTTCGCCGGTGTGATGGCCCGGCCTCGTGATCGTTGGGGGCGATGAATGGCCCCCTGCCTCTACCTCTTCCTCTGATTCTTGGTGGCATCTTTTTGAACCTGTCAAAACAAACAAAGGTACAACAAAGAAATATAAAGGACAAAATTAGAAATAAAAACAAATTTGGATTAGTCCTAAGTTCTTTGTCTAGACTCGGAAGTCGAGGAATGTGTAAACTGTGTCATTGAGATTAAACACAAAAGACTAGTGTTTAATTCACTCAATGTTGGCTCTGATACCAACCTGTCACACCCCGATATTTCCACGTATTACCGGTGGGCCCGGTGGGGAGCATCGTGACGTAGTTGATATCATAGACAATTTGTATTATCACAGTTTAATACACAGCGGAAGCAAAAGATGAATCTCATTACAAACCGAATAAAAACGTAATATCAAAGTATTACAAACGGACTGTAAAGGATCCACAGGCGGATCAAAAGATAAAAAGATCATTGTTCAACAGACTTTAACATCTTAAGCTTGCAAGACTCTTTAGTGATGCTAGGAGTAGCCAGCCTATTCCGTTTAATACCTGCACTTAGCCTTTTTGGGAAAATACGTCAGTTTACACTGGTAAATACAATTAACCGACTCATTTTGAAAAGAGTTTAAGAAAATTGATTTGAATGCACAAGGCACGAAATATCTTTTATAACTTGGGACAATTATTTAAAAATAATCTTGTATACAGTTTTACTTATTTGTCGTCCGTCAGGGCCGGTTAGAAGAGCCGGACAAGATTAACTGACACGCCACAGGCATAATGCCCACAAGGTTAATTCCTTAAAGTGGGTTACCAGTTTTTACATATGCAGCTGTCAGGTGTATGCGTACACCCCGTGCTTAGGTCGTGGCCATTTCAATGAATGATGCCAAGGATATCCCGGACATGGTCATTAACCCCCCAAGGGCCATATACCAAATAAAACAGATTAAAACGGGTTATGTAAATATATTAATCACAATCCGATTTAAACAACTACATACCCGACCAAGCGGTATTATTATAATACCGTATCCCAAGTCCGTATAGGGAAAATAAGTTAAAAGTATTTACCTGAGCAAGTATATATCACAAACAGCGAGTGCAAGTAGCTTTTACCGGGCTCCTAATCTGGAACGAAGGTTTTAATAACCTATTAGATTCCTAACGGGTCTTAATTAAGTCTAAACTTAGACCGGTTAGTTTTAAAAGAAGATATACGGTTCAAAACGCACGATTAAGCGATGACCGGATTAGAGTGTGGTTTAGACCCGACAAGTTTGTATACTTGTATAATATGGGTAAACTAAACACATTCTGGATTTTGAGATAAAAACGATAAGGTTTGACCTGTTTCGGCTAATTTATGCAAACTAGTTACACAAACCGCACCGAACGCGAATAATGCGTAACGGGTAACCAAATGAGTCATGAACAGGTTTCCTAAGTTAACATGCCTTAAATATGTTGTGATATCATTAAGATACCTCCCATTATGCCCAAAATGGATTTAAATTCAAATTATGCCCCGTAGGGGTATTTTGGTCATTTTAAAGCTTATAAAGGAGTTTAAATATAAATCTGAGTTTCAGGTCTGATATATTCAGTCAAAATACTTATTTTTATAAGTTATAACAGTAGGGTATGACATATATGTGACATTTACCTTTTATAACCAAACTATGCACCGTAGGGGCATTTTGGTAATTTCACATAAGCTTTAAAGGTCAAAATTTGAAATCTGAGTTTACAACTTTTGCTTACTGTTAAAATATAAAAATTTGCTTAAAACATCAGTAGGTATTATGTCTTATATGAGAAAAATGGTTTTAATACATACTATGCGTTTTAAACGCGTAAAAAGACAGTTTTAAGCGATTTTCGGGTTTTTAAAGAAAAGCTGATATTTTTATCATTCCAGAAGACTCAAAATATTTTATTTATTATATAAAATCAGTAGCAAAAGATTTGGTATCAAAATATTATGTAAAACTCATTTTATAGGCCAAAAGGGTAAAACCGACAATTACCGAATTAAAGCTATAACCCTATGTTATGCTCAGCCTAAAAATAAATAAAAATCTTCAAAAATCCCAAAATATTATTTTACATCAGTAGGTTAAAAGTTTGGTATCAAAAATTGGGTTTAGATAGGCTTTATGCTAATTACGCCGTTTAATTAATAAAAAGCTTTCTAATTACGCTATTGAGCATAACTCTTAATCTAGACCTCAAACTGATGTGAAAATTTAGGGACATGTTAATAAATCAGTAATAAAGATTATTGTCCTCTCACATTTTCAAAATTCTTGTTTTAAGGTAAAAAGGGCATATTGGTCAACATTTAGGCATATAACGGAAACATGCATATGAATCGGATAATTAATGAACCAAGTTGTATAATCACAGAGGGTTATACTAACATGTAACCTGGTCCTAATAAAGCTCTAAGGCATTTCTAAAATATGCTCTAATGGGTCAGAACTGAAAGTCAAAGCAAAAGTCCACTTACGCGACTTTCGGTTCCGAACCAATCTTATACTGAAAATTGTCTGGTTGAACATGCTTAGACATGTTCTTACATTAATTACCAAGTTATACAAGTGATAAAATAGGTTTCATAGCTTCTACATTGTTAATTATGTGTTTATGCGAAAATTAGCTTTCTGTTGACTTTTTATAATCAAGTTTGACCCGACAATTGACCTAGTTAGTGTGGGAATCAGAGGGTGCCCTTTTAAGGGTTTATTACCCACATAATTACCAACTCAAAGATACTTTTAATTCGAGAATTGACTGGACCATTAGTGATTAATCACTAAGTCAAACCTTAATTACGACGGTTTGACTTTGGGCCATTAAACTAATTAAAACTGAATTACAGAAGCTAAGATGACTTACAATGGTCCTTAGCACGAGATTAGAACAGAGGAAAGGCTTCCTAATTGCCAAGAATGCTACAGAGAGTTAGAACAAGCAAGATGTGCAAATGTAAGTTCACAAGTTGCAACAATGGATCTATTTATAGCCATGAATGGGTCTTGGAGATTGCTACAGGTGTTATGTGAACTTTAGAGATAAAAACAAGTGTCTAGGGACGTGTTTCAAGCAGCTAGAGGGTGGCAAACTCGCGGAATTTAGCAAACATGCAAGCTGCCACGTTAAAACAACATTTTCTGAGCTGGCAGTCTGTCCGTCGCGTCGCGCGACGGAGGTGTGCCCTAGGTGGCGGCGCAGTGCCAAGGGTAGGGGGACCAGCCAACAAGTTTCAAAAAATGTCATTTTCACCCCCTGGACCTTCTAAAGCGTAATTTCTTCCATTTTAAGCACTTTTAACCCATGAAATTTATATTTCTATGATCCATGAGATATAACCAAACATTGTTAGGTCCGGTTTCGTTAAACGATAACCGAAAACACAAGTTTTGCCTCGTTGACGCTTTTAACCCCTTAATTACGAAAGTTAGCGTATCTTTCTCATACGATATCGAAACCTTGTGAAATTTTTACCACTTATTCTTGGGAGTATAATTAATCGTTACAAAGCTTCGGGTTCGCTAAAAGGTCACTCAGAGGTATAAATTATACATGTTGACACTTTTAACCCTTGTGGTTTGTAAACTTTCACTTTCTTCCACAAATGGCTTCATACGCTTCGTAATTCATTCGTTTAAGGTTATATACATCGTGTAGGGTTGTTGAAAGGCATAATTATCAAATGTTGACACTTTGTATCCTTATATACATATACTTTATTCGTTTGTTAACTTTAGTCCCTCATAATCAATCCGTTACACGTTTAAAGTCCATAACACGTGTCGATACTATATTGGACATGATTTTGCGAGGTGTTACATATAAGTAGGGTTAAACCCTAATTACACACAATATTTGCATAATTACGCACGTTATAAAAATCAAAACCCGCATGCCACCAAATATGAAAATTACACATGTTGAACTCAATTTTACGCATGTTATACATAATTATGCACGTTATTGGGTGGTCGCGTACATTAAAGGACTTATGTATTTTAAACTTTCTCACCTGCTAAATATGTAAGGTATTTTAAAATAATCCCTATTCCCTAGGTAGGTTCGATCTTTGTAGATACTGCTACCTTTTTCTAATTTTTTTTTTTTGAAAAGTATACTTAAAAAACACGCCTCTGACTCAAAAGGGCAAAAGGCCAAACAAAACACAACCCCCGACCAAAGTGGGCAAAGGGCAAACAAATTAAAACATATACAACGAGTATTTACACCACTCCACCCAACTATATGAAGCTCTATTTTTAACCTAACCGAAACCCTTTGATTTAATCTCCCATAGAATGTCTTGCGGGCTATGCTTTAAATGCTTGAATATCGACTCGTTTCTTCCTTCCCAAATACACCAACAAGTAGTGATCACACGGCCGTGAAATAATTTTTAACCCCGAGCACAAATAAAAAATTCTAAAAAATATGGCCACATTTACCACATTTTCCTTATCCCACTCCCCCAAAATAAGAGCATCGTCAGCGTACAAGAGATGAGAGATTTCAGGGCGGTTATTTGGAGTTTGAATTCCTTTTAACCGTCCTGCTTCTCCTGCTTTGCAAAAAATGTTAGACAACACTTCCATAACCATAAGAAACAAAAACAGAGATAATGAGTCTCCTTGTCTAATTCCTTCGGAGCATTTAAATTCGAAAGTAGGAGACCAATTCACCAGGACTGAAGAACTCGCCGAAACAAGAATCCCTTTAACCCACTTGCACCATAAATCAGGAAAACCCATTTGACCCATAATATCCAGAAAAAACCTCCAACTAACTTTATCATAAGCCTTTTCAAAATCAATATTTAAAAGGAAGGTCTTGTTCTTAACTTTTTTAATCCACGCAATTAATTCATTTAACATTAAGGGACTGTTAAGAATGTACCTTTCTTTAATAAAAGTCGTTTTGTTTTCTGAGATGATAGAGACAATTACCTTCTTGAGGCTATTTGCAAGAATTTTTTATATTGTTTTGCTTATCACCCCGATCAGGTTTATCGGTCTATAATCTTTCAGGCCCACCGGGTCCTTGTTTTTTGGAATGAGAGTTATGAACGATGAACTACACCCGGCCAAAATAGTGCCTTTACTGTAAAACGAAGCTAACATGCTAGCAAAACCATTTTCCAATTTACAATACATACAAATTCAACTTGACGGCGGGAATAGTGAAGGCCTGTGGTTGGCCAAAAGCGGCGGCCAACTTTTTTTTTTTTTTTGCATAAAATGGTTATTTATAAATCCTGTCAAATTACGATTTTATCCCTGTTTAAAATTACGATCTTGCCCCCGGTTCGAAATTAAATTTATGCTTTGCCCACAGCTTAAATTTACGATTTTGCCTTGGTTAAAAGAGATTATAGTTTTGCCCACAGCTACAGTCCTGCCAAATTACAATTTGATTCCCAGTTTAAAATTATAATTTCGCCCCCAGTTCAAAATAAAATTGTTGCTTTGCCCCCAGCTAAAATAAAAATTACGATTTTGCCCTCAGTAAAAAAAATTACAATTGTGCCCCCAATTCAAAATAAAAAAAATGTTTTGCCCTCAGTTCAAAATATTATTTTACCTCCATTTTAAAATTACGATTTTACCAAGCTAAAAATTGCAATGTTGCCTTTGTTTTTTTGGGCAAAACTATGGTAGTGTTTTATTTTACTTGGTTTACTCAATTTAGTTTATGTTCGTGCCAAACAACTGCCTAGCACTCGATAATTGGTCCTGACAAATTATTGTTTTGCCCCCAACTCTAAATTACACGTTTGCCATCGTTTTAGTTATTTTTTTTTATCATAACTATGATAGTGTTTTTCTTTACTTGGTTAACTCGATGCATCTTTTTTGATATTATGTTATAAGTAGCATGTATAACTAACCGAAATAAATACATACATGTTATTACACTAAGAAATATTCAGTTTAGCGCCCCGCAACACGGGCGACGCATAATTCTAGTTTTCCAATAAATTCAATGAAGAGGAACAGTGAAAATCATTTTCTAAAAATAAATAAATCTATATTTACATTCTCCATGAACGGGAACAGTGAAAAGTTGCTATTGACAGATACAGAACCTTTAATATTTTTTTTGCTTTTAATTTTTCAAGTTAGTATATTTATATTTGAAAGCGATTATATATATATATATATATATATACTAGGTTAGAACCCCGTGTATTACACTGTAGGATCGTTTTCAGACCCGAACGAGTCGATCAGAAGAGTTTTACTAAATACGAAAGGCGGAAACAGACGTATCAAGGTCAATTCAGCTAGAATATCACTTTAAACTGTCGTAATATTGATTTGATAATGTTTTACAGCGAGACAACACTTCGGCAGCACTTCGTTGCTCTGACCGGAATCGTTACAAATGAAATCAAAACACAAGTATATATAGGGATTTGATTTCGCTTGAACATGTTTCAAGCGAAATCATGATTCAAGCGAGATCAGTCTTCAAGCGGAATTACATATGTGATTTCGCTTGAAATGGACATGACCATTTCAAGCGGAATTACATAATGTAATTTCGTTTGAAATTTCCACATACCCTATATTTGACATTTTCCTTGTATTTCGTGCTCTGATCTATCTAAATACAAACAAGACTCGATACAAGACGAAGTCGACAGACGCATGCACCAACATACACTGGCTAAATAAATGTAATTTTATATATTAAATAATAAAAAGTTATATCTTTATCAAACTCGTATATTGTACGGGTTAAATAAATGTAATTTTATATATCAAATAATAAAAAAGGGTTATATCTTTAAAAACCATGTGTATTACACAGATTAATAAATGTAATTTTGTATACTAAATACTAAAAACGTCGTATCTTTAGAAAACTCGTGTGTAATCGGGTTGAATAAATCTATCAAATTATAAAAAAAATACATCCTTAAAAACCCCATATATCTAAAAAAGAGTTATATCTTTAAAAACCATGTGTATTACACAGATTAAATAAATGTAATTTTGTATATTAAATACTAAAAACGTCGTATCTTTAAAAAACCCGTGTATAGCCGGGTTGAAAAATCTACCAAATAATAAAAAAAAATTATATCCTTAAAAACCTCGTGTATTACACGTGTTGAATAAATATAATTTTACATGGCAGATGATAAAAATTTATATCTTTAAAAACTTCGTGTATTACACGGGTTATATAAATGTAACTTTGTATAGTAAATAGTAATAAAAAGTTAAATTTTTAAAAGCCCCGCATTTTACATGAGTTGAAAAAATATAATTTTGTATACCAAATAATAAAAAAAAAGTTTTATTTTTAATAAATGAAGATAACATTTAATATTAATTTATTATTTATATATTTAATATAAGATAAGTAGGAAAGAGAGGTATTTGTTTTAAAAATATATTAAATTAACAATTTAGATTTGAGGATAATATTTTATTAAAGTATGATAAGATTTAATATTAATTTATTATTTATTTAGTTAATATAAAATAAGTATAGATTTGAGGATACTTTAATGAATGACACGTGTTCAAAAGTTGGTTTCTTTTATTATAGTAGACTAGCGGTAAGACCCGTGTGCAAACACGGGTCGTTTCTTAGAAAACCATGCATAACATATATTGACAGAATATATAGATATGTGTATAGATATTGTACCAAAACATGTTATCTATTATAGCTAAAAGACAACTATAAGTAAATAAAAAAGATATTTAACAAAGTTAATAAAAGATGTCTAAAAGATGTCTAACAAACTTAATAAAATTCATCAGTTACATATGATTATTTACATTCTCTTATTCATAAAAGATAGTATCCACCCATTGACAATATAAATTGTTATAAACATAAGTACATATGAAAGATGTCTAACAAACTTAATAAAATTCAAATACAATTTAAATTAACTAAGAACATACGATCACCTGCCTAAACAACACACATCAAACCTCACTCAAGAATTTGTTACCCAGCAACATGTCCTTTGCTACATGTTGTGATCTGGTTAAATATGCTACTGCAAACAATGTAACAGCTGTTGATCCAACAATATCCCTATACAACAGATGATACGAGAACCCTTCTTTATTACTGATTTTTATTTCTCATCAACATCTCCCTGATTTGTCCTTTGAATTGTAGTTCAAAGTCCAGGGAGAACATGTCTTCTTCATCATCCCTCTCAAGTTGAAGGTCCAACAAATCTTGGAGATCGTATGCATTCAGATTATATGCACTGTCCATTTTAATATCTTCAACACTACCATCTGATCTGATCAAAGTCAATACTTGGGTTTTTGAGCATGACTTCCACTTTACTATTTTTGGATCAGTTGGTTTCCTTGGGCAAAGAATTATTGAAGATGAGTTTGGTTATTGTGGCCTGCTAACTAAATTTGCAATTGATTCAGACAAATTAGATGATGAGAGAAGGTTTTTCGGAGTACCGATTTTTGGAGACAAAGCAGCAGTTGTAGGATAGACTGAGTTTTGAAGAACATTTGAATGTTCAGCTCTAACTTCTTCCAGCTTTTTGTAGGACTCAACTATCTTCAGTTTAGACCATCTGGCAATGGATCTAACTGGACCATAATCAGCAGCCAGAAGCTCTGCTCTCATTCTTTTAAACTTCAATACCTCATCTGAATCCAATGTTTTGACTTTCTTCCAATTAGGTTGAGTTGGCTTTACCAGAGGATCATTGTTCATTTTTGTGATTCTATCGATATGAGTTTTTCTCTTACGTGTGGAGATGATTTCTGGTGAAGGAGAATGTTTTGGTAGTGAAGATGAATGTATGGGAAATCTTTGTGACGTTGGAGATGGTTAGATTGTGGTTGGTGTAGTGAAAATGATCATGGCAGATGTTTGAGAAACTTCTGCTGAAACAATTGGTGTCTCAGCAGCTGTTTGGTAAACATCTGCTGATACTTTTGTGTTCCCAACATCTATTGACAAAATGGGTGATGATGGTGTGGAAGGTATTTTCTCCTTCTTTTGTAGTGGTTTTTTTTAGAAGGTTGGGATTTAGGTTGAGCAGGCGATACAATTTCTGTAGGATTAGCTTTTGAATCTGGTGGCAACTTTCTCAATGAATCTTTCTCCCCCTTTTTTGGCATCATTATCATCATCATCATCTTTCACAAATATTGATGTAGAGGTGGAGCCAGTAAGTTCCAACAGATGTTCCTTAATGTTCATAATGTCTACTTGTGTGTCTTTATACCTGGCATCAACCAAATTTCTGATAAATTCCAAACTGAAATTGCGGTTACTTTCAGCTAAATTCCTCTGATCTTGAAGGATGGGTTGCATAGAATTCCAAAGCTCATTGGCAATTTCCTGTCTGGTATGTTGACTTTTAAAAAGCTCTATCATCTGCTTAATCAATTCTTTCATTTTAGCAACATCTGTTTCAATGGTAGACACTCTAACCGTCAAATCCTTATAACTTAATTCATCACCTACTTTAATAGGATCATCTGAATTCCCACCTGTAGTGGTTGTATTTGTTTTGATAATAGGAGAAGTCTCCATATCATCAGAAACAGATGCCCCTTTTTCTTCGTTCTGGGGACTTCCCACTGAAGCAGAGATTACAGTTGTAACCTCATCAGTAGTTGCCTTCAAGGGAGGCTTAATGATGTAACCACTGTCCAACTGATCACCAATGGGTTCAACAGTTGTAGTGGCTGCTCCACTTGAACTACCACCAAGAGTTTCGTAATACTCAACGGGGATAACCTCCTCAACTGTTTGTAGGATAGGAGATTGAATTGGTTCAAACACAGTCATTTGTTGCGATCTACTCTCAGTAATGTGTGCATTAGACGAACTGTTTTCTTTCTGAAATTCAATTGCTTCAAACAAAGGTAATATTGTTGATGGAACTTGAGCCGAGGGTTGTGGTGTAGAAAGAGTGATTGCCCTGGGAGAGGGACTTTTAAACATACTTTCATATGAAAGGTCTACTTCATGTTGTGGTGTCCCTGTACTTACAACATGATCCTTTTGTGACGATACATAAGGAGTTTGGATGGGTTGAGATCTTTCCAACAACTCTGAAGAAGTAGCAGCAGTGGTTTCAAGTGACATTTGTGTTGTCACTGCATTAACCTCTGGGATCTCATCTTCCAGAGGAACCTTTTTATTTTGTTTAGTTTTGATGGACTTTTTGGATGTGACAGTTTTTTTTTTTTTTTGCGTTTTCCTGGTGTGTGTTTCACAACACCGGTTGTGGTGTCATGATCACCAGGAGCAGTTCGCTCAACAACAGAAGTTTGAGCAACTGATGCGGACGCATCTAAAACAGGCTCATCTCCCTTTGTTTCAGTTGTTGAAACTTTTGACTCTTTATCCATAAGTTTAGTAAAATTTTTACTTGTAAGACTATTTATTTGAAAAGCTACACCTTGTTCAAAATCTGTTTGTGACACTTGTTTTCGTAGGTAGTAGCTTAGAAGTCTTGGATACAACAGAAAAGCATTACTACGAACACCTTTTTTCAATTTTTTCACATTTTTCACATTATTCAACAAATCAGAAAACAGAGCTTGTGATAAATTGTAATCAGATTTTGTTAAAATAGCATAACCGAAATACTGAATGTTCAAAGGTATCTCATTAAATGCGGTGGTCTTGGCTGAGAGACAAGTTAAAAGAGTATGAAACAAAAATTTCGTTGGCGGAGGGAAGTTTCGTTTGTAGATAGTAACTTCCTTTAATTGTGCATCATACCCTCTTTCAATGAACTCTGTATGACGTTCAAGTTTTTCAAAGTTGTTCTTACCTCCCAAGTCGTCCAATGCAAATGTAGTGGAAATTGTAAAGGGAGAAATTCGTACCACACGTTCCCCGACCTTAGATGTGATGGCAACTGGATTATTATCTTCAGCCTCTATTTCAGCATTAAACCAAAATTGTCGGAGTGTTTCTTTATGAACCGGAGCATCAGCGGTAAGAATTGATTTGTATTTCGATGACGTTAAAAGGTCAATTATTGAGTGATAGCTGGTATTTTTGTTGGTTTTCTCGAAGATGGGGAGGTAGTTGTGAGGGTTTTTGATGTTCAGAGACATGATCGGAAAAGAAGGTGATTTGGAGATGAAACAGAATTTAAATTGGAGGGTTTTTAATATGTTGGAAACTGTTTTTGAGAATTTTGAATTCGAGACTGCAGTGGTAGAACCTCGATTTAGGGATGAAACAACTTTTATATAGAGATAAGTGAATGCTGACGTGACAGTAGTTACAAATATTTGATGGCTAAGATATGTCCACGTCAGAACCTCTCTTGCGACAACCGATGACAGTTGTTTGGAAACCTCTGTTGATCGTTGGGAACAGTGTGAGTCAAACAGTCGTTAAATAAACAGAAGTTATGAGAACAGATGATAACTTTCAGGAGTTGTTTTATTTTTAGCTAACATCTGTCCACGTCAGAACCTCTGTTGTCATAATGGATGACAGTCAGCTGTTTAGTAAATCAACAATGTTATGAGAACAGATGATAACTTTCAGGAGTTGTTTTATTTTTAGCTAACATCTGTCCACGTCAGAACCTCTGTTGTCATAATGGATGACAGTCAGCTGTTTAGTAAATCAACAATCATTAGGATAATCAGAAATTATGACAACAAACGGTAACCTTTAATAGTGGATGTATTTTTAGGCAAGTAGAAGTTTCAAAAACAGTTTTTTTCAATCGGTGTAAATCAACAGTCGTAAGTCTAACATCTGTTATTAGCCCAACCACTGTTAGTATCAAATCCTCTGTTAAGCATTTTAAGATTGAATATCATCTGTTGTTCGTTAACATCTGCTGACCCACAGCAGACCTTTGCATCTTCAGACATTTATTCATCAGCAGATGCTCTCTTTTGTCAGACTTTAGCTACAACACACCTTTTATAACACAAAATATACCGTAAATTCTTCCAAAAAAATGTTGTTGATAAACAAAATTATATAAAAATACTTACAGCAGACGCTATATAATAATACTTATTCATCATTAGCCCAACCACTGTTAGTATCAAATCCTCTGTTAAACATTTTAAGATTGAATATCATCTGTTGATCGTTAACATCTGTTGACCCATAGCAGACTGATATATTGCAAAAAACCGTCATTTATCCGTGTATTTTGTATATTATTTAGACAGTTTCGAGTTGTTTTCGATCATTTATAGCATGTTCTTAGTAAGTATTGTGTTTTGTAGAGGAAATTATATAAAGAGAACTTAAACGAGCTAAAACGATAAAACGGTTCAACAATAATAATTCGTTTAAAAATTAAATGGTGATAGTTATAATGAGTTTACTACTATCTCATATTAGAGCATTTGTGTGATGAAAAAAAAAAGTTAAAAAGATAATATAAGGTTTGTCGTGAGCTACATTAGATATTAATAATTGATAATTAAAGGTCATTAAATATTGAAACTTAAATTGATTAAATATTCAAATTTAATTCAAGTTTTGTGTTTGTGAAATCCATAACAGGTGTGCTATCTCTATTGACCGAGTTTAGAAAAAGTTGACAAGGGAATGATACCTAATGGGCCGAAAAAAGAGATTGATGCCATTATTATTTATGTTGGGCTCATTTAAAAAGAAAAGGGGAGTTGCCATGTAATTTTCGATAACCAGTGGAGGATTTGGGCTATTATTATTAATTTCGAAGACATCATCTTGGGGATTGATATATATTCGACAACATCAGCAAGCATAGACAACATCAGACGGCTGCATACCCTACGGACGGCAGAATGAAAAAGGTCGAAGGGCAGAGAGAGGAGAAGAAGTCATACGGATCAAGAATCAAGCTTTATCGAAGAATCGGGTCAAATATAATCCGTTAGTTATTCAGTTTGTTTTTACTTTGTGTTTCTCAAACTTGATACTATGGATTATTTATGGTTTGATATTTGTTTCTTGTTCCTGATTATGTTTCTTGGCTAAACTTATTTTTCTACCCGGGTTTGTGATGAATATTTGTTTTAATCGGTAATCTTTCGGTTTTGGTAATTTTGTGATGGATAAATATTAAAGTAAAAGACCTAATAATAACTAGCTAGATGTGTATGAGTGCTTTATTCTAATTTATTATCTTATAATCGTTCCTCATGTGTCTTTGTGAATGTCTTTCATGTATAGATGCATGTTAGGTTACCTACTTTGTGTTTGTAACTAGTTTATGGTTTATGGTGCATGTATTCCATAGGAACTTTGTGTGATAATTTAAAGGAGTTTAGTGTTCTACCTATTCTTGAGACCGGGAGGGGATAGATAGTTGGGATTGTCTTTGGTGCTAGGTATTTAGGTGCAGTGAGACCGGGAGGAGATATGTCTAAGTTCCCTAGTATTATTTGTTTTCCTAAGTCTTGTCAAGTGTTTTTAGGTTACCCCGTGCACTCTAGGGTGTATTGTGATTAGTGAGACCGAGAGGAGATCTAGTCTTTGGGTACTTTAGTATTGTTGGAGAGACCGGGAGGTGATCCAACCCATACCAGTGAGCTTTATTTGACCTTTAGGACGTTAGGAGAAGTTGATGAGACCGGGAGGAGATTCAACTTATCTTTAGTCTTAGAGTGTCGTATTATTAGAACTTGGTTCCATCATAGTTACCATTGCCGAGAGAAAACCGAGAGTCAAAGATAGGATTCCAAACCTGGGTAGTACTTTCTCATCCTTGATTTCACCTTAGTAGCTTTCAACCTGCGCTAGGTATTCTAGTTCGTCTTAGTTAATTCTTTTAGTTTAATTAGTTAAAACCTCAAACATCCAAACAAATCAAATAAACCAGTTAAGTAATTAGTTGAGTCAGAGTCTAGTTAGCGTCGCTAGTGTCTCGTCGGTTCGATACTCGGACTTCATTAGGCTTTACTACGTACGATAGGTACACTTGCCTGTCAGTGGTCTAGCATTTAGAGAGTCTTAGTTTATAAATTTAAAACTAGGGTGTCTAGATTAGGTTAGTTTTTATTAGACCATAATTTACACATCACAGACCTTTGTATCTTCAGACATTTATTCATTAGCAGATACTCTCTTTTGTCAGACTTTAGCTACAAAACACATTTTATGACACAAAATATACCGTAAATTCTTCCAAAAAACTGTTGTTGATAAACAAAATTATATAATAATACTTATACCAGACACTATATAATAATAGTTATTCATCATTAGCCCAACCACTGTTAGTATCAAATCCTCTGTTATGCATTTTAAGATTGAATATCATCTGTTGTTCGTTAACATCTGTTGACCCATAGCAGACCTTTGCATCTTCAGACATATATTCATCAGCAGATGCTCTCTTTTGTCAGACTTTAGCTACAACACACCTTTTATAACACAAAATATACCGTAAATTCTTCCAAAAAACTGTTGTTGATAAACAAAATTATATAATAATACTTATACCAGACGTTATATAATAATACTTATTCATCATTAGCCCAACCACTGTTAGTATCAAATCCTCTGTTAAGCATTTTAAGATTGAATATCATCTGTTGTCCGTTAACATCTGTTGACCCATAGCAGACATTTGCATCTTCAGACATTTATTCATCAGCAGATGCTCTCTTTTGTCAGACTTTAGCTACAACACACCTTTTATAACACAAAAATATACCGTAAATCTTTCCAAAAACTGTTGTTGGTAAACAAAATTATATAATAATACTTATAGCAGATGTTATATAATAATACTTATTCATCATTAGCCCAACCACTGTTAGTATCAAATCCTCTGTTAAGCATTTTAAGATTGAATATCATCTGTTGTTCGTTAACATATGTTGACCCATAGCAGACATTTGCATCTTCAGACATTTATTCATCAGCAGATGCTCTTTTTTGTCAGACTTTAGCTACAACACACCTTTTATAACACAAAAATATACCGTAAATCCTTCCAAAAAACTGTTGTTGATAAACAAAATTATATAATAATACTTATAGCAGATGTTATATAATAATACTTATTCATCATTAGCCCAACCACTGTTAGTATCAAATCCTATGTTAAGAATTTTAAGATTGAATATCATCTGTTGTTCGTTAACATATGTTGACCCATAGCAGACCTTTGCATCTTCAGACATTTATTCATCAGCAGATGCTCTCTTTTTTGTCAGACTTTAGCTACAACACACATTTTATAACACCAAAATATACCGTAAATTCTTCAAAAAAACTGTTATTGACAAACAAAATTATATAATAATACTTATAGCAGACGTTATATAATAATACTTATTCATCATTAGCCCAACCACTGTTAGTATCAACAGTCGTTAGAATACACAGTTGTTTCATCATCAGCAGATGTTCTCTTTTGCCAAACTTTAACTACAACAGACCTTTTACAACTCGAAGTATTGACTCTCTGTAATTTGCAGGAGCACAAATTCTTCAAAAAAACTGCTATCAATGATCAAATTCTAAACATTTGTTTTATCTTTGCACTCACTTGTTCACCATCAAACCAACCCTTGATACTATTAAAGCTCTGTTGAAGTACCAAACAGATGTTCAAACACAATTCAACATCAACATCAACATCAACATAATCTAAATCTAAATCTTACTCAAACACTAAATAAGTAAAAACAAAACACAACATAGATTCTTAAAATTAAAATTTATTCATTTATTCATGACATTAAAACTAAAACTCCAATAATTACATCACATACTGAACAACATTAAAGGTCAAATCTAACAATAACAACAAGAATTAAGAAACTTTAGCTTCAACTCCATCGATTGCTGAACCTCTCGATGTATGTCCTTCAACATCGCCATGAACTCCACGTCTCTATCACCGCACTCTATATTACTGACAACACAAAGCTCACGAACGGAAGTTGAAGGCATCCGCATAAGATCTCTGGAAACCTGCTCTCTAGTAAACAGGCCAACTTGCAATCCTTCAAAACATCTCTTCAACTCTTGAAGAGTAACCCTATCTTCATACACCTGTTCCTCGATTTGCCTGACAAAACGCTGCTTTAAATCATCTGATTTTGCATTTGTGAATGACGCCATTTTGAATAAACTATATTACTCGACTTTCCTGAAAGTATGATATCTTCGTAGGAAAACGTGATGAAAAACAGGTGAAGTGACTATGAGTTTATATACTGAAATTTGGTATTGTGAAAACGTGTACATTTAATATAAACATATTAATGTATATCTCAAAACAACAATCTTTTAATGCAAAAACCTTTTAAAACCCCAACTTTTATGGGAAAACTGTAAAATTAAATACCAAGAAATAGGGGTGTTCATCGAATCGAATATCGAATTTTCGAATTATTCGAATCGAATTGTTCGAATAATTTTTATTTTTCCTTGAATTCGTATTCGATTAAAACCTACCGAATTCGATTCGAATTCGTATTCGAATAAAAAACCCAATTCGTATTCGATTCGTATTCGATTAAAAATTCGAATCGAATTCGAATAAATTCGATTTAATTCAGATTCTTTAAAAACATGTAAAAAACTTTCATAATGAAACATAAATTTTAAAGCAGCCATAAAGCACGATATCACATTAAAAAGTTCCAAATAAAGTACCACAAGTCTAAAATTCAAAACGAGAAGTCGGAAATAACCACTTCACATTACAAGTTAATATTTTTACGCTTAAAAATCTATTGATAGATTTGTTACTTAGATTTTAGTTATGGGCCATGTAGTGGGTTTGGTAATGGGTAATTTTAATACTTGGAAAAATTTTGAAAATAATTTATAGTATAGCCTAATCAAAGTTATATATGTATTATATATAAAAATAATAAATAAAAATGTATAATTTTTATTCGAATTTCGAATCGAATCGAATTTGAAATTATAAATTCGTATTCGATTCGTATTCGATTTACTTGATTCGAATTGAATCGAATTCGAATTCTTATAATCGAAACGAATTCTTGATAATCGAATCGAATTTAAACGAATTTCGAATTTTTCGAATTCGAAACGAATTCTGCACACCCCTACCAAGAAACCCAAGGGACAAAATTTCGAAGTTCAAAGAACAAAAGCAGATTATCACAATTACAATTAACCTCTTGATTTACCATGTAGACGCGTTTTTAAACTCTATAAAAGCCCGATGATTACTTTTGATTCAAAACATCAACAAATTGTCCTACAAATCACTTTCTGTCAAAAATTGTTCCAAATCAGAAAACCAACAAAAATACTACATGGCAAACTTCAGCTTCTACCACTGGTCAGACGCCAGCAATGTTAAAACACAGTTCTCCATGTGGTCATTCAAAGAACAAAGAACAGACGAAGAACTAAACAGGAAAGTCGACATAATAAATGACACTAATTACAACAAAACCTGGAACAGCATAGCATTGCTCGATGAAGTCCTCCACTCTTCTCCATCAGAGTTCCAGAAGAATGCAGAAGAGTTTCTAACACAACTTCTAAAACAGGATCAGAAAATCTGCAACATGCAAACTGACCTGAAAATCAAAAGAGAACATGAAATCACATGGAGAAAGGCCAGAGTCTACGAAATCCTAGCAAGTGTTAACTCTAGCGTGTAATACTTTATAAATATTTCTTTAAATTTGTATTTTTCTATGTAGTCGTTTCATTTTAATAATATAAACATGCATCTTAATATTCTAAAGTGCCAGTGTCTATATAAACTCTCAACATCATCAACAGTTAATCAAAATAAGAAACAAACCTAACATGCAAAGGTCTCTTCTCAACTGTTGTAGTACATCTGACTTTTCACGATATTGCACGAATCTATACTTTCTATAAAAGGAGAAAATCTTCCTGACGCAAGAAAACCTGACTTTCGATTTAACGAAAATCGAACAATGCAACTCTCCCATCAAAGAAGATAGCACATGCAACTTTTCACGATGTTGCAACAATGATACTGCAACATCGATATTGAAAGGTTGATGTGTGATGGGAAGCTTCATTGAAACGACGATCTTGGAACAATGATACTGGAACGATAACATGTAAACATAATCAACAAACATTCGAACAAAGAAGTGTAATAGGAGATTAGCGACTGAATCACGAGAAAGATGCATTTGAGAGGGAGAGATACGATCACAGATGTGAGCGGGAGAGATTTGAATGTGGAGCCAGATTATTAACCCTTATTTATAGGATTAGAATATATGGTTTGAATTTTGAATGTGGAGCCAGAATTTTGAATCTCGACAGATATTTATTGGAAACTGATGTTTGATTATAAAATGTTGAGGGCAGATGTTTAAACAAAAGTTTAAATGTTATTTTATATTAGGCTTAACATGGGCAGACATTTCCTCAGCAGACCTTTGCATCTTAAATGTGGGCCAACTTTGAATTTTAAAGTCTTTTAATATTAGGCATTATGATGTAATAATGACATAAGAAAAGCCTTGTTGGACATGCTCTCCTGCTGACACATCAACTTTTTTTATGTCACTTGGATTTCTTCTTTTATAGAAAGTATAGATAGACATGAAAAGAGCGTGTGATGTTTTGGTTTTGACATTTGAAATATGCACTACTGAAATCAATGGACCCGGGTTCGAAACCCGGGAGTTGCAAATAATTTTTTTCATTTTTTAAGCTATTACATTTAATATCCATTAACTTTACCCTGTATTTTCCTGATCCTTTTTTTAAGTTAGTTTATACTTCTAGACTTTAATAAAGCAACTCTACGGTTTCTAAACTTTCGTAATTTTTTTCCCTTTGACTAACATATTCTTATCTACGTCTTAATGTATTTTTTATTGAGATCAAGTTATGAGCAGTCAGTACAAATGACCGAGACACATGCCTACATGTTATCAAACTGATATATATATATATATTCGGTTTAGCGCCCGTAGCTCGCGACTCGTAGCTCGGCTCGTAGCTTGCTCGAAAGAAGCTTGACAAAAACTAGCTAAAAAAACTCAATTTAAGATGACGTGAACCAAGCTGGCTCATTTTTATAACCAAGCCCAGCTCGAGCTAAGCTCGGCTCGGCTCATTGGCTCGTTCTTATGCTCGCTTAACTCCGACGTAAAGCTCAAGCCAAGTTTAGCCACCTGAATTAATTTCGAGCTTGAGCTCGACCCTACCTTGGCTCGACTCGACTCGTTTACAACCCTAGGTGCATAAAACTAGTTAAAATACATAGGTAATGTTACTAATATACGTAATACCTGTTTTTAAATAAACCGGCTCATAGTTTGGCTGGTTTGGTTTTATCATACTCGCGATGACTCAAGTTGAGTTTGAGCCCGTCTAATCTTGAACTCGACTCGTTTAATTTACGAGATCACAGATTCACAGTTGAGTTGCTTAATCTTAAACTGCTTACGAACGCTTCACACTATTCTCTTTGTTTTATTTTCATTTCTAAAAGTTGGACGATTGTTTCTTTTTTTATATGTATAAAAAAATTAGATTAATTGCAAAAATAATGAGTTTGATTATGATGGTGGTCCAAATTTCCTCCTCCAACTACAAGTGTGAATGATGAAAACGAGTTGTGGTGTCAGTCACTAAAGCCTGGGGATCTGCCACGTAGTGCTTTAACTTCATCTACACGTTAGCAAATGGACGGTCAGGATGATCTGCAGCTATAACAGTTATTACACCGCTTTGTTCGGACGCAAACCACTCTGCACGATTGACGGCTCTTGCTTTGGCGGCTTAGACCGTCCCGTATGGGGTCGTCCCAGCATCGGCGCCGTCCCAGTGGATCGTCCCACACCGCCCCTCTGGGCACGTCGGCGGCACTTCCGTCGGAATAGAGACGGAGAAGACGGGGCTGTGTGGGTTTTTTTATTAAAGTGTGGTGGGCCCCCTTCATTGTTTCTCTCTCTCTCCTTGAATATATATTAGGGATGAGATCGGTACGATACCGGTACCGATACCGTAAATACCGTTACCGAAATTGAGGAATTATGGATACCGATTACCGTACCGTATTTATAGATTCGGTACCGGTACGGTACCGGTATTTCGGTACTTTACCACATTGGTACCGCTTTGGTGTTATGTTTTACCTAAAAAAGATTTCATGTGCAACCCATTTATCCATTATTAACTGAACTAGAGTAATACATAAAGGAATGTAAACATATTAAGTAGTCAAAACAATCAAAAGGTAAACATCCACGGGTTCGACTTTTAACATCTAAATTCCAACATGTCTAAAAAATCATCATCATTGATTAAAAATAACCAAACAAAAGAAATTTGATATTGGTTTTTGTAAAACAATGTTAAAAAAAATATAACTTCATAGTGGGATCTAAGATAATAGCAAAATACATAAAGTTATTATTAAATTCGGTATTAATACCGGTATTTACCGAAAAATACCGGTACCGATACCATTTTTTACCGATACCGAATTTCGAAAAATCTATTACCGATACCGGTACCGTTTATGATCGGTACGGTACGGCATCGGTACGGTACTGGTATGGTACCGGTATTTCGGTAAAAAATCTCATCCCTAATATCTATTATTTTTTTATTAAAGTGGGTAGTCCCCCCACACCCTTGGGTAGTCCCCAAGAGGATGCTTCTCCTCCCGTGATTACGTGGCGCCTACGTGGCGGGTAGTCTCCAAAGAGACTATCATCCCCATACCCACCGGTCTTAGCTTTATAAGATTTCTATTTCTATAGGAAACTAGTTGATGCCCCGCCCTGGTTGCGGGGCGATGGCCGAATAATGAGCGAGTGTTAGTCAACTCATTGACACGAAAAACAATTAAATCGAGTCAACCAATTAAAACAAAACACTTTTATAGTTTGGATAAAAAAACTAAAACAATGGCAATATTGTAATTTTTAACTAAGGGAAAGTTGTATTTTTTGACTGGGGTAAAATCGTAATTTGGCAAAAGCTAAAGTAATGCCAGTACTGTAAATTTGAACCTGGGGCAAAATTGTAAATTTTCACAAGGGCAAATTCGTAATTTTTAACTTGGGGTAACAACGTAATATAAATTTGAACTAAGGGCACAGTCATAATTTTAAGCTTGAGGCAAAAGCACAATTTTATTTTGAACCGAGGGCAAAATCGTAATTTTGAGTTGGGGGCAAAAACATAATTTTATTTTGAACTGGGGAAAAAACGTAATTTTGAACTGAGGGCGAAATCACAATTTTTAAACGGGAAAAATCACATTTTTGAACAGAAGGCAAAATCGTAATTTTTAAGTGGGGGCAAAAACAAAATTTTATTTTGAACTGGGGGCGAAAAGGTAATTCTGAGCTGAGGGCAAAACCACAATTTTATTTTGAATGGAGGGAAAATCGTAATTTTGAGCAGGGGACAGAAGCGTAATTTTATTTTGATCTGGGGGCAAAACCGTAATTTTAAAGAGGGACAAAAACGTGATTTTAGAATGGATATAAAATAATAAACTGGTTGGTCCAATGGGAGAGTGCTAGGCAAAGTCGTAATTTTGAATTGAGGGCAAGATCGTAATTTTGAGATGGGGACAAAAAGCGTAATTTTATTTTGAGCTGGGGGCAAAAAGGTAATTTTAAAATGGATATAAAACAATAAACGTGTTGGTCCAATGAGGGAGTATCAGGCAGCTGCCTGACACTATTCCCCCATTTGGTTTTTGTATATGCACTATTCCCCCATTTGGTTTTTGTATATGTAAGAAATGTTGTATTTTATATAATTTTAAAAATAAAAATAGTACCAATTTCACAAAAAACTTGTTAAAATGGCCAACCTAGTAGGGTGAGATGGTGTACCCGACGAACCCGATTCCCGATTCCCGATTACGAATGCATCACTCCCACCCTTAAAATAACTTTTTTTTATGACGTCAAGCAAGATGATATCTATAATTATGGCTTTATATAAGGATGTTTGTGTCGTTGATATTGACGAAATTAACGTATCCTAGTAGTTGTTACGTTTGGTGGCGATGAGCATATATAGATGGTCACGTTTACGTAGCATTTGAGATGTGGGTCGTTGATGGTAGACGATATCGACGTGTCCAAATTGAGATGAGTCACGTGGCATTTGAGATAATGGCCATTGATGGTAGATGAAATCAATGTGCCTCAATTGAAACGAATAGATCACCTCTTTGTGATGTGGTTGTGTGTTAGCTCCCACCTTATGTGATTTACTTGCTAGCGCTAGGGGAAGTGATGGGCATGGTGTGTAATTGTTAATGATGATAGTTTGAGTTCTTTATGTTGCGATGTGTCGTGGTATGATTTGAGGTGGAGAGTCAGTCGTATTTGTGTAGTCATTTGCTTCGGCTAAACTCTAAAGGTATATGGCGGAGGAGCGGGTCTTGGGGCGTTACAATTTTTTTTTTTTTATTTGACTCGTTCACAAACTTGTATCGAAACGTAGATAAAAATAATCAAAATTGCTAGGTTTATAATTATATTTTATCTTGAACTCAACACTGCAGGTGTTGTCTTTTTCAGGCTGAATTGCGTGGCATTCGGGAGATGGTATGCCCCTTGATGGGGATGGAAAGAAATGGTAGAAGAGGATACTGATACGGTATTGAGGTGTACGATGAAAATAAAGGGGAGGATTAAGACTATAGACCACACCACATGGCCTTAAAATTGTTATATTGATTTTAGTTTCTTAATTAAGTGAAATTGGCTTGTTTTAAATTTGTAAAAATTTAAAATTATGCACTACATTTGCAAAATTAAGTAGGTGTACGGAGTAAAAAAAGAATAGTGAGTTTTTCAGTTTTAGTTTCACATTTTGTACTATTGTGTATAATGTATTGCATTCGTATATCCTATGTTTTTCAATCTATTTATTTATTTTAATTAAATTTGATTTTCCTCTTATAACTTGAGTATGTTAACTTTTTAAATCAACTAAATACATAATTGTGTTTAATTATTTTTTATCGACATTCGGACATAAATTTTATTGATAAAAAATTGCAGTCAAAATACAGTGTTTTTTTTTATTATTTTGTATCGTAGGCTAAACGGATGCTTGTATGATGTACATTGATGAATATAACCGATTATGAACAATCGGTAACGAAAATATTTGAACTAATATTAATATTTGTTTCTATGGTTTTCGATCAATGTAAAATATGTGTTGATGTCTTTTTGAGATTTTATTTTTGTTTATTTTCTTTTCCGATTGTTTTAGCATGTGTCGGTATCGACCGTATCGTCACCAACCGAACCAAATCCGAAAAGTATTTTACTACATGTAACCAAATCTGTTGGATTCTTATAGAAAGTATTCGATATCTTTAATTATGATAACTTTGTGTGGGGCATGCCTTTCGGATCTCAATCTTTTGTTTTTTTTTTTTTTATCTCAATCTCTTGTTTGTGTTATTCTATAAAACGATGAGGTCTCATACGACACTCGTTATGAGTTTTAACAAACTAACGGCGTCGGAAGAAATTGCGGGGGAAGAGCAGGTTCGCCTTAAAGACTCGTATAAACGTGAGTCAAAAGAGAGTTAACTTAAAAAAAATTCTCACATTTTATAAACCTACGAAAATGACAAATTTATCATATATCTATTAATATTATTCTAATTTGTGATAGAACGATGTGAATTTTGATTATATTTTTTTAGAATGACTTCTAATTCAAATATAATATTAATACTCATCTATACTTCCATTTCGCAAAATTTAAACCCTCCATGGTTACACCATCAGTAAAAATAAAACAAAAAAAAAATCATTATCTTTTCAATTGTTAGAAAAATAGATTTTTGTGATAAAAATACAAAACAGAAAACACATGAGCTTTGTTTGGAAAAGATAAAAAGACAAGTTTAAAAGACAAAAAACACTTAATTTTTAACGTGTTATATACAGAAAAGAAAATCATAAATTCACTTGCATTGCGTGATTTCTTACATGTTTGGAAAAGATAAAAAGACAAGTTTTAAAGACGAAAAAACACTTAACTTTTAGCATGTTATAAAGAGAAAAGAAAATCATAAATTCTCTTACATTACGTGGTTTATTCTTACAAAGCATTTCTTACATAACTTGGAATTTGACAAATTTATCTACTGTTTAAGGTTGGAGTGTGTGGTATAAAGCCCCTAGGGGCTTTGTCACGCCACGTCAGGTTCACCTAGGCGTCACATCATATGGGGGGCCAGGGCTTTAAAGCCCTTCCTTTTAACTTGCATGGTGTGGTATAAAGTCCCCTATTAAACAAAATAAAAAAAAAAGATTTTATTGGTTGAAAAGAGGTAGGCCCCACCTGCACACCCATTTTTGCTCGTTAACGTGCTGGCGGAAGGGCCATGGCGCCCCCCTTTCACTCCGGCGGTGTGGTCGATGGCACCCCAAGGGTGCTATGGATGCTTATGTGGTGGGGTGGCGTTAAGCCACACCCCCTGGTCTAAATAATAAACCCACACATTTAAAAAAATAAAAGTGGAAGAGTTGTTTAGTGACACTATGTCAATCGGATATCTTTGATTTAATAATAGGTTGAAACATAAGTGTCTTGGGTTGAATGGTGTAAATTTGTTTTTGTATTGTCCTGTGCGGCCGCCCGGTTTTCAGGTCGGCGTTGTTTTTATGAAGTTTTCCTTAAAAAAAACCCACGCGTTTAAAAATAAATTCAAAGTCTTTAGAAAACAAGTAACTTTTTTCCTTTCAAAATCCTTCTTCAACTCGAAGGGAGACAAGTGCCTCCGTATCACCAATGCTCAGAAACTTATTTCCTCCAGACCCCCTTGCTCTCTCACCACGTATGTTGCCACATATAGAGGTGCAAACGTGTTGAGTTAAGTCGAACTTCGGAATGAGTTCGGCTCATTTTATTAATTAATTTATATTAATTATAGTTATTATTTGTTTATCTAAATTTAGTTATTTTATCATATATCTAGACAAAAGTTATATAAATGAGTAAACTTTCGTTTTGCTCCCTGTGATTTGATCACTTTAACGGTTTTGCCCCAAAACTTTAAAAATTATCATTTTCCTCAAATAGTTTGCTATGGTTTTTTCATTTTGCTCCCCGCCTGTAACTCCATCCAAATTGTCTATTTTTCCATTTTGCTCCCCGCAGTGAGCAAAATAGAAAAACCATAGCAAACTATTGGAGGAAAATAGCTATTTTTAAAGGTTTGGGGCAAAATCGATAAAGTGGCCAAACCACAGGGAGCAAAACGGAAGTTTACTCTATATAAATATTAGGCTTATTTAGGCACACGAGCTGAATCGAGTTCAATAAGTGAAGCTTAGACTTATTTACCAAACACATTTATTTTTAGGTTTGAGCTTAGAATCGAACTCGTTTAAGCTCGGATCGTCTTCGAACTTATGTCCTCTCTAACTAGCATAGTTTTTTTTTTTGAACGGCAAATTTGGATCACTCCTTTGTGGGAATCGAACCCAGAATCTCATAATCTCTAAGCTTTATCCTACCTCTAAGATGACACTAGGCTATAATGTCCTAGGCTCTAATTAGAATAAACTAGTGGTGTTGAACAGTGGCGAAGCTTGCCCCCCCCCCCCTGTAAGAACCCGACTTTTTGAAGTCAAAGTCAAAGGAAGAAAAGATTGCTAATTCGATCTGTCATTCCTTGCTTAATTACTACTTGTACTTCCCGACTCGTTAATCGATATTTGAATTTATGTTAACTTAGTTGTATTATGTGGAGTTACAATGCAATAATCGCAGTTAATCGCTAATCTATTCGACGCTATCACATCGCTATCGCATCGCAACTCGAATTACAGGTTATGGATATTGTTTTACGTGTGTGTGCCTTTATGTGTTACTTGTGCATGTTTATATTGATTGAGGAGATTATTCACAAACACAATCGCAATTCTATCACAACGCAATCACATCGCAGACTTGAATAGCAAGTTTTACTTTTATGGTAGTTAGTAGTTATGTTATTGGTGTAACTAATGTGTAATACTATCACATCGCTTACTCGCAACGCTCAAAACGAAAAGTCGGAAACTAACTCGCAGGAGTCCTCCGATCGAAAGACCATCCGTCCGGATGACCATCCGATCGGAAGTCCCTCCGATCCGTCGCCTGCACCGCCTTTTCTACTCTCTTGCCTATAAATAACACCTATCACATCACTGTTCATGTGATGTGACCGCTCTCGTTCGACCAACACGTTCCAGCCCTATTTTCTCTCGATTCCTCGCGATTCTTGTAAGTTTCTACCTCAAATCTTGTATTTCTATCATCTACACACACATCTTCATCTTTTCCACCAACAAATCTTGACATTTCACCATGAAATCGGTGGATTTGGGTTGTTTTAGGATGATGTCATCATGGGTTCTCAAGAACACCAAAGTGTGACCTTATTCCACCAAGAACAACGCAGATCCAAAGGATTTCTACCATGTTTAAATACTAATTTCTCCAAAATCTAAACATAATCAAAGTGTTTCAACCTTTTCTTCAATAGTCTCGACTTTTCACATAAAACCGATGGGATTCGAGCTCGTTCAGACCTTATACTCATTCCCTAGCGAAGTGTCGGTCTGAGAACGGATCCCTGTCAGAGAGACAACCGATTCACGGGTTAAACATGAACAACCATCAAGAACTGTTGACTGATCAGATGAGGTGATTCCCATCCGATCGGATGACGTAGGCTTGCCGGAGTTCCGTTGTTTGACACTAGTCATACCGTCTCGGTTAAGCGCAAAAGTTTTTACTTAACAAATTCTTACAAGTTTCAGATCGAACAGGTTGCTGAACGGACCGCCGTCCGATCGGATTGCCATCCGATCGAACGACGATCCGATCGAATGACTTGTGACGTCCAAAGCTTGTGATTATTTTCCAACACTTAGACTTTTTCACAAAATTGCAAAAGGAGTTAGTTTCAAACGAATCGCCATCCGATCGGACGGCCATCCGTCCGGATGACCATCCGGCTGGATGACCTGATTGGTAAAGACACTTCTTGGTTTATAAAATGCTACAACGAAAACTTCAAAGTTCCATCATACACAAACACATTCATCCCAAACGAATGACAGTCCGACCGAATGGCCATCCGACCTGATGACCATCCGCCCGGATTGTCATCCGATCGAATGACCTCTCGTCATTCTGTTCACTCGCATTGTTTACGCACCGATCCACGCTTATACTATCGTACTGTGTTCAGGCTAATCCCTCAGCGCTCCCTACAATCCAAGAGAGTGTTTATTTACTAAACACAATCTATGAGTATACTCGATCCCCTTTTGCTTTAAGCACTTTTGGGTGTTACATACGTTACTTATATCAAACCATATCGATCACACAACGCAAACACTTTTATACGCTAATCGCTCTCGCATGTTATACGTGTTACTCGATGAATGCTTGTATGTTATGTTTACACAGTGATTGTTGCCTGACACCTTAGCAACGATAGTACTATAGTTTGGACTCAGCACCTGTCGCGGACGGGGTTTGCTAAGGGTATTTTCTTCACGTGTCACAGTGGTGATATGTGTTGCGCACTCTACAACTCGCAATCACGTCTGTGCATATTTCACTGTCGATAACCTACTAGCTTTGCATTAGTACGTGTTACATGCTGGTTATGCGTAAACTCGCTTTCGCTACTATTATGCTATCAAACTTGTATGCTCACATTTACACTATGTGTATTGACTTTTACTTTAACGTATGTCACAGGTGTTTAGGATGCTTGCTTTGCTTTGCTTTGCTTTGCTTTGCTTTGCTTTGTGGAATCAAGTTTAGGGGAGTCTAGAAACCAACAATTAATATTTTGAGTTGTCGGAACATTTTATCTGTCTTTGAGAAAACAATGTCTGTAATAACTGCTTTTATTTGATATATTATGGTATGGGACATAATGTTAAATATCCGGTAATTCTAGCTGTTATGGATTTCTCTTGGACAATCTGTTTCGCTCAGTGCCGCGCCCCGACGTTTCCGCCATCGGTTGGGGCGTGACACCCCCTTCCAATTTTCCGAAACCGGGGGGGGGGGGGGGGGGGGAACGTATACACCTAAAAAAATTATATACGAAAGTACTATTCATAATACTACGCATCAAAAAGTTCGGGGGGCGGGCGCCCCCTCGGGCTATGCCTAAGCTGCGCCCCTGGTGTTGAATAAGAAATAATAATATCTACAATTTTAATGTATTTTTTAAGTTTATTCTTGCATGTTTATACTGTTTTGTTACTAAATCTAGCATATAATAATATTTATATATAACCAGTATTAAGCATTCCTGCGTTGTGGTGGGAAGTGGACACCAATGCCACATTACTAGTAGCGACCACTAACACTAAAGTTCGGTGTGTTAATGCGAAAAAATTAAACCGAAACGTAAAACATATAAAAGAATAACTAAGTCGATCTAGGGCCCGCGCGTTACGATAAACCTGTTAAACGGATTTAAAAAAAAAAAAACACCCAAAGCATAATGTACAACACCTTATGCAAGGTTAAAAGAAAAAAAATCAAATAGTTTTGAGTTGAAACTTGAAAGTAAAGAATTAAATAGATTTTGATTAAAAGTGAAAATCAATTTATTTTTAAAAACACCCAAAACATAATGTAAAACACTTTATGTCTAAATATATTGAAAAATATAATATTGTGTAATTTTAATATTAATAATCAATGGATAACTTATATTTGCTGTATTCTTTTTTTTTTGGAAGGTGACTTTCTATGTACATGACCTATTGGTCACCGGGTTCATGTCGATGACATTCCTCCGTCAGCCCCGCTCTTTCGGACGCGATGTTCGATCGGGCCCCGGCCGTTACGCAAGCAGATTTCCGCCCGGAAACCATACTGCCCCCACACGAGAGACTCGCTGGGGTAATAGTTGGGTAAAACTGGGTTGCTCTCAAGACCGCACCATGCCTCGGTAGGAACAATCCATCATTGGGACGTCCTCCCCCCATAACGCCGCAGCCGTGGATCGAATCGGTGACCTCCAAGGAGGAACCGGCCCAACCCCACCACATGGGACCAACTGGGCTAAGGGTTCGGATATCTGCTGTATTCAAAATAGTTAAATTTAATACGTATTAAATTAAAAAGTCATAACAAGTAAACAATAATAAGCAAATTCCCATAAATGGTAATCAAAGATTTTTATAATATTGTTTTAAAATTTTGATTATTTTATTAGTTAATTGATTTTTATTGGATATATATCGATTCGGTTTATTACAGTACCAGTACGATATACGCACTCGGTATAGAAATTAACATATGTTTTACATCGATAAAAAATGATAAAAACGAACACTAGTACCAACACCGATGTTGTTCAAATGCTATCAATTGGTTGAGAGTCACGGTAGTTGTACCGATATTCATTTATCGTCGCAGACTGAGTGGATAAAATGAAGAAAAAAAAAATGAAACCGGAAAGCATAAAAATGAATACAGATACCGTGATATAGTGTCAGTTTATTGAAAGAGAACACAATAAAGTAAATATCGGTATCAAAAGCGTTAGGTTTCCATTTACATAACGCAAACGAATCGAATCGAACCGAATCGAACTGATGTCAACTAAACATCAATATCTTTATCGATATTCGTTTTTAATTGGTTCTGATCGATGTAAAGTTTTCTCATTCGATTACAATAGGGAGTATCGGTATCGTAGTGAGCCAAACTGATAACAACCAAATTCCCGCCGCAAAGCGGAGGGGAATATCACTAGTTTATTATTAAATTAAACTTAAAATAAAATAATTTAAATATTGGGAAGAAATTACTACTACCTACAATCATGTCACATCTAAAGAAATCCCAGCAAAATTCCAATTGGAAAGGGACTGGGAAGTCATTTGCGAGTGGTGCTCGTCATTTTCACGCGGACTCCTCCTCCGTTTTCTTCATCAAATTCAAACCCCTCTACCTCTTTTTTCAACCCAAACACTAATGCATCATCGAGACACATCAACCTTTTCATCTCCACTAGACTCAATGAACCCTAACAACTTCCCAGACCACGAGCACCTCAAATGCCCTAGATGCGACTCCACCAACACCAAATTCTGCTACTACAACAACTATAACCTCTCACAGCCTCGCCATTTCTGCAAAAACTGCCGCCGTTACTGGACCAAAGGCGGAACTCTACGCAACATCCCCATCGGTGGCGGCACTCGCAAAATCACAAAACGAAATAGCAGTGTAGCCAAACGCACGTCACCGGCGTCTGCAACGACGCCGGTGACGACGTCACCACCACCTGTTCCGGTTCAACTGAAAGCGGAACCGGAACAATCGGTTGTGTACCGAGTAGGTGGTAATAGTAATAATAATCAGGTGGATACATCTGGAGGTTATCCGATGGGACCGTTTGGTAATTTACTAATGGAAGGATTGAATTTTAACCTAGTGAGTAAATCTGATGAGGAAGTGTTGATTCGAAATCCGATTGCGGATGATTTTCGAAGCAATTTGTTGAAGTTGAATGATAACAATGATCAGACTGGTTCGAATGAAAGAGGAGAATCGAGTTGTTGGAACGGTGGAGAGAGTGGATGGCCTGATCTTTCCATTTTTACTCCAGGTTCGACTTTTCACTGATATTATATCTAGGGTTAGTTGGATCTTGTTGTTCTGAATTGTAGTGAAATCTGATGCGTTATATTTAAGTTTTTAACTTCGTTGGTGTAATATATAAGTGTAAGGATGTAAGAATCTGACGTTCGATTGATTGTCGATTTTGATGATGAAGATGAAGAAATTGATATCTAGATTGGATCTGTGATAACTAGTGTTTGGTTTGATTGATTACTTGGTATGTGAATGGCATTTTTTTAAAGGTGAAAACTTTGTTTTGGTTTGGTTTGGAAAGATTTGATATTAATTATGTGGATTAAGGATTAACAAATTAAGAGCTGGATAGAATATCATTTTTAATTATTAAATAGATAAATGAGAATTGTATAATATACATGTAGACATTTTGTTTTCTTTTAATGAATTTTACGTTGAGAACTACGAGAATCATACAAATATTTGCACTTAAACTGTGCGTTTGGTTTCAATTTCATGCCTGACACTGTAGTATCGAGTGGCGGAACTAGCCAATTAATTTAGGGGTACCTAAAAAAATTACACGTCAATGGAGTTGCAACAGTGGCATTGGGAGTCTGGAATTGATCGCAATTCTGTGACGTTTTGTTTCTTACATTGCTGCCCATACACAACAAAATGATATTTTATTGTTTGAGGCTTGGGCTATGTTTGTCATTAGGCCATATTCTATTATATCATACTTAATTTTGGTTAACTTTATCATTTGGGCCTAATTATTATATAAGTTTCGTGTTGTAAAATATTTGGGCTTATAAAAGTTCAGAATTTTAATAAATTAAAGTATCCTATTTTTAGGGGTATCCCCGTATTTGTTCAGAGATATTCTTTATATAAAACTGAAATAATAAAATTACATTACAAATACGGGTTGAGACGTAGCGCGTGATACCCCTCCTTATACTATACCTTCTCCACTAGCATGTACCACATCATATGCATATGTTTTCCACTCATAGGGGTGTGGTTCTATTTTCCACATCCAAACTCCACACCCATTAAAATAGCCCACCCTCCCTCGCCATACGCCCACCTTCCATGCGAATCCTCTTCACCATGGAGGTCTCTAAGCCATCCCGCCAAGCTTGTGGTCCAATAGTCCACGCCCCTTTCCACTCCCCCACACCCTATAATTTTAGTTAGGTATAGATTTAGTGAGATAATTGGGTAGGCGTTAATCATATAATCATTTTATGTATCACATTTAAATAAAAATGTATGATTCTCGCAATTCTAGATGTATCATTGGTTTTATACAAATATTCATATGTAACGTAAGCTATATTGTATGTATAATCATCTTCCCCCTTTATTTGGAATGGGAGTAAAACTAAACCCATAGCAATAATGATCATCCAACTTTATCTCAGCTAGGAGGGTTATGAGCCCGGTTGATTACTAGAAATCAAAATGAGTTAATCTCCTTGAACTAGTGGTTTAAGCCTGCCACTATGCTTTTGTTTAAGAACCTTATGCAAATCGTTTATATAATAAACGTATTATTTATTAATCCTTTATAAATAACTATTTTATTTAATTAAATAGACAAATACATTTGTCACATAGTGGGGAAACAAAATGAAGACAATGACTGGCAGATGGAGGTTTGGGAAACTTGGTGACCGGTACTGTTCCTAAGAGCCTACGCAAAATGTTATTATGTATAATATAATGTATAATATGAACGAAATCTACGTAGGCAGGCAGCTTCGAAACTTGGACCCACGTTGTCAGTTATATCCGGAGTATTGTTTTCTTCCAAACTTTATAATATCCGGATGTTGGGAAAAAGTCGGGAAACATAATTACTTATATTCTTATTAAGTTTTTAAGAAAATTAAGATATAGTTAGCTAGAGGGTATGGAATAGCGTCTTTAAAACTACTTGGTATGGGGCTCGTCCTTGGGTCGGCATGGTGCCGTCCTTGGGTCGGCATGGTGCGACGACGGGCCAGCACACCCCCCTGTGGGTCGTCCCGTCTCAAACGTCGAACCCTTGACGGGCAAGGCCGGGCTCATTTGAATGATAAAGCCATTGGTAACGGCTAGTTTTATAAAAAAAATATTATTATTTTCTTTATAAATAATAACTATTTATCCCTATTTTTAACCCAAATCAACTCAATCTCTCTCACTTTTTTATACGTTTCTTTATAAATTTTTAGGCATGGATCCATACAATCAAAACAACCCGAACCCAAACATTTTCTCATTACCCGGCTACTCTCCAATGATCGATCCGAGTTGGTCGGCATTGCAATTTTCTTTTTCAGGTTTTCAACAAAGCCCCAATGTTTTCACTCAAATGAACCAAATGCAACAAATACAATTGATGCAACAAATGTTAATCCAAAACCCGTTTAACTAGCAATTTCAATCACAACCTCCACCTTCACCGCCACCGGTAGGATCGTCTCAACCCGTAAAAGATGAGGTTGAAGAATTTGTGCCGGAAACCCAACCCAAACCTCCAAATGAAAAAAAGGAAGCAAATCGCGCGTCTAGCCGTAGATCAAACTTCGAAACCGAAGGCGCAACATTGGTCAAAAATCGAGGAGGTGGCATTAGCTAAGGCGTGGATTAGTACGTTAAAATGCCCAGTTGTTGTTGGTATGTAAAAATATATGAATTTTTGTTTTAAACTCTTTAATATTATGTTGTTAAAAATTAATTTATAAATTTTATTACATTTTTAAAATATAGGAAACAACCAAACCGGCGATGGTTTATGGAAAAAAATACTAGCAAAATTCCTTGCTAATATGGAACAAGTTCCGTATGGAGATATCAATTATGTCTCTTCCAAGTGGCGAAAGATGCATTCTGTCGTCAACCGTTTTTGTGGGCATTATAACAATTTATATACAAATCGTCCAAGTGGGTGGAGTGACGAAAGCGTTTTAAAAGAGGCGATGCGTAGATACGAAGATGAGCATAGGCAGGTTTTCCCACAAGTTCGGGCATGGGAAGTTATGAACAACAATAAGAAGTGGGCGCCGGTTCTAAACGAGTTTGCAACCGCTAAACGGACCAAAACATCAGAGACTGGAAGTTACAATGCGGGGTCTTGGACGCACGATCAGATAAATATAAACAATGAGTCTGAATTTAACGAGGAAGAGAATATAGTTCGAGAGGAGGTACGTCCCACTGGAAGGGACAAAACCAAAAGGGCAGCGGCTGCAAAAAACAAGCCTCATCAGGGAGCAGTTTGAAAATGGACGAGTTGATGGCCCATTTCAAAGCATACACCAAGGTCACAGCCGACAAGGTAAAAGTGAAGCAACGTGAAGTAGACGAACGGGTAAGGTTGAAGCAAGAGGCGGTAGAAATAGATGAATGGAAGATAATGAAAACCGATATCAACACGTATCCGAAAGAAGACCGTCACATTTTGCGTAGAATGAAAGAAAAGATCTTCAAAAAATGGAATTCTTAGGTTTTTTAATTTTTAGCAATCTAGTATTTTTTAAGTTAAGGTTTTTTTTTTTTTTTAAGTTATGTAGTGTCTTTTTAAGTTATAGAATGTTTTTTTAAGTTATGTAATGTTTTTTATAAGTCATGTAATGTTTAAAAAATGTTGAACTTTTATTAAAAAAACCAAAAAAAAGGAGGGAGGGCCATCCTCCACACCCTTGGTTCATCCTTGGAGGGACATCCTTCTGGGTGGTGACGTGACAGGTGACGTGGAGGACCATCATTTGAGGATGGGGCTCTTCCACACCCCATAGTCTAAGGGCTTTATTGCGTCACGTCAAGAGACCTCAGCTCCACGTAAGCACACCAGTGCCACATAAGGAATGAAGCCTACCTCCCCTCAATTTAATTCTTTAAAGGTTTAAAATTAAAGTGGGGGACATTTCATCCATTGTTGCTCGCTATTGTGATGGCTAGCATTCAATAGCACCCCTTAATAGCACTTATGGTATGGGAGAGGGGGCGCTAGTGATGGAGATTTTGTTGAGGTAAATGGGCAATGACGCCCCCATACCCTTCAGTCTCATTTTACAAGTGTATTTATACACAAGGTAGTTATTTTATATAATCTCTTAAATCTAGGAATGATACAAAGATACAATAAATCGTAATATATAATACAATGGATCGCAAAAATAACACAATACCGAGAAAAAAAAGATGAAAAAAAAGAAAAAAACAATGACGAAAAAAACACAATGCCAAATGAAAAGACACAATAATCTAAACAAAAATTTTAAAATCTAGAAACTAAGAATCCAAAAGCGAAAACGTAAAATTTAAGATCGTAAAGTTCGACCAGATGGTTTCTATACTGCTAGAACGAGTTCAATCAAAGTCCGCTTGATACTTTCTGTTATTTTCTATTTTTAGGTGACTATATGTATTTAAACCATCACTTTATACATAAACTTTGAAAGTTTATTTTGTGTATAGTATATAAATTCACTTGAAACTTTACTTTACTCAAATGTTGAATCTTGTGTAAGATAAAAATTGGTGTATAATATAATAACCCAAACTAATTATTGTCCTTTCTCTAATTAATAACTGTTGTTTTAATTCCATAGCTTTGCTTTTATTTCATAATGTCTTTTTAGGTTGCTTCTTTTGATTAAAGTCACGAGGATATCATTAGCTGCGTTTTTTAGAGTTTAAGGTTCTTCAAGTTAATCGAATCGGTTCCTGCATTTGAAATCTATATCGTGAATTTGAATTAGTTTTACAACAAAACCATAGTACTCAATAAATCTCACAAATAGGATGTAGGAAGGGTTAATTTATTTGTAGGAACCGTTCACGTAATTAAATAAAATAAAACAAATTTTATTAAACGATTATAATACAGAAATAAGAAAGCTAGAAAAACTATTACAATTACAACCGAAATAAATTGAAATACAAGAAATTAGATGAAGAAGAAAAGGCCGAGTCACGTGTACACACGCTTCCCTTAAAACAAATTCCGAGTCTCCCAGGAGTACTCGTTTTGTTTCCCAGGGTACAACAGCCGGAGCAGTAGTACTGCCGGAGTTGGCCTACAACCCGAAGGCTACCTTGAAGAATGCAAGTAGAAGATCAGAAATGTGTTAGAGAAAATTGCAAGAGTTGTTGTGTTGCTTGTATTTTCTGCAGTGACTAAGAGGCTATACAACCTCTGATTCGAAACAGCCAAAAACAGATTAAATGAGAGGAATAAATTGCATTAAACGTCTTCAATGCAATTTAATTCGTCATTTAAAACCGTTTTAATCGGTGGTTTCAAAGCTAAAGTGTAACTGCACTGTCATTCAATGCTGGAAACTTCTGCGCGCGCGCGTGCAAGACTGCACTCATGCGCGCGTGCGTCTTTTTGGCCCACTGCCATGCGCGCGTGCGCCACACTGACTCAAGTTCATGCGCACCTGCGCCACGTCACTTGTGAGCCTATACGAGCACGGCACACAGTCGCGCCGTTTTGGCTCACTCTGGTGCGCCGCGAACGTCACATCAGGGCCCATGCACCATGCGCGCCATCAAAGCGCCACATTGCGCCTCATCGCCCACGCCACGCGCTCGAGCAAGGTAGGGTACTCCGCACCCTTCGCGAATACACTTAGTGTGTGCTTCCATGAAACAATAAGGATGGAGAGTTCCAATTTAAATACTCATTTAAGTTCAATCTCTCCTCTTATGTGTGACAAGGTGCAACTTTCCCTTTTGTTTCAGCATTTAATGTTTCAAACACCCAACTTTGAGCATCGATATCTCATTCATCTTAGCTCCGTTTTGGACGTGGTTTAGTTCGTTGCGAAGCTCTTCCAACATAGAACACAAACTCACAAATAAATATATAAAACCCGCTCATTTTATTATATTTATTTCTAGTCCAAAATAGGAAGAAAAAAAAAACATTTTCCTATATTTGTGAAAAATGTTATTTTCACCAATTTTCCAACATTATTTTGGGTTAATAATTTGAATTCTTCTTAGAAAAACATATCAAAGTTCGGCCTTTGAGGTTAATTTGATTTTCAGATTTTGAGCTAAGAAGAAAACTAAACTATAAGCAACGTAATTTGATTTAAAGGACAGAGACCTGGCAACATTTTAGTGCTCGAGACAAAGGTTGTAAAAAGCACTAGGTGCTATTCGGTCGGTGGGATACCGACTAGCAATTAATCGGATTGAGATTTTTTGTGTAATTTTCAGTTTTATGTATACATATACACATTTTTATAGGTAAATATTTAAGTAAACATGTTTTAACCCTTCCTCAACTCATTTTTTTAAGTATACAAGATTAATTGCTGGAATTCACATGGTTTGGTTGGAAAATGGCCGGAATTTGCAGGTTTTTGGTCGGAATCGCCGATTTTTTGCCGGCCGACTAGGCTCGACTAGAGCCGACTACCAACTAATGGACCGATTAACGACGAAATACTCAGTTATTGGCCGACTAGCGATTAACCGATAACTAGTCATGATTTTTACAACACTGCTCGAGACCATGAGTGGCATAGACGATTCTTGACTTAATGAGACACAGCAGCCACGACTCGGTTAGCGACAAAGGTTCCCGGTGAGTGAAGAGTTTATACGTTAAGTTTCAACTTTCGATCTTAGGTATTGAATTCTTGATGAGTTGGTATATTAAAAGAGGGGAGTAATTGAAGGAAAGATGTGGGCCTTGTGGGTAATGAGAAGCATGATGTCATGTAAGTCGTAATGTCTAGTTACCGTAAATTTCGGTCATAAAGAAAGGCCCACAACCCATGAGGAATGGAATGGAATGGGATGGACCACAGTAAGGTATGTAGGCCTCTTATATGCACATGGTTAGGCTTCCATCATTTACAAGTGCAAATCCACTACTACACCCTCATGTCATTATCATTCCTTATTATTACAATGCTCCCACCTAGCACTACCCCATTCCAAATGGGTCATTTTGAGGTACACAACTCAATCAGAGTATAACCGAAAACTGGTTCTGTACCGACCAACACCGAACCAATAATTGATCTTTTGAAATAACCAGACTTGGTCGGTCTGAACTCGGGGGCCTACCAAATTATCTAGATTCGAGATTTTCAAAGGTTCGAAACAACCCACATGGTGGTTAAATCTATTAAAAACGGTCTTAACTGCGCATTTACTTGGCGTTATATATTATCGTATTACATCTCATTTGCTTAGATTAGATTTATTTAGACAGGTAAGACCTAAAAATTGAAATTCGTCAAAAGGGCTAGATAGGGCAAACGGTCAAATGCTTTTAAAAGCTTACAAACCTCTTCAATCAGTGTTTTAAATGCCACTTTGAAGATCTTCTAAGGTCTGCAAAGGGTTAACCACAACCCACCACCAGATTATCTTAGAAGTCTACATATGTTAAAAACAATCTTCTTCTTGTAGACTGCAGAGGTTTAGTCCACCTCTTCTAAAGTAGAATATTATTTTGCTACACAGTCTTTTTATTATGATTTATCACATTAATTCTTTATGAGCTTAAAAAGTGAACAAAAAGCTTTGGCAGTTGTTCATGCCCGTGTCGAAAACTTCCCATTTGGACCCATAACCCAATCTGCCGTAACTTCCCATTTGGACCCATAACCCAATCTGTTGTCTGATTGACCCGAACATACCACAATTACTCTATATTAAGTTTTTATATGTCAAGTCTATAGACGTCATTAAAATAACTGTTATATAACAATAATAAGCCGTCTGCTTGTAACGAATTTTTTACCAGAATTTGAGTTCAGCCGACAATTCTGTAAGTGACATAGCAGATCTCTTCTTTACGGTCTCTTTTATTAGAGTCAAAGTCATCCTTGTCTTTCTCGCTGGTCCCCGTCTCAATCGGTCTCAGAATCTTAACAACTTGCCCGCGCCTTAACCCATAATATCTGGCGACTGGATCTGAAGCCAAAATTCTAGGTAACTGCAAAAACCATGCACCAATTGTATAGAACACCGACTAAAACTTGCAACTTGTTATACATTAATTTAAAATATCCCACCATTTGACCACGAAAGTCAAAGCCTCGACTTTCTTTTCTGGATCTAAACAGCATTACATAAACATAACTAATTGCTAACCTGGGCTTCTTTGACGGTGTATTGATCCAGCAAAGCTTTCTTTTCTACATTCGTAAGCGGGAGATGTTCGGGAACAAGATCATGATATCTGATGTTTACTAGCAGCTCTGCTTCCTGTATCAACAAAAAAACCGGACCATAAAAACTAACTATTTTGACCCGCCAGCCCGCCTGTTTCGTAATTGTATATGATATGTGTAATACTAACAGGCAAATAATTAACTGTCACCTGAAAAGCCTCCACCTGGAACCTTCCGGCTATCTCAGTCTGGCATGCCTTGGCACTGGGAGTTAAACCTACTCGAACCACTACAATTGCTCTTCGTACGCCCTCATTTTCCATACGGATTACATAGTTCTTGATTATCTTCACACCAATCTTCAGATCATCAGGAAAGAAAACATAGATCTGATTCCCAAAACAGGAAAACAATTAGTACTATACTACCAATATCTTCTGGTCAACCGTATACCTTCAACAATCATATATTACTACAATGATGTAAAAACACAACGTGAATCAGGTTAATATTAAATGACTATACTATGTTAAGAGCACAAAAAACGTGCATCAAGATGTTTAGCGTGTATGCGACCATATGCTAGTAAAGATGTAAAGCTAAAATTGGATGTACTGATGACAATTATTCAAGTATTCATCTTCATTGAATATGCATTATTCAACAAGTCACGAACTGATATAAAAGCTATGAAGTTGATATCGGTGATATATATGTCCCCTAGTAAAATATCGGTGTCAAATATCGGTCAAAATACCGGCACCGATATTATTGGCGATATTGACCGATGTTTGACCGATATAACCGATGTATCACTGATCGGCGATATTGACCGATATATCACTTAATTGTTAGTGTTAAATTGCTATATTTATAAATTCTGCATGATATTAAAATTACCGATATCCCACCAATATCTCACCGAGATAACCTATATCTCAAATTTCGGTCCTTGACCAATATCCGATATTTTACCACATTAACTGCATAGTATAAGAGCATTAAGATCCAATTACTTTATAGAACTTCACTTAGTTAAATCAGTGTACGAACAAACACTTGTGGGATTATGAACCTGGTTTAAAAAAAAACGCGCCTGAACCCTAATGTACGAGACAATCAGGAAAGCGCCTCAAGGCCTCATGTAGTTCTGATCAAAGTTAGGGTTTGTGGGAAACTCGTATAAAAACAACCAAAAATCAAAGGAATGAAGAAATTGATAAAAAGGTCAATAAGTAAAACAAATTAGACTATGCGTAGTAGGCATGATGCCCTTACCACCTCACCCCATCACAACGCCATACACCAAAACGAGCAAAGCAAAAGGGCGGCATCAAGGGCAGCCCGCCATGGGCATAACGAGCGCAAAGATGGATTTGAGAGGGGTCACCACCTTCCACCAATCACATGCACACACATTAACTTTTTAGTTAAACCACTGCAACCTTGTGAAAGGGTGGTTTAGCTAAACTAAAGCCCCACCGCCTATGTGGCAGTTGCTTTTGCACTTTTTAGTTAACCCACTACGCATAGTCTTAGAGGCAGCTAGTAGACATAAATAAAGCTTATTTGGTTGTACGTGTACATAATGTGCTCACCCCAAGACTGCTTTAGTGAACTAAACGCGCTTTTTTAAACCAAGGTTAAGAAACAATCACACATATAGACAATAAGATGTAAACATAAAACTTATCATATGTACCAAAATACAGACCTGATCAGTGTTGCCTGGTTTGGACTTAAGGAAAGTTAGGTCTTCCCTTCTAATAATTCCATTATGCTTGTCAATGAACTCTTTTCTAGTCATTTGTATCTCTGAATCTTCAACCTCGTACCCACGGTCTCTCAGCATCTCAAAACATGTTTTCCGGACTCTATGCAGCCTCGTTATTTCTTCATCGGATACCGACATTGCCTCGGCTTTCAAATACTTTCACCGGTACAATTTCTGAAAGAGAAAACAAAGAGAAAAAACCGCCAATCTTCAATATGTGATCTTTTTAAGTTAAAATATCGATTTATCAAGAGAATAAAAACGAATGGAAAGAGAATCGTGTTCTTCAAACCTCTATGGAATAACAGTTGCAGGTACGACAGTGGCGGAACCGCTGAACGCACGAAAGATCGCCGGACTCAGTGAGTTTTACGGCGGAACCCTCACTTTTTCTCTGGGCTTTTATGCGATGGATTTTCTGTTTAAATCTTCAATATTATTAGCCCATTTAGATGTATTTAAGTGTGGCCCAATCCATGAAATAAGTCCGTTGACTTAGAGGTCAGGGGTGTATAAGCCGGGTATCTTCTAATCTTCTAACTTATAATAAAAGACTCCAAATAATGCTACATATCATTCTCTCCTTCAACCTCATAAATTTTATTTATATTTGTTTAATAATTTTTTAATATTAATGTTAATTAATAACCAATATATAAATATCACTTATTTTTATCTGTATCTTTATATAAAATTAATAAATAACTTCAATTTTGCAATTTAGACCCTTTGTTTTTTTTACTTTTAACCCAAAGTTTTTCATCTTTTGCAATTTAATCCCAACTCTTTTTTATTTTCAATTTTGGTTCACCATACTTTTTATCTTTCCTAAGTTTTTCGTTTCGTTCTAAATTTTGTGAGTTAACGCACCGCAACGTGCGTGTGGGGTTCAACATTTTTTCGTATATTTTTTTTCCGTTTGACTGGCCTGTCGCGTCACATCTATTTTTCTGCGTTTGACAAGTTCGTCCAGCATGCGGGTCCTGGATGGACTTAGTTATTTTATTCGTGTTTTACGTTTCGGTTTAGTTTCTTAGCAACGAGCGTGCATGATTCAAAGATTTTACGTCTGCTTTTCGCTCTACGTTATTTTTTCCCCGTTTTTATTTATTTTGTTTTTACGAGCTTTTCCAGTGTTGGTGGTCGCTGACAATGGTATAGTATTGCTACTACTTAACACGGTTTTATGACAAACGCTGCAACGCAGAGGCTTAATACTAGTTTTTAATAAGCGGTTTCAGTTATGGAACCGGTTTTGGTTTTTCATTTTAAGGGTTGGAACCGGTTATTGCTATAACCGGTTCGGTTCTTTTTATTTGACCAAAAAAACAATACCCTATGTGCCTGGTTCCAGGTAGGGCTCGGTTCCGGTTCTTAAGAAACCAAGTACTAAAATTCACTGTCTTCGGGGTTTTCTATACCCTATTTCCGAGTTTTTAGGACCATATTTTCAGAATTTTTTAATACTCTATTGTGTGTTTATTACCTTATTTTCTCGCCCGCTTGTTTATTATAATTAAATATGCATTTTATGATGTAAACAAATTAAATATGGTACCAGTTTAGTTATAAAAACATTGGCTGAAGGGGTATGGTCCCAAAAAAGCCGCGCAGACTTTCCTCAGGTCGCGCGCAGGGACCATACTCCTGAATCAGCAAGATCTTCAATCTCCACCTCGCGCTGGTTACTTCACCAAGGATTGACCTCGCGCGAGGTCTAAACAAGAAAGAGCATTAAGATCAACACTTAGCATTCTGATAAGAGTATTCAGCACCTATAATCCTACGCGGGCTAGTTCCGTGCTCAGCAAGGGTTGCATAGAAGCTGTAGCGCATGACCACTTCAGAAGGTACAAAAGGTACAAGTGGCAGATGAAAAGAGCCAATCCGCATCCTCCAGGCTCTGCTCAATCGTGCTCCACGATCGTCTGACGTGCAGGAGACAAAAAGTACCTAAGGACGCTTACGTGGCACCAATCACAGGGCAGAGACACCTGCCCCACGATCTCCACTTACCTACTGATGACAGAGGGACAACAAGGCCGACAACAGTGACACGTGGCTCCATTCACGGTGCGCCAGCACCGGAGAACTTCTAGAAGCCACTAACGGTCGACACCAGTGAGACAAGGAGCATATCCGCTATGTTGTCGCCTTCCGGCCCAAGGCCCATCAGCCCACATCCTCTTACACCTCTCCGGCTATAAATAGAGACCTCAGTTCACAGGTTAAACATTCTATTCTCTCTACTCCCACTCTTAATACTTGATTATCTCCTCAAAACAGTCGCTTATTCTCACGCCGGAGTCTGGTTAAGAGGGAAACCCCCATATTCCCCTCTTAACGAGCTAACGGTGTTCTGTTTTGCAGGATTAGCAGTTCATTAAAGAGCTCAGAATTCCCAAAGAAGATTAACCCTTATGGTAGAAACATAAACCAAACTAATTAACAATAAAATTAGTTACGTGTTTCTTCATTGGCCTATGTACTTGTCATTTCAATTTAGGTCGAAGATCAAGGTTGAAGACTTTCACGCTAGCTTGAGAACATATGTACAACGCATGACTTGACATGTGACACACATAAACGACACATATGCAATCCGGCTGTCACACCCCAACCGATGGCGGAATCATCGGGGCATGGCACTGAGCGAAACAGATTGTCCAGAAGTTTCCATAACAATTATCAATACTATTCAATTTAAAATAATACGTCCCATACCGTATCTTAAACGGTACAATAATTATTACAGACAAAAACTAGGCAAATATTCTGTTCCGACAACTCAGATTTCAAAATAGAGCAATTGTTTATCTGCTTCTAGAGACCCTTAGTTTAACCACTACAGACAACTATTTGTTGGGCTCTAAAGCTTTATTCTAGCTTTGAATTCCTACCAAGTGTGCGTCCTAACCACCTGTCACATACGTTAAAATAAGTCAATACATATAATGTAAAGGTGAGCATACAAGTTTGATAATAGCATATAAAGTTCGAATTCGTTTACGCATAACCAGCACGTACACATAGTGAAATGAAGCACGTTAGTTATCGACATAGATCCATCGATACCAATGACTGCGGGTTGACTGCCCGAGGCAGTTCGCAATACATGATTACCACCGTAATCCATGCAAGTAAATGATCCTTAATAACCCTCGTGTGAACGGGTGCTGAGTCCAAACTATAGTACTATCGTTGCTAAGGCAGGTAGACAGCATTCTATGTGTAAACATAACAAACAAGCATTCATAAGCCACGTATAACATGCATTAACGGTTATCGTTCAAATAGTATTGAGTAGTGTGTTTGTTGTAGTTTGAATATTCGTAACGTATGTAACACCCAAAAGTGCGTAAAGCAAAAAGGGATCGAGTATACTCACAGCGATTGATGGATTGAAGGGAGCGCTTAGCGAGTACGGTTAGCCTGAATAGATTCGGTAGTATAACGATAAGTGAAAGGTAAAACGGAAAACAAGTGTTGGACAGCTGGTCGATCGGACGGCTGACCGTTCGGTTGACAGTTCGTTCGGTCCGCTGTCCGGTCGGTCGGTAGGCCGATCGGATGGCTGTTCGAGTGGATTGTTTCTTCCTATAAGAAGTATGTGTTTGTGTATGATGGTTTGACTTTTGAAGTTTTCGTTGTAGCATTTGAAAATATTGAAGTACCTTTACTTTTCAGGTCGGTCGATCGGTTAGGCATTCAAATGAATTGCAATGTTTAGTCTTTGGATCGGACAGGTGTTCGATCGGACATGTCAACTGGTCAAAGACTTTAAATAAAATGTAAAGTATGGTGCAGTGAATCGGACAGTTGATCGATCGAATAACACAATTGCTGTTCGATCGGACAACAGCGTGTCACCTGATCGGACGGCTGTTCGATCGGGTGGCACTTCTAGTGCATTGAACATGTTGAAAAATCGGTTAAGTATTGAAGTATAGTATCTCATGATCCGAAGAGTAATCCAATCGGACAGTAGTCCGATCGAACATCAGTTCGTTCAATACTCTCTTCAATGAATTGTTCAAGTGTGGGACCATGTGCTAGTCGATCGGCTGGCCTGGTCGATCGGCTGACTGTCCGATCGACTGGTTGTCAATTCGGATAGCAGTCCGATTGGTCAGTCTCCTGACCTGGTCGGCCTGTTCGTCTAACACTTGGTTATTCAGGTTTGTTCGTCGTTATATCGAGGTATTTTGACAACGAGTCGAACCATAGAACCCTCGTTCTTATTTGTTTCCCCTGCTTGGACAGGAATCACCCAAATCCGGCCGGTGAACCGTTCGGAATGGAGTTTAACGTTTAACCCGTAACCGGTTAACCTCGTGGCTAGAATCCGGACCTTAAGCCATACAATCTCCGAAGTGATTTGTAAATCGGCACAAGCTCCGTTTCTACCGGTTGAAGGCATTGAGAGTAAAAGAGTTGAAAGAAAGTTGGAAAACCATCTTTCAATCCTTTTTCACCGTGTATAAGTTTAGATCTACTAAAGATCTTTGTTTGTTTTTGTGGAAATCGGCTAGATCCAAGCTATTCTTGGTGGATTGAGGCCAAACCATGATGTTCTTCAAGAACCCATGATGACATCATCCTAGAACACTTGATTCTTGATGATTTCAAAGTTAAAAGTCAATATTTGAAAGATAGAAAGGTGTAGGAGTGCGTATAGATCAGGAAAGTACAAGATTTAGGACGAAAACTTACCGGAATCGAGAGAAATCTGCGAAAAGATGAGCTGAGCGTGCTGGTCGGTCAGAGGTTTCCAAAAGTGGAAAGAATGACAATGACAGGGGTATTTATAGGATGCCAAAAGGGGTATGTGCTGACCGATCGGCCAGGCAGCTCGATCGGACAGCCTGTCCGATCGGACAGCAGTCCGTTCGGCTGGCTGTTCGATCGGCTGGGAGCTTGATCGATCAGTCACACCATTCGAGTGTTTTGCGCGACGATTTTTGGTATTTCGATTTCGATTTCGAGCGGTACGATACGATAGGGTTTCATAGTCAAATTACTTTCAGTCCCAAACCCTCATATCTCGCATAATCTATTTTCCACCATTTATCATAGTTTGCTCACGATTCGAGTTCGATAGCATTTCGAGTTAGATTTCGAGTTTCGATTGAGCTTGCTTGATTATCACAACAAAACATAAATAAACATGCACAGGTAACACGTAAGGCACACACACACGTATAATAACAAGTAAAAATACGTAGCTCGAGTTGCGAATTGATGTCGATTCGATTAGCATAGCTTGATTATTGATTAGTTAACTTTATCGCATTGTTACTTCCTATAATTCACAGTCGTAAGTCGGTTGATTAACGATTAACACACATCGATTATTGTCATTAACAACACTTACTCCACATAATACGATTTAAATAAAGAAATTTCTGCAAGTCAAGTTGCGCGAAATCGGTCGTTGACTTAGACCTTGACCTTGACTTTGACTTGTGAAAACACGGGGTGTTACACCGGTATAATGGTATAATAAGTTTTAGAGTAAACTGCCATTTTGGTCCCTGTGGTTTGTGATGGAGTGTGTGAAAATCGGGTGCTAAAGTGTATTATAACAAGTGTTTTAGTGTTGTGAACTTGATTATATGTGTCGAATGTGATATCTACGAGCGTTTGTGGTGTTACAGGTTAATCGGGTTAAATCGGCAAAGTTAGAGTGTTTGTTGATGAAGCGGAACTACCAAAGATAACAGTCGAGACACACTACATTATTCGTGAGCCGTTACGAGTCGAAATATAGCTTGAAAGTGTGAAAATTATGCAACAACAAAGTTCAGGGGCCATGTGATAAATATGTGAAAGCTGAATTTGTGAAGAGATGTGTGTTGGTAAAGATCTGCCGTTACACAAACAGAAATACTAGATCGTAGTCTACGGTCTTAACCCGTAGCCTACGGTGCATGTAAGTTGGAGCGCACATGTTGTTTTGTGGGAATAGAAAAAAACCTAACAAAGTGGCGCATACTTTTTGACTTGGATTGATATATTCCATCATATAAGGAAATCGTTCAGAAACAAGAGGGATTAAGGAAGGCATCACGTGATATTGGGAATTCACAAACAATGTCATCATCATCTAACATCACGTGGACTAGAGTTTTTAGTTAACAAGATCATCATGACTTAGTGGACTCTTGGAGGATTTTTATTGGGCCGACAACACATGGACTTTTGGAAGCATATACACGTGACATTGGAAGCAAGTAAAATATCATGGGCCACTTATTAAACCATCATATGATACATCTTATAAAGGAGACATAAGCAGCCATAGTGTGATATAACAAAGGTCACGTGATTTCTTTTGGATGGAATATCTTGGACTTTGGACTTGTGCTGACAACATCATCATGATATCAGACTTTATGGGGGTTAACAACATCATCATTGGCAGTCGAGAGGAGGTTGCATGCAGCCATATTTAATTTGGTGCTCTTAGAAGAGTAAAAAGAATAGAAGACACACGCATGCATGGTATTGGGCCGATTGGAGGTGAATATTGGTGGGGCCCAATATATTAATTTCTATCATCTTCGAGAAGAGACTTCTTGTGGACGCATGTGAGGGCTTTGGTTCGAACACATCATCATAAATGGGCTGACATTATCATATGAAGACTCACGTGAGGTGGGCTTGGGTTTTAAAACAGATTATCATTAATATGATAAATCATCATCGATCACTCTCATACGACGACAGAAAAAAGGGAAGCAGCCGCGTGGTTCGAGCCTGTGAAGATCATCTCACCCTAATGAGCGGCTAGTCTTTTATGGTTTCCTCCGGATGGAGGGTTTTGTAAGTTGGATAATTTTATGTGTTTGTGACAATCGTGTAACTCGGTGATCTAAGCATTCGATGCTTTTCACCTTGATTTGATTTATTGATTGTAGACAATTGCATTTATTTAAACCTTAATTTCTAAGCATTTAGTTCCCGAGAGTTCTAGTAATTGGGATATATTTGACATGGGGTTAGGGTTTGTAATTGTAATTGATAATCATTCGATAACCTCCCGTTATGTATTGACCGGAGTACTTAGTCGTTGGTTATCACAATTGATGAATTAAGTTAAACACTTATGTCTATGTGAGTGTTTCGATTAAACACATAATTGAATCTAGCTATAAAACCTGAAATCTGGAGGAACCATTGTTCTTTCTATTGATTTAAATCTCACTTTTAGTTCGTAATTTTTAGATAAACAATCAAACCATCAATTGAATTTTACTTTTTAGTATTAGTTAATTAATACTTAGCATTATAACACTTTCCACAATCCTCCTCTGGTTCGATATCCGACTTACTCTAGCTACTAGTTTATTTCGGTTTTTGCATGTCACTAACGACAGACATCAAAATGGCGCCGTTGCCGGGGAGGCGTGCGCAAAGTGTTTAGTGTTAAGTTTTTAGTAAAATAGATAAAAAAATTCAAAAATTCAAAAAAAATAAAATCCAAAAATAGTATTTTATTCGTCACATATTTCACTGTTTGCTTTTACCTTGGGTATACTAGTTTTGTCTGTGCAGATTTATTGCAGATCTTATTATGGAAAGTGCTTACTGGTCATGCCGAGGTTGTGGTAGTCCATGTCACACGCGTGACGATTGTCCTGTGTTCCGGAAAATGTGTGAGGACGCACAGAGGAGAGCAAATGAGTTGGATTTTTATTATGATGATCATGTCCACCCATACTATTCTTATTCTGATTCGCTGCGAGTTGCATATGATTACCCAACGGATTATTGTTATGATGAGCAGACATGGGATGAGAGTGACTATGATTCGGGGATGGTACAAAGCGTGAGTTACCAAGAGGAGTATGACGACTGTTATGACGAATATTCTCACTTTTCTTATGAAGACCATCCGGTACACTATCAGGATGCCTATCATACCCAGCATACATTTGAACAGGGTGAGTCTGAATGTGCACCCCAGTCACATAGTTATTATCAATCACCCCAATTTAGAAGTCTTATGGAATATATGAGACAACGAGACCTGGCATACGTTGAAGAGCAATTGGCGAAACCTGACCTATCAATGGAGGACCAGTTGGAGATGTGGATTACGAAGTATAACCTTTTGATGGCTGAAGTGAAGGATGATGGGCCAAGAATGACTCCAATGGAAAAACGCCAAGCCAGGGATAGATGGGTGTCTCTACAGATGTCTCATTCTCAAGTAAGGGATGAGGTTGTGGAGGTTAATACCACACCGGTGATTCTCTCAATTGTTGAACAATCAGATGTTGAGAAAATTGTTGAAGGTGATGAGGTGAAAGAAGACATTCCACGAAATAAGTGTGGGGATGCACGTACAGAGATGAGAAAGGAGGATGAACAACTTGCTCGAGCGGAATCGATGTTATCCAAGATCGATGAATTATTATCAGCACCCAACCTTTCAAAGCAACAACGAATTGACTATTTGAGCATGAAGTGTGATGTATTATCTATGAAGATACGAGTAGAAGAGTCCATCTCACCATTACCCGATGATATCAAAAACCGTTTTCAAGATGGTGAGGAGGTTGTGGAGACTAATACCACAATGATTTTCTCATTTGATGAAGAACCACACGTGAAAAAGTTTGTTGTTGTTGAGAGTGAAGTGAAAGAAGAAGTTACAAGTGCTTCGACACATGAAGTTGAATGCTTAGCGCTTCGCACAGGACCGCAAAATGAGGTAATCGAAGTATATCTTGATCCTCCTTCTGTATTAGTTACTGCAGCCAACAAAGCTAGGGATGATCGCTCAAGGTGTAGGAGTCGAAAGGTGGGTTTGCAAGACATTGGGCAATTCATCAAGCAATGGGCCCACAATAGCATATCATTCTTACAGAGCATGCCGCACATCGTTAAACAAAGCTTGATGTGGCTTGTTAACTATCGAGTCTACATTGGGAACACGGTAGGAAAGTGTTCGATTTGACCACCATAACGGAAATCAGGTACGGTCTGGCTGAAGACCTTTAAACTTAGCGCTCTCGGGAGGCAGCCCGAGGATGTAGAGTATTGTATTGTATTTTGGTTTGGTTTCGTTTTGGTGTGTTGTGTTTTGACAGGTTTCTACGTTCCATCTTCACGGATGCAATGAATCAAGTGTGGGGATGTTTGGCAACATCCCCAGTGAGATATCAGAGAATCCCTGGATGTGTATTCTCCGGTTTTGAGCGCAGCAGCTACACCACTACAAACACTCACTTGTTTTCTAATCAGGTGCATGTGTTTATCTATCTTGTGTTTTATTTGTTTTCGTGTATTTGGTGGTGTGAAATTTTTGTGTTGGGAGTGGTTTCCTTGTGTTGAGTCGAGTTGGTTATTAGCCGTTCATGGTTTGCGGGTGGTATCTCTCGGGTTATGATTATAAATTGCACCATACATTGGGGACAATGTGTGACACCCCAGGAAAAACCCGTAAACCATGCAGCTTAAATTAGCTTCCTTAGTAACCACGTACTAAATTTCGGGATGAAATTTTCTTAACAGAGGGAGAATGTGACAACCCTCATAATTACATGTATCCGTACGATTAATTAATATTAAATTTTGCTAGAAACATTGTTTAATTATTTCTTGGCTAGTTACGATCCCCGTACACCGTAACACCCACTAGAAATCTACTAACTAAAACATGTAACTTTATACTTGCATTTGTATAACCTTATACTTGTATTTGTATAACCTTATAAGTCACCTACTTATCCTCCTTATGTTGACTAAGTATTTACTTATCCTCCTTATGTGGACTAAGTATTTACTTCTCCTCCATATGTGGACTAAGTATTAGAATCCAAGATTTTACCTCTATATTTTAGTTAATCTTGGTTTGCTCATGTTGACTAAACACTAGAAAGAATGACTATAAATATGGTGCTTAACTTCACAATCTTCACACCATCTTTCTCATTCTCTATCTCTCTCTTGGCTCACTCTAAAACCACCACCACCATTCCATTGTTGAGCTTATTTCAAGTGTTAGAAAGTGATACAAGGAGCTTGAAGCTTGAAGGTCTTGAAGAATCCTTCTCATTTGCTTTCATCATCCATCTTTGTCATCTTTTTCTCTAGTGATATTCCCAAGCTTTAAGCTAGTTGTAAGACTTCTTTAAAACTCTTGTTTACTTCATGTGTTAGTAGTTAAAGATTATATTATGATGAAATAATACAAGTATGATGTTGTTGTTGATCACTGAACATGTAACGGACCCAATATAACTCGCATTAGAATGTTAAAAGCTGAAAAACAAGAGGCTGTTTAGTGATTACAGCCAACTTCAGTTGGCTGTAACCGAACTTTAATAAAGCATAAAATGTATTTTCTGAACTCTAGATTTATGTATTATGAAATACGGTTCTAATGGCACTGGAATCATAATTTTTGGACTTCGTTTACTATTTTTAAAGGATCATTTTGTAACAGCAACTCAAGCTGCATTTTTACTGCTGAAAATAAACATCATGTTTTCCATCATAACTTGGATTATGTGTAGAGTCAGATCATGAAATTTGTTCAGTAGATGAGCACTGATGTATAAGTAATTCTCCCACTGGAATTTCGCCAATCGGACTTACGATGAATTTTAAATGAATTTTTCCGTAGACTGCAGTCAGAAAGTGACGAATCTGATTTGCAGTCCAGTAAATGATTTTTTATAAAATACTGGTAAAGAATTGGATCCTGATATTTTTACACAATAATAATTCAATTGTTTAAAACATTCTGTAAAAATTTGGGAATTTTTGGAATAAGTTAACTATTTTATTAAATTACCTGAAAACAGTCCAGTTTTGGATGTTTAAGCTGAAACAATATAACTAGTGATTTGCATGTCTAAATGTTGGTTATGTTATCCGATAATGATCTAAAGTGTTATATGTCAATGAAAGTGTTATGTGCAATATCGTATGCTTGCTCTTAAGTAGCTATAAGTGGAAAGCAATGTTGTAGAAGGCGCTAGGCGCTAGTCCGGCGGTGAGGTACAACCTAGGGATTAATCGGGATTAATAGGGATTAATCGGGATTAATCGGAATGGGATTTTTATATGTATTTTTTCAAAATTATATATATATACCCAATAATATAAAAATAATACTTCAAAATTCACATAAATACTTCAAAATTCACATAAAAATTCAAAAATTAACCAACTTTTGACCAACTAGGACCGATTAATCCCGACCAGGACCGATTAATCCCGACCAGGACCGATTTTTACCAAAAAAACTATGGTCCGATTAGTCCGATTAGTCCGACTTTTGACCGACTAGGACCGACTTTTGACCGACTAGGACCGATTTTGACCTGGGCCGATTAATTGACCGATTTGCTTAAAATTAGGCGATTAGCTACCGCCTAGCGCCTAGGCGGCGATTAATCGGCCGCCTAGGCCGATTTCTGCAACAGTGGTGGAAAGTTTATATGGGCGTGAACTGTTAAAGTGAGTGCATGTTATGTGGTAAATGCATGTAGGAACTTCATGCTTATTTGAAGTCACTAATAAACTAAGTGGTAATCATACTAGGACGTGATTGACCGACTTTGACTGTTAGCTATTTTTGAGAGCCAAAACGAGCAAACCAAGGTGAGTTCACACTCTATCCAAGGCATGGGATTCCCAAGGGTTGGGCATGGGTTAAAGAACTGAACGGTAACTGCAAACTTGCGTATTCCCCATACAGCAGGATACGTACGACTATAAGACCATCACTCTATCAATTGAAGTCCCTCATTTATCGACTTAATCGCCGAGGCCTATGGCGAGCGGGTCATTAGTTAATAGCGCTATTAGGTTTAACAAACCTCACACCGTGCCAGTCGGACGGGCGTGTACTAATGGACTATGGGCAAAGGGTCAATGCTGATAGACATTGACTTAGGGCACCTCTTACATTTTCGTAGCAGTCGATACGCGTGGTCTAGTAACACATGGGAAGCCCCCACTAATCTTCGCAAACACGTCTAGGTGACCGCGATACGAAATAATGCGATACATGGTTTACAAAACGAACAATTGATTTACGAAACGAATGCTATAACTAAACAATCAACTGTGAACTCGCTCAACTTTGTTGTTGACTCGTTGTTACATGCCTTGCAGGTCGTTAGGTACTCATGGAGCTTGCACAGGGAGGCGTGGTCGTTGTGGGACATGGCAGTGTGTGCCATGCTAAAAACATTTCTATATTTCGTACTTAATACTTATATTGGGTTTTATAATTATGCTTCCGCTAAACACTTATTATGTTTTGATTTGAAATACCTTTCATATTGTGTGGTTGAATTTTACTTATTACTTGTTATGTTCAATATGATTGGTGGCTTGATCCTGGTCATGTCACGCCTCCAAGCGGTGATACTCCGCATAGTGGATTTTGGGGGTGTGACACAATGTATCCCAAGTGTGGGGATGCGGTAACTCGAGAGAGGGTTGATAGGATTAGGGGTGTTCACGAACCGATCCGATCCGATCGAGGGTCTGCTCGAGATCGGTTCGAATTACAACCGATCGGATCGGTTCGGTTCGAATTTATAAAACCGAGCATAAAAGTGGTGCTCGAGATCGGTTCGAATTTAAATCAATCGGATCGATTTCGATCGGTTTCGCTCGGTTTCTTCCTTCGTCTCTCTCTCATCTCCAGTAAACAGAACCGACCGGCGGTCCGAGCTTTTGACCGCCGGTTCTTCATCTCTTCCGGTCTCTCTCTCTCTCTCTCGGTCTCTCTCTCTCCCGCTTCTGCCTTCAGCCTCCGCTCACCGGTCGCCGGAGTGCTCAGCCAAGCTCCGGCCGTGGGTGGGTGTTTAGCCATGGTCAGTAGATGAGAGTAATTAGGAGGGGATAGGGTTTTGTTTGTGAAGATGGGGATCTCCCTGTGTTGTCTGTATGTTATTGAGAGAGAGAAAAAGAATCCTATGAGTCTATAAGATAATTTTTGTGGTTTGTCTGTGTTTGTATAATCGAGAGAGAGAGTAATAATTGTGTGTATTTGAAAAGCAAGTCCATGTATGTGAGGATCCTATGTGTTTATATTAGGGTGAGAGGGGCACTCCCTTAAGAGGGGAGTCCCCTCTCTTACGCATAACCAATCCTCGTGTGCCACGTCAACTCCCCTCTTAAACTCCCCTAACACCCTAAATTGATGGCGCCACTCCCCTCTTAGGTAACTTGGTTTTTTATTAAAAAAAATAATAATAAAGGAAATTTCTCATTGGTCCAACCCTTCCCTCTCTCCTCCCTCTCTTCGGTTAATCCCCACCGATTTCACCTCCTTTCTCCTCCCCGAAATGGCTCCCCTCTTTGTCGGCAGCACCTTGCCGCTCGGGAAAGATGGTCCCCGCTCGGGGTCACCGCTTACGCCCCGATCACCCTTATAAAAATTTTCATATGCATAGGAGTTTGGATTGTAGTTGCCCAATATGGTTGTCGATTATTGTTGGTCAACAACACAGGTAAAATAGTGTGGTCTTTGATAAGATTTGACTAGAGAATAGTTTTAGGTATGCTAGTTTATAACTTGGGTAGGCTTTTGGTTAAAATATGACATCTAGTTACGGGTTGTCACATTAAATTTGGTTGGGCTATTATATTTTTTTTGGGTTTTAATCTACAAAATTTATAATATATATATTTATATATGTATATATATATATATATATATATATATTAATTATTAATAAAAATAATTCGAGCGAAACCGAGCGATCATCGAGCGAGCGGAGCCTTGCTCATGCTCGGATTGAATTTGAATCGATCCGATCCGATCGGCTCATTTACAAACTGAGCGGGAATCGAACGAGCATTTTTCGATCATTTTTCGAGCGATCGTCGAGCGATCTTCGATCGTCGAGCAGTTTGGACAGCCCTAGATAGGATTGATGATCTTAAATGCTTGAATTGGTTGAAATTGGTAAAAATTGAAAAATTTTGAAATTTTTTTGTCTCAAGTATGCTTAAACTACATGAAAACCAACATTTTCAATTGCTAAAGGATTCCTACTGATATTAAACGAACATAGATCCCTAGTCATGGTTGTCCCTTTAAGTTTCATGAGAGTATATCTGACAGTTGTTTTAGAGAAGAATTAAAAAGAGATGCTTAACTAGGGGTAACATGCTTTAGGAATTACACATGCTATATGTCGGCAACCCATATTCCTTTTCTTCGGTGAGATATTTGAGCCTACTAGATTGTTAGTGAATTGCAATAATTGTTCATTTGTTGAGTGTAGGCCATTTGTTACTTTGTATTAGAACTTGTGTGGTTTGATACGTGCCGAGACTATGGTTTAACGTATACACATAGATGATAAAGGCATTAGGATCCATTCATTGTTCTATATGTTGATTGTTGACTCCACCCACCTTAGTTAACCATGTTGAGCCTTTTATCCTTCGTTTGCTGCATCTTGTTTGACCCGTTTGATTACCAACCATGAATGACAAGTATGTTTAGAAGTATGTTATGAAAAAAAAAATGAAATGGAAAAAAAAAAAAGAAAGAAAAGAAAAAAAAATCATTGTTATGTTCGTGTTAAATAAATGGGTTGAAAATAACTCAAAGTGTTAGTAGTTATTATGAATAAGTTGTCATGGTTTGGTATATTCATTTGTGTTCGCCTTATAAATATAAAAAGCCAAAAATATTTCCTTACCTTTACCCTTAACCCAAAACCCCAAAGTCCTTTTGATATGTGTGACGTTAATTGATACAGTGGAGGTGTGATCGCTATACAAGCTTATGATTGTAAGGTAACATATTTGCTTTTGAGTGAAATATATACTAGCACATTACACGCTAGTCTTGATAAAGCCGAGAGGAGTGATTATTGTGAGGGGCGTGTGGCATGTGTGTAGTATCATATGCATGTTAGTTTTAGTTAGGTAAGTCTTAAATTGTTTTAAATGCGTATCATTTATCTGTCAGATTGTCAATCTCAAATGTGTCAGTCTATGGGACGGGTATGACTTGGGACCTTAAATTGCTAATTCGGTAAGGGATTTAATGGTGATTTGTTAATAAGGTGAGTAATGTTAGTGATGGTTGCTTGAGGACAATCAATGATAAGTGTGGGGATGTGATGGAGTGTGTGAAAACCGAGTGTTAAAGTGATTATTTTGTGTGATTTAGTGGTTTTACATGTTTATATGTGTGGAATACGTTTATTGCGAGTTTTCGTGTCATTGCAGGTAAAGCATATAATTCGGTGATGTTAAGCTAGATAAAGATGATGCGCAAATAAAACATGTTGATTGAGACATATTTCGGACTTGCGGTTAACTTGAAAACACAAGAAACATGATAGTAATAAGGTCCATGGGCTTGTATGTCACTAATGAAAGTTGAAAAGCATGTGAATATGAGAAGCAAATATGGTTTACGGCTGAAAAGAGAACCAAGAAACAGAAACTGCAAAACGTAGGTTACGGTATGAAAACGTAAAATACGTTTTTGTATGGCAGCGCACATGGGCTTTTAAAGAAAGAAGGTTTTAAAAGTTATTCTTTTAAAGAGACACGTGAAAGACTTTTGGGGATTTTGAATTTTGTGAGCTGACATCATGATACAACAATATCAAACATTATCATTCACATTTATACACGCACATGATTGGATTGGTTTTGGCGGCACACATTGACTTTGGGACTTGTTTTTGGCGGTGACATCAAGGATAGATGGGAGGCACATGGCATAATGAGCATTACTTCTTTTGGGCTTCCATATTCAGCCGATAGAGGGGGCCCATCACATGTAAAATGTGGGCTGACTTCTTTTGGGTGGCGGCTAACAATTGGGCCGAGAGATGCACTTGAGGTTTTGACTTTTTATTAATATGATCCATCATATTTTATATACACACATCGAAGGGTTTGGTTTTCGATGAACATCCATCATCATCATTCACATCGGCTGAGTTGGAGACAGGAGGGGTTCGACGGCAGACGGGGGTTTTGGAAGAGAAGGAAGGGTTCGAGCTTATGAAGATCATCCCACCCTAATGAGCGGCTAATCTCCTAGCGGTTTCCTCCGGATGGAGGGTTTTGTAAGTTGGATAATTTTATGTGTTTGTGACAATCGTATAACTCGGTGATCTAAGCATTCGATGCTTTTCACCTTTGATTTGATTAATCAATTGTAACCGGTTGCATTTTATTTAACTTTAATCTTTGATCATTCAGTTCCCGAGAGTTCTAGTAATTGGGATATATTTGCAATGGGATTAGGGTTGGTAATTGTAACTGATAATTATTTGATAACCTCCCGTTATGTATTAACCGGAGTACTTAGTCGTTGATTATCACAATTGGCTAATTAGGTTAAACACTTATGTCTATGTAAGTGTTTCGATTAAACACATAATTGAATTTAGCTGCAAAACCTGAAATCTAGAGGAACCATTGTTTCTCTATTGATTTAAACGTCACTTTTTAGTTCGTAATTTTAGATAATCAATCAAATCACAATTGAGTTTTACATTTTCAATAGTAGTTAATCAAAGCTGAACATTACACACTTTCCACAATCCTCCTCTGGTTCGATATCCGACTTACTCTATCTACTAGTTTATTTCGGTTTTTGCATGTCACTAACGACAGACATCAAAATGCTAAACCGAAATAAACTAGTAGCTAGAGTAAGTCGGATATCGAACCAGAGGAGGATTGTGGAAAGTGTTATAATGCTAAGTATTAATAAACTAATACTAAAAAGTAAAATTCAATTGATGGTTTGATTGTTTATCTAAAAATTACGAACTAAAAGTGATATTTAAATCAATAGAAAGAACAATGGTTCCTCCAGATTTCAGGTTTTACAGCTAGATTCAATTATGTGTTTAATCGAAACACTCACATAGACATAAGTGTTTAACTTAATTCATCAATTGTGATAACCAACGACTAAGTACTCCGGTCAATACATAACGGGAGGTTATCGAATGATTATCAATTACAATTACAAACCCTAACCCCATGTCAAATATATCCCAATTACTAGAACTCTCGGGAACTGAATGCTTAGAAATTAAGGTTTAAATAAATGCAATTGTCTACAATCAATAAATCAAATCAAGGTGAAAAGCATCGAATGCTTAGATCACCGAGTTATACGATTGTCACAAACACATAAAATTATCCAACTTACAAAACCCTCCATCCGGAGGAAACCATAAAAGACTAGCCGCTCATTAGGGTGAGATGATCTTCACAGGCTCGAACCACGCAGCTGCTTCCCTTTTTTCTGTCGTCGTATGAGAGTGATCAATGATCGATGATGATTTATCATATTATTGATAATCTGTTTTAAAACCCAAGCCCACCTCACGTGAGTCTTCATATGATAATGTCAGCCCATTTATGATGATGTGTTCGAACCAAAGCCCTCACATGCGTCCACAAGAAGTCTCTTCTCGAAGATGATAGAAATTAATATATTGGGCCCCCACCAATATTCACCTCCAATCGGCCCAATACCATGCATGCGTGTGTCTTCTATTCTTTTTACTCTTCTAAGAGCACCAAATTAAATATGGCTGCATGCAACCTCCTCTCGACTGCCAATGATGATGTTGTTAACCCCCATAAAGTCTGATATCATGATGATGTTGTCAGCACAAGTCCAAAGTCCAAGATATTCCATCCAAAAGAAATCACGTGACCTTTGTTATATCACACTATGGCTGCTTATGTCTCCTTTATAAGATGTATCATATGATGGTTTAATAAGTGGCCCATGATATTTTACTTGCTTCCAATGTCACGTGTATATGCTTCCAAAAGTCCATGTGTTGTCGGCCCAATAAAAATCCTCCAAGAGTCCACTAAGTCATGATGATCGTGTTAACTAAAAACTCTAGTCCACGTGATGTTAGATGATGATGACATTGTTTGTGAATTCCCAATATCACGTGATGCCTTCCTTAATCCCTCTTGTTTCTGAACGATTTCCTTATATGATGGAATATATCAATCCAAGTCAAAAAGTCTGTGCCACTTTGTTAGGTTTTTTTCTATTCCCACAAAACAACATGTGCGCTCCAACTTACATGCACCGTAGGCTACGGGTTAAGACCGTAGACTACGATCTAGTATTTCTGTTTGTGTAACGGCAGATCTTTACCAACGCACATCTCTTCACAAATTCAGCTTTCACATATTTATCACATGGCCCCTGAACTTTGTTGTTGCATAATTTTCACACTTTCAAGCTATATTTCGACTCGTAACGGCTCACGAATAATGTAGTGTGTCTCGACTGTTATCTTTGGTAGTTCCGCTTCATCAACAAACACTCTAACTTTGCCGATTTAACCCGATTAACCTGTAACACCACAAACGCTCGTAGATATCACATTCGACACATATAATCAAGTTCACAACACTAAAACACTTGTTATAATACACTTTAGCACCCGGTTTTCACACACTCCATCAGTTTGGTCAGTTTTGCCACTTTAGTCCAAATCTCAAACTTATTACATCCAGGGCCCTGTGGTTTGGTTTTTATTGCCATTTTGGTCCAAATCTCAAATTTGACCAGAATTCCCAAATTCAACCCTACTATTTTGTCTTTATTCTCAGGGGCATTTTGGGCATTTTGTATTATAACTCAATTATGTATATCAAATACCTACAACAATTATATATATAATATATACCTACACAGACAACATCTCTCTCTCTCTCTCTCTCATCTTTCTCACTCTCTCTCTCTTTCAGAACTACCACCACCACCCCCACATCATCCCCGCCACCACCATCGCCACTGTCGCCGCCACACCACCGTAACCCAATCGCCGCCAACATCCAGATTACTGATTAGGGATCGAAACACAAAGATCTAACCCTAATTTCACATCTCCGATCCGAATTCCATCAATTTCACTCCAGATCTCCATCAACAATCGCCGATTCGGCATTCAGAGGTGATGAAACTGCTCCTTTCTTCGGATTCCTCGGTGCCGCTTTTGCACTCGTCTTCTCAACCCATTTCTTGTTTAGTGGTGGTGGGGGTGGTGGTGGTGGTGGTGGTGTGGTGGTGGTAGTTCAGAGAGAGGAGAGAGCAGAGTGAGAGATGGTTGTGACACTTGGTGGGCTAGGAGGAGGGTTTTGAGGGTTTATTGCCGGTGGCGGGGATGATACGGTGGTGGGGGTGGTGGTGGTGTGGTGGTAGTTCAGAGAAAGAGAGCAGAGATGTCTGTATGGTGACAGAGAGAGAGAGAGAGAGTTATTACGGTGGTGGTGGTGGGGATGATGCGGTGGTGGGGGTGGTGGTGGTAGGTCAAAGAGACAGAGAGAGGCATAAAGGGATGTGTGCTGAAGACGTGTTGGCGGTGGTGGTGGTCTCAGGGGAAGGAGAAGGAGGTGGCGGTGGTGGTGGTGCTTGTGGCGGCAGAGAGGATAGAAGGAGAGAAAGTGGTGATGGTGAGAAGGGGGAGGAAGTGTGGCGGTGGTGCTTCTTGTTGTTGTTGTTCTGGCAGTGACATTATTGCTAAAAATAATAATCCTTCACATATGGCGGTGGTGTTAATGGTGGTTAATGCCCCATGGTCCGGAATCATCCTTCACATATGGCGGTGGTGTTCGAGAAAGAGGAGAGAGAGAGAGAAAGGGGGTGTTGAGAGAGAGAGAGAGAGAGAGAGAGAGTGCAGAGAAAGGGGTGTTTGGGATTTATAATCAGAGTTTAGGGGGTGTTTGGGATTTATAATCAGTTTAGGGGGTGTTTGGATTAATAATCATTTACAATAAAACCAAAATGACAAAAATACCCCTGGATATAAGGACAAAACAGGGGTTGAATTTGGGAATTCTGGTCAAATTTGAGATTTGGACCAAAATGGCAATAAAAACCAAACCACAGGGCCCTGGATGTAATAAGTTTGAGATTTGGACTAAAGTGGCAAAACTGGCCAAACCACAGGGACCAAAATGGCAGTTTACTCTAAGTTTTAAATATATCTCCAGGTATATCTTATCACAACACTATTTCGTAATTATTGTAATTGAATATCAAATATATAAACTGAATTACCAAAAGGTAGATATTAACTCATTGATGGCTAAGTTTTAATAACCCTCAAACAGTCAAACCTATTTGTTAATTCACAACCTTAGTTACTAAAACAAATTTATAATCGGTATGTATTGTTATATAGTGGTAATTAACTAGAGACCAATATGTGTCTGATAAGAGGGTAAATAACTATGATTTGACATGTGTAAATATATGGTCTTAAGTGTTTATTATTACGTACAAAATATGGTTACTTTCAGTTTGATTTGATTTGCATGTACCGGAGCTTCACGAATGGCTTTTGGGCTTAATAGATGGTTTTCGGAAAGCATTATGAAGGTTTGGAAGTTCATACGCAAGATTGGAGTTGAAAATGATAAAATCGAGCAAGAAACCAGTAAGTAGCGGCATATGGCGCTCGTCTGGAGCAACCTAGCGCCAGTTTTGACGTAACACAACATAAATTTCATGCCCAACGCCACTTATGTTAGGTATGGCGTCACCTTGCTCGGTTGAAAAATATACATGCGAGGACGAATTTCCATGTTCCAAACCTTAATTTTTTCAAACCTTTCATGCAATCAAGATCCAAATAACCATACAAGATTCAACCATGATGATGAGCGGCTGATCTCACCCCGTGATTTCCTCTGGGTTTAGGGTTTGTAATTGATGCTTTTGATACTTGTTTAAACTATATTTTTTGGGTTGAATCTCTAACCCATTAATTTTTTGTTAGATTCAATTGTGTTTTTCATTTAAAAGATTTGATTTTTTTTTAACTTTAAATTGATGAAATTTTTGGTCTATGATTTGTTTATTAGTTCATGTTTCATAAGATTTTTTAAACTAGTATGACCATTATATCATTAGACCAAAGGGACATATTTGAACTAACTTTAGCCAAAGGTTATTCTTTAATCTTGTCTAACGCTGTTCCTAAAACAAGGCAATAATAATGGTATTTAATTACGAATAGATCGGAAGCTTGGTGTAAGTTGTATGTTGCCAAAAGAATTATGTTCTCCTTTCTAAAGAGTTGGAGAGTTTGGCTCCCTCGTTGATGCGAACCGGTGTAAAACGCATGGCCACACTCAAACTAAGAATAGTTTGTTAGATCACTTTAAATCTGATAACGAGAATAAGAATGGTTAACCAATATATGAGCATGTATACTAATCCATGTATCATGTATAACGAATGTTCTTCACAAAAAAGATAACAAATAAGGTTACCATGATTATAATACTTGGTTAAGTAAGGTGATACTTGAACACTAAGAACTAGTTGACAAATATGATATGTAAAACCCGCCACGGGTATTCGCCTTTATGGTTATAACCATAGTTATTAAAGGCACTAGGCGCACAAGCCTCTACTGGGGCCTAGGCGCAAAGCACAAAAAAAGCGAGAGCCTGAGAAAAATAAAGCGCACAATGAAAAAATTAAAAAATATATTATGTATTAGAAAAATAATACTATTCTTCAAATAAAATAAACAAAGTCTATTATGTAACACTTTATATCATCTAATTAGTACCAAAATATTAGTGTATTAGTGTTATAAAGTAGTTTTCCTTGAAAAAAAGTAGAAATCTGGCTAGAATCTTGTTGGAATTTAGAGAATTTGGCCGGAAGCTCTCCGGAATCTAGGAATCTCGCCGGAATGTGCGCCAGAACCATCACCTGGAGAATTAAAGCGCAATTTCCTCGACTGAAAGCGCAACTGCATCGCCTCGCCTGAAAAATGGGCCTAGGCGCAAGAGGCGATGACTTTTAACAACTATGGTTATAAAGAGTGTCGATATCGTAATGAACTGAACCGATAACTTTACTGTGACTTTTTATTATGTCATTGTGATGTGGTTCTTTTATTGTTAAGTAGAACGTCGCTCCACAATTTGCCTATTTTTATCTATGTTTTAAACCTGCCACGAAAGACGGTTGATAACCCACTAGTTTAATATATATATTTTACTGTAAAATAATTCATCAAAGAAGACACATATTGTGTAGTGCATTCAAAAGCCCAAAAGATAATCGAACCGGGCCGGTCCAGTGTTAAACTGTTACAACACAAGGGCTTTGCTTCTAAATACTGGGCTAGGGTTTCAAGATAATATAAAAGCGCACCAGCTCTATTCTTCCCACTCTCGTAACCAAGAAAGCCGCCGTAGCAAAACCCTAGACGGTGAGCAATGTCAATTCATCTCAAATTGTATGTATGATTTGATCTAAACTTTGTTGATTAACACAGGCTCAAGTAGTAGCAGAAATGACGACTGTTCCAGGCCAGCTGATTTGGGAGATCGTGAAGAAGAACAATTCCTTTCTTGTTAAGGAGTTCGGTAATGGAACTCAGAGCGTTCAGTTCAGCAAGGAGCCCAATAACCTCTACAATCTCAACTCCTACAAGCATTCTGGTAATTTTCAACCTTATTTTTTATACTTTTGTCATGATTTGATTTATGGTTGTTTTTTTATTTACGTTTGTGTTTTGATTGCAATCTGTGATGAAGAAATTGTGACATCTAGAATGTTCATAATGAGATTTAGCTTGTAGCCTTTAGAATATTATTATTGAGATTTAGTATGTAGCTACTGATTTTACAATTGTGAGACATCGTTAATTTTGAGGAAAACTGTTTAATTGCTTCATCACTGTGATTTTGGCAATATACTCGTTTTTTTTTATTATTTGCAAAGTTATTGTTGAATCATTTGGACTTGTATGCCATGCTATGAACTGTTGTTTACCCTTATTTTAAGGGTGCTACTTTCTACACCCCCTCTGATTACTTTTTACACCCCATCCTCTCACATACTTACAGGTGGGGCCCGCGTGGGACCGACAGTTTTCCTCTCACAAGGGGGTATAATCAGGAGAGGGGGGGGGGGGGGGGTGTTTAGAATGAGCCTATTTTAATTGAGAATGGTACACTTGTTGCCGTTTGTGAAGAAATTTTTCAATGTTTGAAATATGAATTTTAAACCGCATACAGTATGCTTGTTTAAATAGCTAGCACTTTATCATGTTAAGATCTGTAGGCATTTTTGAGCTACTATGTTTGTGTTAAGGAGTGCAATTGGGTCTATCTTGTTTTTTTACATTTAAGAGAGCTTAAACTTGAGCTTTGGATTTATTTGCGCCTAGGGGCGCTTGCTTTAATAACTATGCAGAAGATTTTTGGCATCTTAGTTATTAAAGGCGCGGGGCGCACTCAGGGTGATTTGTTGGGCTCGAGTCTTTATTTGCGCCTAGATGCGCCAGGGCGCTCACTTTAATAACTATGGATTACATACACTGTTAGCTGTGTTGTTTTTACCCTATTTGGTTATTAATTTTTCTACATTAATTTACTGATTATACATTTCAATTTTTTGTTTTGGATTTAATTTTTTCCAGGACTTGCTAACAAGAAGACTGTTACCATTCAGCCAGCTGGAAAGGAACACTCTGTTCTGCTAGCAACAACCAAGACCAAGAAACAGGCCAAACCCGCCAGTTTACTTCACAAGTCTATTCTCAAAAAGGAGTTCTACCGCATGGCTAAGACCGTGGTCAACCAGGTAACCTATTAGAAAATATTGTCTATAAAAATGTTAGCTTTTTATCGCAGCTTATATTTGTTTATATATTTGTAGTCAAACGGTTTTGTATATTTGTTTCATGTTCTCATTAGTTATTGAAAATGGGAGTTGATTTAAACATATATCATGTAAATATGTATTGCAGGTTGCTGACAACTACTACAGACCGGATTTGAAGAAAGCAGCTCTTGCAAGACTAAGTGCCGTGAACAGGAGCTTGAAGGTTTCAAAGTCTGGTGTTAAGAAGAAGAACAGACAGGCTTCAAGGGTTTATGGTAGGAAATGAAAAGGAAATGTATCAGTGTTGGTGAGCTGAAATCTATTTTTCATGAATTTTTGTCTAGACTCTTTAAATCAACTTCATGTTTGTCTTTGTGTCAAAGATGGTTGTTTTATTGTTTCAGTATTTGCAGAATATTAGATTTTGGTTTGGTGCTTGTTACAAATGAGTTTTTGATTATTTTGGTGTTATTGTTTCTATACATGCAAATACAGACTGTTTTGTTTAACCCTCATGATTTGATTTAAACGTACTTTGGCTAGAGAGCATAATAAGTATGCAGATTATGCGTTTATCGGTACTATTATAATTAACCTGAAGTAAAATGATCTGCACTATATAGCATTTTAAAACTCAAAATTGTACAAAACAATATCATTTTATTTAACATCACCTGTTGGTTAAGGACATCTGCACAAACAACATCCTGCATAATTTTAGCAGAATACTATTTACTCCAAACTAGATTGTTGACATAGCCGTGTGTTGCAGCTGCAAGTCTTAGCTTTTTATAGATGGCGACACGTTATGTGATGCGTCAACCCTGTAAAACGCGTGTTTTGATGTATTTGATCTAACTCAGTATAACCTATATAAGCGTTGCGGCTACAATGATGACATTAGTTGTGGAGCCTGCACATGACAATATACATATATTTTGTGAAACTGATACAAATGTTTCTTGAGTTTCATATTATCATCTTGTCGGTTTTGGAGTGAGTTTCATTTCATCATCATCTTGTCGGGTTTGGAGTGAGTTTCATTTCATCATCATCTTGTCGGTTTTGGAGTAAATGGTTAGCACAACTTAAAAGGAAAAATGCTCGGTGTTGATACTTGTAGAGGGAAGCTCCCAGTTCCTTCGTCCATGGCAAGGGTTCCTTCGTCCATGACTTCATGGCAAGAACTCGTTCTACCACTTCGCTAAAAAGGTTGTAAAATTATAGTATCCTATGGTTGTTTATGATTTATTATGTAACTTGTAAAATTATAACATTCTAAAATTTTACAACCCGTATACAAATCCCAACATTTATTCCTTTCACTAATCAAAAGAATTTCATACATATCTTATCCATTTAAGATTCTCAAAACTTTTAACCAACAAAAGCACCTTCATATAGTGTTTCTTGCTATATGTGTTATTACACATCATTATCTCATTCTGATTTTAATTCCATATAATTATTTTCAAAACACATACATCACTTCCTCAAAAGAGACTAATTTTGGTAAGAAACAACATTAAAAAAAAAAAAACAAGTCCACTTTCATCTCCAAATAATTTCTCTTACAACACCATTGTTTTCTAAATAAAGTATTTCATGTGATCAAATCTATAAAAGTAAGCAAATGATGCTTTAAACAAAGTTGCATAAGAATCAAATTGGTTTTCTTATGACCCGTCAATTTCCAAATACCGAGAGTGAGAGGCAGTAAGAAGAGCTGCCCCGATTCCTGAACCGTCATTCGAGTGTACAAGCTTAATGCATTCTGCTAACTCATCTCCCACAAGTTCGTGCAATGTGTTTTCCAGGTGCTTCCTGTATTCAGTGTAATGCTCATACAAACCGCCGTCCATTGCTATCACTGTTTTTGGCGTCTCCCCGTTTTTGGCAATATCCCTTCCGGTTTTCTTCAAAATGCCAAAAATCCCAGCCGCAGCAAGACGGGCTCCTCGTGTGGCAATGACATTGCAAAGCTCGACTATGAGCTTTCGTGTATTCAAAGATGTGTTAGATATCTGCAACCAAAGTGTTTGGGTTAGTAATGACCAACTTTCTCGACTATGTTAATCATAGAGGTGGCAAACATGTATAGGACAAGTAAGTTTCAAAACGAATCGCGTTGGGCTGACCCGAATTCTTTTTTGTCCTGTTTTTTTTTTTTTTTAATTTTTTTATAAACAATTGTCTTTCAACGGAAAATATATTTGTCCAAAACCAGAGTCCCTTAGTTGGTGGGTCACTTTTGTGTAAAATTATTAAAAAATCATATTGTTTTGACAACGATCCAACTCTATTTTTAAATCTGTATTATGAAATTGTGTCAATTTTCACCTCTATTCTATTGGCTAGTTTAAAAAATGTACCTCTAAAATGTCTTTTAGTTTGTGTCTGACCACTCTAAGATCCTTGGATGTGTCGTGATGCATTGCTGACATCTCGGGCGTCCTGCGAGTGCCATAACAAAAACATGACATTACAGTACACGTATGATTAAAATGCTATGTACATAAAATCAATAAATCACTTTCGTGTTGGATATTCAAATTAAACGGTTTAACATAGTATAGTACCTCAACACAAGTGGATTTTTTAGTTTCGGGGGGATTGTGTCACCAAAAAGAGCAGCCTCATCGGCCATCCTAAGCAAAACTCTACGAAGAATTTCTCCCAGGTACATCCCCGAAATCATTTTTTCATACATCTGTCAATAATATTATGTGTTAATAACAATACATATACATGTATATGGTGTATCAGCAAAAGCATATGAAAAAACAATCACCTGTTGACCTGGGTTTAAGCTTTCTATATCCAATGCAGTATCATACTCCGTCAACGGAAGATGTGACGAGCTGAAGTTACCCCACTCCATGTTTATGACCTACACAACAAATGAAATTCGATACGTATATTAAATGCTTCACCAAACTTATTAATAGAAAGGTTGTATTGTGGCCAGTTTATAGTTTGGCTCACCATCTCTCCTGATTTAGGTGGCGGGCCGTGCCATTTTGGTATACCCTGGGCTTGTTCAACATAAGCTGCATTTGTACCAGTACCCATAATTACAGCAATGGCAACGTCGTTGTTGTCGTATCTACCTCTTGCTAATGTTCCAACTGTATCATTCACCGGGATCCAACATGCCACATTATTTATTTGTATAAAACATGGAAGACTATAAAGAAACATGATAATAATGAAATTACCAGAGCGGAAACATGCATATCAATGCCTTTTCTTTTCATTGCTTGTGTCAATTCCGATACTACATCTTGACCAACCTATATAGCGTAAAAAAAGCTGCACACGTTAACTTCACTGGTTATCTTATAGCAACTAAAATAACTAGAAAATCATAATCACTCTCAAAACTAAAATTTACTTTTAAAGTTTTATTGCACCATATGCTATGGGGGGATAGAAATGAAACAATTAAGGTATACTTAATATTAATTAGTGTTAATGATAGATAAATAGCAAAATAATGTATTTACCATGTCATCAATAGAGAATCCTTTAGTCCACCTCATGAGAGTCCCTGAAGCAATTGACAATTGCATTACAGGGAATGAAAAGGTGAAACCCAACTCCCTTTGTCGGCCTGGAGGCAGATGAAACTTGTCACTTTCGTCACCAACAAATTTTGCAAGTTCTGTTGCAATATAATCGAAAAGTTCCTGAAAAGATAAGTTCATATCAGTATACGGCAAAAGATCAAATACAAATAATCTTAACATACTAAACATACAAATTGAAGGAAAACCCAAAAAGACAAGGTGGCATTTTTGTAATTACCACCAACTATTAAAGTTACAACCAAAAATACCTAAAAAAACACAAAAAATTTTTTTTTTAACATTTTTTATTAAAAAATCGCTTTTCGTTAGCAAAAATTTTTTTTTTTTTTTTTTTTTTTTTTTTTTTGCTGCTACTAAAAGTAGCGATTTTTTAATAAAAAATGTTAAAAAAATAAAATAATTTGTGTGTTTTTTTTATTTTTTTAGATTTTTTAAGGTTTTTTGGGGGTTTAGTTTTTAGCATTTTAGCTTGGGGGGGGGGGGGGGTTAGGTTTTTTTAGGTTTTTGGGGGGGGGGGGGGTGGGGGGGGGGGGTAGGTTTTTTTTAGGTTTTTGGGGGGTGGGGGGTTTAGGTTTTTTTTTTGGGTGGGGGAGTGGTTAGGTTTTTTTAGGTATATTTGTAGAGTAACTTTGAAAGTTATTGATAATTACAAAAATGCCACCTTGTCTTTTTGAGTTTTACTTCAATTTGTATGTTTAGTATGTTAAGATTATTTGTACAAGAACTTTACCCATCAGTATACAAGGGGTGCATGAAAGAAAAAAGATTTACAGGTACATATCACATATGAATGACAATGGGACGGGTGCTGGTAATCCTAGTCCCATACCCTGAGGGTACTCGATTACTCGTTACCCTAAGGCGTACCCTTTAATTTGTTAAAATTTACCACTTGGGATCCTCAAAATTCCAAGTACATCCTTACCATTTAAAATGTAACACACCTAAACCTCATAAATTTTGAAATGTTCCAAACATTTCAGTTATTAGTGAAATAATATTGTTTTCGTAGTATTTGACAAACAAACGAAACATTTATTCGAAAGTTCGGAAACATATTGTATATCAGACCCACCATTTCGATTGATAACATTAACACAACCCGCCCGTTTTGCCACTTCTAGTGGAGATCATATAGATAATTAAACTTATACTAATGAATGAAAATATGATATATAAGATATGGAGAGATTTACTTGTTTAGTTCCAACCATCAACTGTGGAGGAATTGACACTTCAACAAACTCTTGAGATTTGATGCCCGACTTCCCTGCTAATTGCACACGCAACACTCTGAAGTTTGTTCCACCAAGATCCAATGCGTAATACACACCTTCCTCATCACTGTAATAAAGCAATGGAAAGAAGTAACATTAGCTCAATCTTTCAAGGATAAAGGAAAAGGTGGATAGATGATAAATCATAAATCTGTCAATTGACATGAACATAACAAATGGCCTGTCGCGGCTATTAGTGTCTCCGCTATTGCTCAACTTTCTTGTAGTGCAATTTCACATGAACATAACTTTGAACCAAACAAAGTAGACAGAGTTATTGGGCTGTGATGGGCCCAAAATCCTTATGTTTTCAACTTTTTCCTAATTTATTAGATATAGAAGTTCAATATTTTGAGCATAATGGAATACCAGAGTTCAAATTAATAAACGAATTACCCGTTGGGAAGATTTTCAACGTAGCTGACAAGCATCTTGAGTTTATTATCATCTTCCGATGCAAGTCCAGCATGCATCTCCATAGTCATGGCGTCTGCAATCTGCTTCAACTTTTCGTTACTTGTAGCACACTCCTCCTCAAACTCATTATATATCTTCGCCGCTTTCAACCATCTTTGTGACCTTCGCGCAAGCTGTCGCTGAACCAGTGCCGCCTCACCGATAATCGCATCTCCACCCGTCATTGCCGCCACTTTGCTCATCACCATGGGATAAACAAATAGTATTAACTAAGTGTAATGATTGAAGTAAAAGGTATAGAATATATAGCGATTGGATTTGATTGATGAAGAGTTTATAGGAATTTGGTTTTATCAAGTAAAGGTAGTTTTTACGTGGATATAATAAGTATTTTACTTCTTACTCACGGTTTCCGTTTTAACACCAGCATACTTGCGTTTTGATTAAGAAAAGAAGATAATTTACTAAAAATGAATAATAGTAGATTTGATTATAGAATGATAAAAAATATATTTGATTTTTGTGATATACGTCGGCGGCGAGAGTTTACATTTTAAGTACCATATATATTAACAAGATTTAAAATATCATGTATATCTTATCCATTGTAATTTATTTCTTCAAAAGCAAGTCATAATTTGAAAATTTTATTGTTTTTTCTTAATTTGTATAAACTCTCGTATATGATTTTTGGTTTATCTCCACTTAGTTTTATGCATTTTGTTAGGGGTGTTATAGAGGATGTGCATGTTGGTTGACGGAGTTAATCTAACATAAACACAAACATCGTGTCAGAACCTTTTTAACCCGATTTTTTATGGATTGACATAAACACAACACAAGTAACTTGCCTTTTTTAACATGTTGATGCTTTAACATAAAACGCATATTAAAAATAAAATAGAATAAATAAGGGTCTACATATTTACACACCTTTAAGCCTATTTCCACACCTTATTAGACGCCTCGTATAGGGCTATACGAGGCGTATAGGGTTGCTTTTCCGACCAGCTTCTGCACCAAGTACAACGTCACATCAGTCACATCAGACGGGGAGTCTAGGCCTGTACGAGGGACTGATACGAGGGCGCTAAGACTCCTCGTATAGGCCTATACGAGGCGTCTTAGAGACTGATTTGACTACATGACTGACAAGTGACTTAAAGCTATACGGGTAGTCTAGAGCTATACGAGGCGTCTATGTCTCACATAAAGTGCAACATACAGTGCATTCTTTGTCCACCCCGAGCATTCAACATTTCATTCATTCTGCTTCTTCTTCTTCTTCTTGTGTTTCTTCGAAAGAATTGTTGTTTGCATTTGTGTTCTTATCGTCCCGAAGTGTTGAAATGTCATCATACTGGGACGGCAACTATGTCTTCAGGAAGTATTCTAGCGACAACTCGGTGCACGAAAGCGTTCCGGTAACAGTTATTAGCTTAAATGTTTTAATTAGTTGTTGTTTTAGTTTATTATTTACTAATGATGATACGGTTGTTTATTTTGGAGGAGTCTGGCGTTCCCGATTCTAATGAGCAAGAGGAGGTTGTGTCTAGTATACAATGAGAACAAAACAGACCGTTTCTAGATTTGAACAAGCATCCCCCTGTTGATGAAACAGCCCCCGTAGATGACGCATACCATGCTGGTCAACCAAGTTATCCGACGCAACAAGGGTATCCGGATTATAGATACGGGTGTGAATATTCTTACGGAGGAGACGGTGGATACGGAGGAAACGGTGGATACGGAGGAGACGGTGGATACGGTGGATACAGTGGTCATCAGCAATTCATTTCCCTGGGCACTCCTTACGTTCATCAAAACAATCCGGACATTGGAGGATATGGTGGATATGGTGGTTATGGTGGATATGGTGGTGAGACACCTCCCATCCCGGACAGTCCGTACTTAAAAAAGCAGGTATTAATTACTATTTTTTTATTATTATTTAATTATTATTATTATTATTAATATTATTATTATTTATTATTTATTTATTATTATTATTATTTATTATTATTATTATTATTATTTATTATTATTGTCGATGTTACAGGTTTTCAACTCTTTAGATGAACTAAAGAATCGGATACAAGAAATAGCAAACGCGGATGGTTTCGTTATTGTCACCCGTCGATCAAAGAAAATCGGGGGAAGAACCGCGAGGGTATGGCTTGAATGTGATCGTGGTGGTGAGCACCAGACTACAGCAACACTTAGAAAAGCCGGAAGCAAAAAAACCGGTTGCCCGTTTTACCTGCTGGCTGTGCGAAACCACCCGTATGAAACCTGGGGGATAAAAGACGGAAAAATTGAACATAACCACGAACTTTGTGAGGACCTGTCGGCCCACGCATTTGTGCGAAGGTTTACTCCAAGCGAAATGAAACTGATCGAGCAGCTGACAGCTCAAAACATGGAGCCGCGCAAAATATTTCAAACGATAAGGAAGCAGGACCCCGACAGGTTTCATGTTCAGAAAGACGTTCAAAACGTTGTGGCGAAGATTAAAGCCGAACAAAGACAAGGATTGACTCCCATGCAGTCACTAGAAAACAAGCTGATAAACAACGACTTTATTTACGAGACACGAGAGGAACCCGGAACAGAGATCGTAACCGAGATCTTCTTTCTTCATCGGGACTCGAGAGACATGTGGCGTGCATTCCCCCACGTCATGCTGATCGATGCGACGTACAAAACAAACATATACAATATGCCATTTATCCAGATTGTTGGTGTGACGCCTACCAACAAATTGTTTATTATCGCGCATGCCGTTGTTAGTAAAGAACGGGGTGATAACTTTGTGTGGGTGCTTGAGAGGGTCAAGTCAATGTTGGAAAAGTGTATGGAGCCACGTGTGATTTTAACGGATAGAGACCTAGCCCTTATGGGCGCGTGTGCTAAAGTATTTCCAGACGCCTCCAGGCTCCTTTGCAGGTGGCACATACAACAGAATGTTATGAAGCACTGCAAGGGTGCCTTCACAGACGAAGACTGGGAGAAATTTTTGTCATTATGGGGGACATTGATTGAGTCTCCATCCAAACCCATCTACGAGTACCACTTGCGCAACATGCGAAAGCGACTTGTGGAGTGCAAACGTTCTGGTAAGTTTTTCTAATAACATACGACTCACCTATGAAAATTTTATTAAATTATTTTTACTTTTTAGGAGTCTTCAAGTACGTGTACGATAACTGGCTAAAAGACTATAAGGAGATGTTCGTCTTTGCGTGGACTGATAAGAGGCGCAACTTTGGTAATCGTACCACAAACAGAGTTGAGAGCCAACACGCCAACTTAAAGAGATACGTCCTAGATAGGAGACGCAGTTCGGTGAAATAAGGAAGACTTTTCGAGAAAGCATCGAAAAAATAATGAACCACCACAAACACCCGATGTTTCAACACCTACTTGGAAAAGTATCCCACACAACCCTTGACTTGTTGCGTGGAGAGGCAATTAGGAAGCTAGATGTCTTGGAGCGCTTTCATTCATCACGTGGTTGCCAAATGTGGCACAGCTGTGGGTTGCCCTATGCTTGTAGGATGGAAAAGTACATGCGTGAAGGTAATAATTGTTAAACGTACAACACTTGTGTGATATATTTCCGTTAATCATGTTACTTAAACAATGTTGTTTTTAACCGTGCAGAGCGTCCGATTCAACTCGAAGACATAGACGTCTTCTGGCGGAAACTTAACTTCTAAAGTTGTAAATTGATAGACGATGACGTGGTCGAAGAGCTAAATGTTGTTAGACAACAATTAGAGTCGCACCCCCAGCTCAGCAAAAAAGCCTGATGTCAAAGATTAAAGCGGTGTTGACTCCAAAGAAATCTACCAAGAAACCACCGGTTGTCCAAAAAAATACTCGTGGCCGACCAACAACAAAGCATGTACAACAAAGGTTGGACGAGGCCTCTCGTATAGATGAAGAATTGAGGAGAAGCTCCTTCGGTGATGCAAACACGTGCTTTGAAGGTTCCCGACAAAGTAAGTACGATAAACCTCGCCACAGCTCGTACGTTCCGTCACAGGCCTCTCAACAGTCGGTTATAAGGTCCCAAAAACCCAAAGCGAGCCTAAGCCGTGCAAAGAGTTCTAAGAAAAAAGAGACACGAGATGCTCACGGGTTTCCTTTAATCATTGGGGACGAGTACGTGGGAATCATCAAACAGTTTAAGTATGCCATTCCGCCAGTTTTCCATCCGTACGTCTCGTGCATACGAGATGTGATGCCGGACGGTCATTGTGGGTTTCGGTCTGTGGCTGTGGGCTTAGGTATGGATCAGAGTTCATGGGGGCTCATTCGAAGGGACCTTGTCCAAGAAATGGATCAGAACGAATAGATCTGGTTCCCAATATTTGAAGCATGGGATGGAGGTTATTTTTACACGCATCGTCAGGGCCTAATTTGGGATTTAGTGTCCGGTTGTGGGGAGGATCACTGGATGGACTTCCCCTTAGCAGGACTTCTTATTGCATAAACGTACGGTATCGGGGTGCACCTGTTAACGACAACCATGGGTGCGAGTTCCACTTTCTTCCCGATACTAAGTCCTCCGGCTAATCAACAACCATTATTCATAACGCTTACACATGTTAACGAGAACCACTTCATACATGTTAAGCTGGAAGGGGATTATCCAATGCCACCAGCACACGGCTATGGTTGACCCACCGAATACCCCATACGGAACAATGGGAAGATATCTACTTGCCACGTCTAGAATGGTATACATCGATAATGAATCCTCCGCCAAGATCAAACCCCAGTCTTAATTACATCGACAGTGATACGAAAGAATGATTTTTGTAATTAATAGTATTTTTTGTAATTAATATTATTTTTTTGTATTAATTCCTATAATTTTCTACAATTTCTATAAATTTTTTTTTTAATTTCTATCATTTTTCTATAATTAGAATTGATTAAAACAGTTTAATAACATTTTTATAAAAAAAATTTACAAATATACGCCTCGTATAGAGTTAGACGTGTCGTATACGATTGGTCAAAAGACCATTTTGCCCCTGATATGCACCCAATCTAGGCATAAATCAGGGGCTAAAAGGTCATTTTACCAAAACTAGACGCCTCGTATAGATCAAGATTGGTCGTCTGTTAGAGCGGGTTTTTGAAAATTTGAATATCAAAATTTGAATTTATTAAAAATGGACGCCTCGTATAGACCTGTACGGGTAGTCTATAGGGGCGGCAACATTTCTTTTTTTTTTAAATTTGAATTTTGAAAATATTTTATTTTAATTACTAATATACCCCTGAAAGTTCCCAGTATAGGCCATAAACAGGGGCATAAAGGTAATTTAAACAAAAAGACGACGCGTATAGGTCTATACGACCAATACATGTTGGGCGGCAACTCTTACACTTTTTCTTTTTTAATTATTAAAAAAAAAGTTTATTAAATTACCATTTTACCCCTGTAAAGCCCTCCGTATAGGCCTTAGTCAGGGGTAAAATGGTAATTAACCATTCCAGAAATATCTTTCTGGGTTGGTTAATTACCATTTTGCCCCTGATTAAAGCCTATACTGGGGGCTATACAGGGGCAAAATGGTCATTTAACAAAAAGGTCAGACGACGCGTATAGGTCTATATGAGACGTCTATGCCTCGTATAAGGGTGGGGGGGGGGGGGGCTAGACGACCATGGTTATCACCCCAAACAAAAAAACACACACATATATACGGAGCATACACCTGTATACGCCTCGGATTAGTATTTGGACCGTATTTTCGAAGATTTGAAGCATCACTGGTACGTATTTCATCCCGTAGTTTAGTATTTTTGCCTCGTTTTTGCCTTTAGACCGTAGGTTTGCCCTGAAATTTGGTTTTTGTTGGGTTTGGGGGTTTGAATCTGAGGTTGAAGATGAAGCCGTAGAACAGGACGCCCAGTATAGCCGGCTATACGAGGCTCTGAAACTTTTTTTTTTGTTATTAATGTTATTATTATTGTTATTATTATTATTATTAGTGTTATTATTAATATTATTTATTAATTATTATTATTATTATTAATATTATTATTATTATTAATATTATTTATTATTATTCTTATTATTGTTAATATTATTATTATTATTATTATTATTATTATTATTGTTATTATTAATTATTATTATTATTGTTAATATTATTATTATTTATTAATTATTATTATTTATTAATTATTATTATTATTATTATTATGTATTATTATTATTAGTATTATTATTATTGTTATTATTATTATTTATTTATTTATTATTGTTTTTATACGTATACGGTATTTATTTGCAGATTGATTATGGAGGATGATCTGATTCAGGGCGATGACATTCAGGTAGAGCTTGATGGGGCACCGCCGGGGGGTCAGCCGGTTCAGCAGGGTCCACGACGGAGACGGCGGCCGCCTCTGGATACGCTGCAGGGTTGTCCGTATCTAGAGTTTCCCGACGGCACCGATGCCGCCCGTCATTGCCAGAAGCTTAGGAGGATGCACATTGGATCGCATGCAGCGATCAACTGGGATGCGATAGATGGGATTGCTGAGACGGCTAGAGTGCGTCGGTTTATACCTGTCGATTAGCCGTGGCATCGTCTTTTTGATTTGGCGCACACGCCGACCTACAGGGTGCTGCTGGTCGAGTTCCTTTCGTCATTCACATTTCACGCTCTTGGGGACCCAGTGCCGCTTCCGCACCCAGATGCTCCCCCTCCGCCTGAGGTTTCTTTCAGGCTCGCTGGCGTTTTGCGTTCGATGACGCTAGCAGAGTTTGCGGTGCATTGTGGTTTATACATGCAGGGGGATATCGAGACTGAGGTTTACACAACGAGGCTAGTGGTGGTTGACAAACCCACTCTTGTAGGGTTTTGGCAGGTGATTGCGGGGGAAAATCATTGGGAGCACGACAAGTCGAAGGGGAGGGTGTCGTTTATTAGGGACCCACTGTACAGATACGTACGTTTATTACGACAATTATTGTGATTATGTGCATTGTTTATTAATCTCTGTTTCTGTATTTCGCTAACACTATCTGCAGGTATCTGCACCATTTGGTCGCTACTTCTATTTCAGCACGCGGCTACAGCAGTGAGTGGTGTACGACCACATATCTTTTTTTCTTATATTGTTTGTTGTATAGGAGGTCGTGCGCACTAGCACACGGTCTAGCCCAGTACTACGCCTCCGCCCATCACCGGCAGGAGCGCGGATTTTTGTATGGCGGGGCGTACGTGACCGTCATTGCCCGTTCATTGGGCCTCGTACTGCACCAGGACCCACATCTACGGACGCCGCCAGTCATGCCGACGCGGATGGGTTTTCAGTCGCTGTGGGGGATGAAGGTAATCAAGAGGTTCCCCGTTGGCCCGCGGTTTAAAAACCGCGACGGGGGCATATGGACAGAGGAGCCCCTACCAGAGCAGTTCGAGCCCGTTTATCCTCCTGCAGATCCTGCTGATGCAGTGCCCGTGGAGGACCCTCCGGAGGATGTAGACGGTGCAGCGGTGCCACAACCACCTCCACCTCCCAGGGCGCCTCAGTTTCCACGTCACGTTATTCCAGGTCATGCCCCAGGAGCTGCGCTACATCCGGATGTACGAGCCGAGCTTGACATGCTCAACGATTTGGTAGGTTGGCTGGTACGGGCCGAGCAGGATAGACGAGAGAGAGAGAGAGAGAGAGGGATTACCCCCGATACCGCTTCCACCGGCTTGAGCACCACATCAGCAGCAGCAGCCGCAGCAGCCAGATCCAGATTCGGATTCGCGAGTTAAAATGATAATTATTATTAGTCGTGTTGTGGTTAATTAGTTGGAATTAGTTAATTACAAATGAGTGTGTTATTTCAAGTTACACACAATGGGGAGAGATAATGAAGAAAGAAGGTGTTAGATATTTTAGTGTAATCGGGATTGATTTGGTAATCAAAGCGAATAATAATACACATCAAGCAAGTTAGGAGGTGCGGGAGTGCACACTTATTTGAGTTATTATAATTCGAAGTGTACGGACGGAGCCTGTACTCTACGGGGGTTCCAAGGGGGCAACGCCCCCTTGGCAGGGGTCAGGGGCAGCGTCCCTGGGAGTAGGGTCCAAGAGGCGGCAACCCCTGGCGAGGTCCAAGGGGGTAACTATCTAATGGCAGTTTTATTGACAGTTTTGTCTGAAAATAAAGATAACAACCATTAGGCAATTACATCCCAAGAAACCCAAAATTCGTAGACGGTTTTTGATTACGTTTCTCCTGGTTCGGACAAAATTTCACAGCCACACACATACCCTGGTTCAATTTCTCAAAAAAATCATAGTTGTATTCGATTAAATTATTAGTGTGAACCACCGAAATAATTTGATCCGAGAGTGATTACACGCCTCTCTAATCATTCGGTTTTATGAAGATACCCCAACAAAGGGGGTGGAAAAGTCAAAAGAACATCACAAACTAGTAGGGTGCAAACGAGCCGAGCCCGAGCTCGACTAGGCTCGAGCTCGAGCTAGTTTAACTTATGAAAGCTCGGGATTGAGCTCGGCTCGATTCGAGCTTTATTTCTAAAGCTCGAGCTCGGCTCGAAGGTAATTTTTCAAGCTCAAGCTCGACTCACTCAGTATTTTTTAATTAATTTTTATTAATTATAATTATTGTTATACATATAATTTAGTAATTTTTATATATTTATATAAATGGTAAATATTATTATTTAAATATATGTTTAATATATTAATAAAAATATATAAAAAGAAAGCTCGTTAAGGATCGCGAGCCGGCTCAAGCTTGATAAGCGAAGCTCGAGCTCGGGCTCGTTTACTAAACGAGCTTGTTTTTAGGCTTGGGCTCGAGCTCGAGCTCGTTTAAGCTCGACTCGTTCGAGATTTTTTTCGAGCTGGCTCATTTGCATCCCTACAAGCAAGAGAAATGGAAAAACCATGGCCACTGGCCGAGGGTCGTAGACCTTCACCAAATCCGCAAGGCCATATCAGAAAAAAAAGCCTTTATTACGGGTTAGTTAATATAAAAAGATCATACTCCTGTACCAAATTGACATATGGAGCGGCTTTTATGTGTTGATGGAAGCGAGGCAACAAAATATTTTGGAAGCTAGAGCCTTGATTAAGAAACAACGCGAAAGTGTCGCCGAAGGGACGATGGACAAAGATTTTGAGACGTATACTCGGCCACACGACCATTTAGAGTATGGAGTACAAAATTCGCTATAGCCCGCAAACGAAAACTTGCGGAAACATATAATTGGCCACATACTATTTACCGGATATTTATCTTTATTTAAAAAAAAAGTTGTCGTATTTTATTTTTTTCAGTTTTCATTTTTTTAATTTGAATTAGAGTAAATTGCTAAATTCATCCCTGAGGTTTAGTCAAATTTGCTACATCCATGCAAAAAACTTTTTTTTCTCACCTGGACCACTGAGGTTTCAAAATACTTGCTACATCCATCCATTTTACAAACATTGTCAAAATTAAAGTTAACTAATGGGTACTTTTTTCATTTTATATACATGTATTATTTACAGTTTTCTTTTAATTTATATTTAACTTGAACATAAAAAGATAAATGTTCTTTTTTAGGTTAGATAAAGGGTAGCATGCATATTATATGATCTTCCATATGAATGTCGAAATCTTTTTATAAATCAGTTGGTTAATACATAAAGAATTTTTAATCCTAAAAACTGTATTATGTCAACTTAAAACTGAATTTATATAAACTAAGGGATCCCAATTGGCTGCAACATTGTTAGCAGATTGAGCTGAACCACAACCATCCAAACCATGGTCACTTTGCACCACCTGTTGACCCAATGGCCAACCCCCAATTCCAGTTAACTGGCTTGTTGTTACTTGGTTAGCTTCGGCTGAAACTGGCCACTCCATGAGATTTGTGTCAAACAAGCTGCTAGTGTTGGGAGTTTCTAGCCATGGGATTTCAGTAAACCATGGCACAGTTGCTGGTAGCTGAGGCTCGTAGCAACATTGCGAACCATCATAGCGATTTGGACTGGCTTGGTGGTCATGGTTTTGATTCTGAAGAGCTGGCAAGCGGTCGGGTTCGTTGCTCGCCAATTGTTTAGGAGGTGAGGGTGCCACCATCTGTGGGGCTTTTCTCTTTCTTGTATTGTTTAAACAATTGGTTGTAATGTCGTTTTAGCATGGTTTGGACCGTCCTTTTTATATAGCTTCGCTTTAAGTGCACCAAGAATCCCTCCCTCACCACCCTCCAAACCACATGCTTCTTCAAACGAAAATGGTTCAGGCAAACACGTAAGAGCATTCACACTATTGGGCAGTTCAAAGTTGGTACATGCATCAGAAAGAGAGGGGGTGGGTGGTTTTTATAAAAAAGAACATTCATCTATTTATTTATGTTAAAGTTAAATAGAAATTAAAAGAAAATTGTAAATAATACATGTATATAAAATGACAAAAGTACCCATTAGTTAACTTTAATTTTTGACAATGTTTGTAAAATGGATGGATCTAGCAAGTATTTTGAAACCTCAGTGGTCCAGGTGAGAAAAAAAAGTTTTTTGGATGGATGTAGCAAATTTGACTAAAGCTCAGGGATGAATTTAGCAATTTACTCTTTGAATTATGTAACCTTTTTTTATTTGAATGAAATTTAAAATTTTATTACATTTAGTTTATTTAAATTAAAGAAAAAAAGTTCTAGGGTAGTTGTGGGTAGGCGGCGCCAATGGTTTGTGGTTCTAGGATACTTTAAAGTGTAATTGACATGACACCAAAGGATTGGTTGGGCTCGGATAGTACCCTTGGGTGTCCATTCCACCCTAAGCGATAGTTATATAGGGTATAAGTCGTCTTTACACCTACTTAAACGGATTATATTTATAGTTTTGGGACATGATTATTGCGTTATTCATATACTTAGACATCAAGCATATTATATGTATGATTACGTAGAAATGTATGGGCTTTCAACACATTTTTTACTCTTGCTTTTGGTAAAAAGTTCCAGCCTTTTGAGGCTGAAAGAAAAGGCAGGTCGCAGCCCAAATTAAAGTGAGAAAAGTCCAAAAACAATGATCTACAAATATAATCTCATTTCTTGCATATCAATTTACATATATTTTGTGAAACTGATACAAATGTTTCTTGAGTTTCATATCATCATCTTGTCGGTTTTAGGCAGGCTGCGGGTTTTTCCTGAAACTGGAGATCATAGGCTTGGACTATCCAGCGTTGTCTGCGATGTCAAACGTATAGGGTGACATTTTGCCATTGGGTTGCCCCGCGTACCTGAACTTTTATTTCATTCGTCGTTCAAAGAAAACTCATAAACACTACGGTGGTGTTTGTTTTTGCTTAAAACATCTGCAAGGAGCCTATGTCTGCAGGCGGACAGACATAAGGGCTTGAAGTCTGTTTGTTTTTTTTTTTCAAAGAAGATCTGAAAATGGCTTATTTCATCTTAAAAGAAAAGCTATAAACCATTGCTTCAATCTTCTTCACACAACTCCTTCAACACATCTCCAGCATCCTCTTCTTCTCAATTCCCGCTTCCCCTTCACCCACCACCGCTCCCTCTCCTTCCACCCCCTCAAATTCTCCACCAAAATCTCCGCCCCTGCTGCCGGCGTAGCTCCGGCCATCGGACCACCTCCAATGTCCTCATCATCCCCACTGAAAATCATCATCATCATCAGTCTTTAGTAAATAAAAGAAAAGAGAGGGGGTTTTACCGGAAACCTTGTCGGAAGAAATACAGACCGCCGCCGTCGGAGACGGCTCCGGCTCTGCCGGTTCTCTCTCTCTTTCTCTGGTCCTTACGCCGCCGTCGGAGTGTGCTCCGGCTCTGCCGGTTCTCTCTTCCTTTCCCGATTTCTCTCTCATCAGTCTCTCTCTCTCTCCTTGTTCTTCAGGGTGTCGGAGTGTGGGAGGGTGTTCGTGAGAAGGAGAGTTGTGAGGGCTCCGATCGGTCATCCAGAGGAAGAAGCATTCATATAAATGGTTACTTTTTGTTTTGGATTTATATTGTAAAAAGTATGTTATATATCTATGATTGGATGTTGAATGTTTTGGATTTTTTATTTTTTATTTTGGACAGCAGAATGTTTTGGATTCATATAAATCGGTCATATATATACTTTTTGTTTTGGATTTATATTGTAAAAAGTATGTTACCAAATAAAAAAATATATTAGAGTATGGATATGTTGGATGTTGGATGTTGAATGTGTAGACATTATCAGGTTATAAAACAAACAGTCTTCTATTTTCAGCTTGCAGATCTTCAAACCACATCTTCAGTTGCAGATCTAAAAACAGATGAAATCAGCTTGCAGACAATTTATGTCTGCAAAAACAAACAGCACCTACCATTCACTATTATATATAATAATTAGGGCATGTTTGGCTATGCTTTATTGACTTATAGGGTTTTTTTTTGAAAAGTTAGTATGGAGTGACTTATTGACTTTTTCCCCTCACATACACCCTCATTGTCAAACATCATTTTAGAGCTTATAACTTTTCAAAAAGCCAATAAGTCAATAAATTGTAATAAAAGTTTAGCTAAACATGCGGTAAGCTGCAAAAATAGTGAATATTTTGAGTTTCCCATTTCCTCCATAAAAGTTTTGAAGGTTGGTTTTTCTTTTTTGCAAGTTTTTGCAAAATGAAAGAATGGAGTCCATCCAATGAAGCTTTACACCAAAGTTTTTTTTTTTCCGGTTAACTTTACTAATATAATTAAGAGTTAATGGCCCGGATGGTCTCTGTGGTTTCACATTTTTTCACGTTTAGTCCCCACCTTTTGAAAATAGCAGGTATGCTCCCTATGGTTTGTCATTTTGTTACTCAGATAGCCCTGTGTAGATGTCAGTTAGTTTGGAAATTGCATGTATGCTTCCTATGGTTTGTCATTTTGTTACTCGGATAGTCCCTAGAGTAAATGTTGGGGGACTATCCGAGTAACAAAATGACAAACCATAGGGAGCATACATGCTATTTTCAAAAGGAGGGGACTAAACGTGAAAAAACGTGAAACCACAGGGACCATCCGGGCAATTAACTCTATAATTAGAGTAAGCTGCAATTTTACCCCCTGAGGTTAGGGGTGATTGGCACCCTTACCCCCCCTAAGGAAATAATTGCAATTTTACCCCCCACTGTTCACTGTTATGTCGCAATTCTACCCCCTGGCTTCAGTTTTGTTGACTAGTCAACATAAACATTGGAGGGTCAAAGGGTATAATAGTAATTTCAACTTAATTGTACCTTATATATTAAAATAACCCCTTAACTTAACCTTATATCACAACCTTACCCCCTAAGTTTCCTCTTCCTCACTACCGGCGATCACCTTCCCTCCGGCTTCTTCCCCGGCGACGTCTCTTCACCGGCGACCTCCATTCCCTCCGGCGACCTCCACTCCATCTTCTTCACCACTCCACCTTCTTCACCACTCCTTCTTCTTCACCGCACGAGCAGAGGATGACGGAACAGAATGCCATGATGCATCCAGCTCCACCGGCTGAGCCAGGGCCGGTGACCACACCACCGGCCACCGTCGATCCAACTGTGGTCCAGAGATCCTCCCTTTTCTCGCAGTTTTCAGGTATAATCAAACAGCTATTTTGATTGTGGGGTAAAATCAAACAACTAGTAATGGATGTTTATGTATTTGCAGTGGACATGAGGATTCATGTTTCACTTCGATCGATTGTGGTCTCATTGGTTGTCAAGATGCGAGGCCGCCCGTTCCTACATTTCTAGTTTCCCCCTCAGCAGGAAATGGTTGTGTAGGTTCTTTTGGGTTAATATGTAGTGTAGGATACTTAAACTTTAATCTTCTAGGATCTTTTGGGTTAATGTGTAGGATCTTTTGCTTGATCATAGAACAGGTTATGTTTGATCATAGAACAGGTTATGTTTGATCATAGAACATATTGACTGTTAAGTTGGTTATATTTGACTGTTAAGTGGGTTAATGTAACACCTCGAAAATTCACGTCCTATAATGTGTTGACACGTGTCATAGGTTTGAACGTGTGAAAGAATGTTATAAAAGGATTAAAGTTGACAATCATGAAAAGTATGTGAATATACGAGTTCTAAATGTCAACAGTGAATAAATATATTGTACATTAACCCTACATGATGCTCAAACCTTCAAACGAATAAATCACGGATCATACGAAGCTAAATATGAAAGCAAGTGAGAGATTACAAACTACAGGGGTTAAATGTGTCAACATGTTTAAGTTATACCTCTGAGTGACCTTTTGACAAACCCGAAGCTTTGTAACGGTTAATTATGCTCACTAGAATGCACGATATAAATTTCATAAAGTTTCGTTATCGTATGAGCAAGTTGTGATCAAATTCGTATGCGAGGGGTTAAAAGCGTCAACGTTGAAGTTTAGGACTTTTCGGGTGACAATAAAGTTAACCGAGGACTAAACAAAGTGGGTATATGTCTTGAAGCCCTTATAAGTCAATGTGGAGGGTTCAAAGTGCAAGAAATAGTGTCGTAGCAAAGTTTCCAAGAGCCAAGGACCAATGCGTAAAAATAAAAAAAATGTAAGATTTGATCAGAAGAGGCCTCGCGCCACGCGACGGCCCTGGGGGGGGGGGGGGGGGGGGGGGTTCGCGTGCCGCGAGGGGTAGTCTGTTCCGAAAACTTTGGGTTCTTGTCTTCCATTTGCATTCTAACCGACTTATGAATGATTTTCCTCATCTTGCACGACCCCTAGGCAACCCCTAGACACTTAGGGACATCTGGAAGTGATCCATGGCCTTGGTTAGACTTGTGTGTCAATGATCCAAGAGATTTTGAGCACTATATAAAGAGCCAAGGTTGCAACCAAGTTCTTCACACCTTCCTTCAACATTCTGATCATTCCTGGAGCTCCAAAGCAGGCTCAAGTGGTCACTAATCAAGCTTAGGACTTCAGTAAGTATGCTTAACCTTTCTTAGTTAAGTTTTTGCTTAGTTTTAGCTTAAAAGTCAAACCGTCGTAATTAACGGTTGACTTAGCGATTAATCATTGATGGTTCAGTGATTAGTCGAATTGAAAGTAGTTATAAGTTGGTAATTATGTGGGTAATAAACCCTTAAAAGGGTTCCCCCTGATTCCCACTCTAACTAGGTCAAATGTCGGGTAAAACTTGTTATTAAAAAGTCAACAGAATGTTTATTTTCTAATTTATGCATAATTAGCAATGTAGAACCCATACAACCTGTTTGATCATTAATATAAGTTGGTAATTAGTGTAAGAACATGTCTAAACATGTTCAACCCGACAATTTTCTGTTTAGACCCGGTTCGGAACCGAAAGTCGCATAGTTTGACTTTTACTTTGACTTTCAGTTCTGACCCGTTTAGGCATGTTTTAGAAATGCCTTCGAGCTTTAATTGGACCAGGTTACATGCTAGTATAATCCTCTGTGATTATACACTATGGTTCATTAGTTAACCAATTAATATGCATGATTACGTTAATTGCTCATATGTTGACCATTATGCCCTTTTCACCTTAAAACGTGATTTTTGAAAATGTAAAAGAGTAGAAACCTTAATTACTGATATATAAACTTGTAACCAAAATTTGACATCAGTTTGAGGTGTAGATTAAGAGTTATGCTTATTAGCGTAATTAGAAAGCTTCTTTAGCGATTAGAAGGCATAATTAGCATATAGCCTATTTAAATCCACTTTTTGATATCAAACTCTTTACCCACTGATGTAATATATTATTTTGGGATTTTTAAATATTTTTAATTAATTTTAGGCTGAGCATAACTTATAGTCATAGGCTTAATCCGGTAATTGTCGGTTTTGCCCTTACGGGCTATAAAATGAGTTTTACATATCTAATCGACTCCAAACCTTTTGCTATTGATTAGATATGATAAATAAATTATTTTAAGCCTTCTGGAATAATAAAAATATCAGCTTTATGTATAGAACCCGGAAATGGCTTCTAATCGCCTTTTTAAGCGTTTTTAACGCATAGTATGTACTAAAACTATTTTAAACATACAAGGGTTGATACCTACTGATATTTTAGGTAAATTATTATATTTTAACAGTAAGCAAAAGTTGTTTAACTCAGACTTCAGTTTTGAGCTTTTCGGCTTACGTGAAATTACCAAAATGCCCCTACGGTGCATAGTTTGGTTATAATTGATAAATTTCACATATATACTCTACCCTACTGTTATAACTTAGTAAAATAAGTATTTTTGCTGATTATATCATACCTGTAACTCAGGTTAATACTTAAACTCTTTTATAACCTTGTAAATGACCAAACTACCCCTACGGGGCATAGTTTGTGTTTAAATTCGTTTCGGGCATAATAGAAGACATCTTACTGATGTCACAACATATTTGAAGCATATTAACTTAGAAAACCTGTATATGGCTCTTACGGATACCCGTTACGCTTATTACGCGTTCGGTTCGGTTTATGTAACTAGTTTACATAAATTAGCCGAAACGGTCAAACCTTATCGGTTTTATCTCAAAATCCAGAATGTGTATAAAATACCCATATTAAGCAAGTCTTCAAACTTGTCGGGTCTAAATCACATTCTATTCCGGTCTTCGCTTAATCGTGCGTACGAACCGTATCTTTGAAACTAACCGGTCTAAGCTTAAGCTTAATTAAAGACCCGTTAGGATTCTAATAGGTTATTATAAACCTTTGTTCCAGAATAGGAGAATCAGTAAAAGCTACTTGCATTTGCTTATTGTGATTATTACTTTGCTCAGGTAAATACTTTTAACTTATTTTCCCTATACGGGCTTGGGTTACGGTATATAAAATACCGCTTGGTCAGGCATTAAATCTTCCATCTTTTGGTGGTTAATTGAATAATTTGATCAGCCCGTTTAAATCGTTTTGTTTACTTAAAGCCTTTGGGGGGTTAATGACCATGTCCCGGATATCCTTGGCATCATTTTACGAAATGGCCACGTCTTAAGCGCGGGGTGTAGGCGTACACTCGTCAGTGCATAAAAAAATAATGTGGTGTGTCTATTGATCTTTAACCCGGAAACGATCCGGGCTACTGAACACATAAGGAACATGTAATTCTTTTGAAAGATTATATATTTAAATAATTATATCCCAAGTTATAAAATGTTTATGCCCTGTGCATCCAAATCAATTTTTAATCATTTTTAAAATGAGTCAGTTGATTGTATTTACCAGTGTAAACTGACGTATTTTCCCAGAAAGATTAAATGCAGGTACGATTCGTAATTGGCTGGATATTTCTCCTTAGCATCAATAAAGAGTCTCGCAAGCTTAAGATGCCTAACGTCTGTTGAACTACTGTTTTCCTATTTTATTTCGATCCGTCTGTGGATAAAATTTCAACTGTTGTGATACACGATATTACAATATTTTAATTCGGTTGAAATATATCTTTCATTTGCTTCCGCTGTGCATTTAAATATTGTGTTGTTTGACTATTATGTTGCCAACCACGTCACGATACTCCCCACCGGGCCCACCGGTGACACGTGGAATTCGGGGTGTGATAGGTTGGTATCAGAGCCAACACTGAGTGAATTAAACACTAGCCTTTTGTGTTTAATCTCAGTTACACAATTGCACTTATCAAAACTTTCGAGTCTAGACAAATAACATAGGACAAATTCCACTTTGGTTTGTTTTGTTTTGTCCTTTATTTTATATATGTTTGTTGTTATCTCATGCTATATTGACAGGATTAAATATGCCGCCAAGATTCTTTCGACGAAGAGGACGAGGCAAGGGGCCAGTCACCGCCCCCAATGACGACGAGGCAGGACCTTCGCACATGCGAGCTCCTACCACCACTGCGAGTGCTGACCCTAAAGAAAACCGGAGGAACCTCTTTGAACCTGCAAGACGATCAGTATCGCACAGTTCGACACCTCCCATTCACAACTCATATGGGCCACATTCGGAAAATGAGCCCGACAACCCTCAACCGTCTTACATACCACTTCAGCGATCCTTATCGCATAATTCTTTTGGTGACCCTACACCTGTTTTTAGGGGCCGGTTTAACCCGGCCAATTACATACAAGAACCAGTGGGTTTTAACCCATTGGGGCCGGAGGACCATTTCTCCGGCGATCATGCGGAAGATATGGACGAGGACACCGATCCAGTCGAGCCCGCAACCGGAACTCTGAACCATCCTATCGAGGTCTCAGATGGTTCATCTTTTCACGGATCACCCTACCATGGTCCGGACAGTTACCAGGCGCGATTTAACCAGCACGAGTGGTATTTTACACCCTCGCATCATTCGTCGCCTCATCAGCAGCAGCAGGATCCCTCTGAGGATTCCCGATTTGTGGCAGTCAGCCACCGCCTCCACCGCCACCAGTTCAGCCGGCACCTCCGCAACCGCCGAGGCGTAGGAGAACCGGAGCGCGGATGTCCGCGCGAGGAGGAGATTTTCATTTTAGCTCTCCTCGACAATCAAGTGGCAGTCATTATCCACCACTTCAAGAAGATCCACAAATGGGTGGACCTTCGAACCCAGTTGCACCGCAACCACCACCGATGGGTTTTGATAACCCAATCCCTGCATATACGGGTTCAATGATGTACAACCCGTTTGGGCCGCCGGTTCACACCAACTACGATTACGCTGAAGCCGACCCATACTTGATAGCGTCCAATTACAATGCCTTTAACCCTGAAGGACCGTATGGAGCTCCTTGGGGAGCAGAGTACCCAACTCATGGGTACCAAATACCGGCTAGACCTATAATACGGACACAATCGCAGCCGCCAAGGTTTTCTCCCCCAGAACAGGAGGAAATTCTTCAGAGATTGGACCAGGTCGAGCGAGACTTTCACCGAGATCGCAGGGAGCGACCAACTTTCTTCCAAGGATTAACAAGCCTAATAAAAGGGAAGAGCAAGAAGGACCATTGAATCCTTCCACTGTTGTTGTAATTTCCTTGTATCAGTTGAGCCCCTGCGTGGGTATGTATGTTTGTTGTTTATTTTGAACCCCTGCGTGGGTCTATCTTTCTGTTAACCCCTACGAGGGTGTGTTGTTTGTTTAAGTCCCTGCGTGGACTAGTATTTCAATTTGACCCCTGCGTGGGTATGTTGCTTTATTAAAAAGTCCCGTTTAGGGCGACGTGTAACCTATTAATAATTAATGGAATGTTTAATTTATAAATTTCATTCTTGCTATTATGTGCATAAATATGTTTAATTTAGTCAAGCAAGTATTTAAAGGTCCTTGTAGTAAAAGAATGATGAAATTTGACCAAATTGCCCTTTAAGATAATTTGAACGAACGACCCATAAAGGTGGTTCAGAAATAAGTTTTATGATTAAATATATGCTTAGAATGAGTATAGGTAGTGAAGGATGTAAATCCTTGGGTCGAAAGACTTTATATGAGTCTTTGCCGTAAAATGATAATCCGAGGGGTAGAAACTCGGAACATATAGATATCCATATTAAATCCAACACACATATAGATGTGGTGGAATATAACTTGATAAGAAATGTAGGAATAAGATGCTAGAAAAGAATGAAAGCGAGTTCAAGTTTTAAAGTGCTAAAATACCCTTAACGGGTCAAAATAAGCATACGAGCGAAAATGGGTTTAATTTGTGTAATAAACCTATGATTAGAACCTAATATAGTAGGTAACATTAGTTTGAAGAAGTGTATGAGATATAGGAATCAAATAAATACGTTTGTTTGATAAAATGTATAAACGGGTTAAAATTCGATAAAAAGGTAACGAGTCGAAGGCTTAGAAGTCTCAAAATTTCTTATGTTGGATGTAGGATTTTAACTCCATAAGATAGAGGATTAAATTACGGACGCGTAGGAAAAAGAATCGGGTAAAACGGATCAATAACAAAGAAGTTATGGCCGTTTCCGTGAAATCAGGTCGTGCTGGGTATGTACAGCATCAGCTGAAGGCACAGGCTGTGAAAAACAGGGCTAGGCGTGACGCCTAGGCCCTTGGCGTCACGCGAAGCCCCCTAACTCCGAAAATTTTTAAATTTTGTCATTTTTAACCCCTGTACTTGTTTGAACTTAATATTTGACTATCAAAACTAACTTTTAAGTTGGTTTTGATCATAGGTGAATGCCAAGAGTGCACAGATGAAGATCAAGCGACGAGCAAGAACCGAACACGATCACGAAATAAGCTTCCGCACTATGTATCGTTATTATGTTAAACGACGAACGTACACATGATATGTTGTATACTTTTAAATTGTAAAAAGTTTTAATAAACCCGTAATTTCCAATGCATATGTAATCTTAATTACATGATTGTTTTTCGTAAATGATACGTTAAACCTTAATTTATAAGAACGGGTGTTACAAGTTGGTATCAGAGCCTTGGTTTAAGAGATTCAAGTATGGCGGGAAAGCTATGCTTGGACTTAAACCTTGCGCTCTTGATAAAGATTGGTGTTCGGTTCGAGGCTTGATCTCAAATCCGGTAAGTACATGTATATCAATGGTTTAATATGATTAAAGTGTTGAGAACAACACATATGGTTATCGTGTAATACATGTTACACCAATAAAAACGATATAGAATAGATATAGTCAACGAAATTACACGCGTTGATGCGTATAGTAGAAAAGCCTTGTATTATAATACGGGCATCCTTTAATG